>WNGS01165318.1:13964444-13977257 GCA_020271785.1 Procambarus virginalis | reverse complement strand
TTAGAACAGAGGAGGGTTCCTTGAGGGGGTTCCGCTCGTCAATGTCTTCACAAGGCATGGGAGGGCAAGGTGGTGGCAGGGAGGGCAAGGTGGTGGCAGGGAGGGCAAGGTGGTGGCAGGGAGGGCAGGTGGTGGCAGGGAGGGCAGGTGGTGGCAGGGAGGGCAAGGTGGTGGCAGGGAGGGCAAGGTGGTGGCAGGGAGGGGGCAAGGTGGTGGCAGGGAGGGCAAGGTGGGGCAGGGAGGCAAGGTGGTGGCAGGGAGGGGGCAAGGTGGTGGCAGGGAGGGCAAGGTGGTAGCAGGGAGGGCAAGGTGGTGGCAGGGAGGGCAAGGTGGTGGCAGGGAGGGGGCAAGGTGGTGGCAGGGGGGGGGCAAGGTGGTGGCAGGGAGGGGCAAGGTGGTGGCAGGGAGGGCAAGGTGGTGGCAGGGAGGGCAAGGTGGTGGCAGGGATGGCAAGGTGGTGGCAGGAGGGGCAAGGTGGGGCAGAGGGATGGCAAGGTGGTGGCAGGGAGGGGCAAGGTGGTGGCAGGATATTAATTAACTAGACACAAATAACTAGTAGAAATGCGAGAGGTTGGATAGACGTCACAAGTGCCACAGAGGATAGTCTTGGGAGCAGTTTTGCTTCTGATGGATAGAAACTACATCGGTAAGACCTTCAAGGAAAAATAATATAAAAATTGCCCAGACGGCCTTTTGGCTCACACGAAGTCGCTCCTCTTTATATTCAGCCAAACTCATCCCAATATATATTTAGTCTTCGCTTTTGCAACATCAAACTTTGTGGATGAAATTAAGTTATGGAGGAAAGTTATAACATAAACAGCCCGACAGAAATTACAAGCCGCCTTAAAACACCTTAGAAGAGTTTTAATACTGTTAAATATAGAGTGAAACATACTACAAAAAAATTAAAAGAAAACATGCTAGATGAACACTACAAAGTTGACGAGAGAGACCTGGGCGTGATTGAGGTCAATCTGAAGCCAAGCAAGCAGTGCACAAGGAAGTAAATGAAACCAACACAATATTAGGTTTCATTTGGGAGATCTTTCAAGAATCAATCTGAGAAAGTCATTCTGAGCGCACACTACGCTGACCCAGCGTCCCACGCTAGTCTCCTGCCCTTAGCTTGGGTCAGCGAGCTTCACCTTACATTCTGCCAAATTATTTCCTCCGCTAAATTCATTCCGTCTTGAAAAAGAGAAGAATCAAAAGCGATTTAATTGTAAGTAATTATATCATTAAAGGACATGACACTCTTGACCCAGAAAAATACTTTGATTTTTTCCCCATGTCTAATATCACTCGAAACATTGGCTTAGAAATTAATGACAATCTTTTCACTCAAACTAATGAAAATATTAAATTTTTAAATCGAACAGTAAAAATTTGGAACACTATACCAAATAATGTCAGTCTAATATATAGTATTAGACTGACATTATTTGGTATAGTGTTCCAAATATATAATACTATATATATATATATATATATATATATATATATATATATATATATATATATATATATATATATATACCTTGTACCCTGCATGTAGTCAATACTGTAACTTTTTTGTGTAATGACATTTTCAAATAAAGTTAGATAAATATACACACATACCAAAAGAATAGGGGTGGTAGAAGAAAATATCAAAGTGTTCAGTGAGGATCCACAAGGTCTTCTCTGAGTACTCTTTATTTTCTTCTCCGAGGCTATGGGTCCCTACACTTGCACCAGAGGTGGTACCCCTTCTAGGTTTAAAAATATATATATATATATATATATATATATATATTATATATATATATATATATATATATATATATATATATTTCAAATACAATTGACAAAAAATGTTTGTGATCCACACCTTAGAGTGTTTATGGAAAGCTAATGGACGTCCACTGAGCCTTATCTGATTCCTATCGTCTATTTCTGTCGTTATTGTTGTTGTTTAGATTCAGCTACTGTTGCTACTGTTGTTCAGAGCCAGCTACTGTTGTTCAGCTACTCAGAACAACATTTCCATGTAGCACGGGCTATAGTGAGCCCGTAACTGTTTCTGTCTGAATTCCCTTCCTAAAGCTCATGGTAAGTAAGAGTTGCTCTCACTCCCCCACACCTCACCCACCCATCCACGCACTACACAAACTCCCTCCCCCTCCCACCCTCGCCCCCCCCCCCCCTACAAGGGTTCTACCGTCAGCAACAAGACGCGAGAGGTATGACTGGAGGGCCCAGCACCCCTTCAGCCTGGTGAAGCATGCAATATACTTGTTGACGAATATTTATGGTGGAGAGATGAGGTGTGGTAGGAGCACGTGTAGGAGGGGGAAGGTAGGGGAGAAGCCGAGGGTGGTGAAGGGTGGTGGGGAGAAAGGGGAGAGGGGGGGGGGGCGGAGAGTGGGGTTCTAGGGAAGCGGGGTTAGGCTCAGAGGAGCTCAACATAATCCCTGCCTTTGGGGAAAGAGGGCGGGCTTCGGGGAGAAACCTGTCCTCAGGCTGGGCTCCTTCAATCTGTAGTCGACCCCCAGGACGCAGTCATCACTTTTAACGCACTATGTATTAAACAAAATTGTGTTTTCTCAAATTTAAGTAAATTGCAAATTTAAGTTATTACATACTAGAATGTACTGAATAGTTTGGCCTTACTTACGTACTTAGTTGTGCTTGCGGGGGTTGAGCTCTGGCTCTTTGGTCCCGCCTCTCAACTGTCAATCAACTGGTTTACAGATTCCTGAGCCTACTGGGCTCTATCATATCTACACTTGAAGCTTTGTGGTGGAGTTAGCCTCCACCACATCACTTCCTAATGCATTCCATTTGTCTACTACTCTGACACTGAAAAAAAATCTTTCTAATGTCTCTATGGCTCATTTGGGCACTCAATTTCAACCTGTGTCCCCTAGTGCGTGTGCTCCTGGTGTTAAACAGTCTGTCTTTATCTACCCTATCAATTCCTCTGAGAATCTTGTATGTAATGATCATGTCCCCTCTAACTCTTCTGTCTCATATTTTTACTCTGAAATAATATCAGTTTATAACGAAATTGGCTCCAACTAATTACCCAAAACCACAACATTATCGCTCGGATCGTCGACTTCCTATGGCATCACCTGCCACTTAGCTTCGTCTCCGTCATAAAATAATATTCAGAGTAAAAATGTAGCACGGGCTATGGTGAGCCCGTAACTTACCTAGCAGAGGAGCGGGGCAAGAAGCACGGGCTATGGTTAGCCTCGTGGACAGGAGATGTCTCCCGAGCCTTAGGTAGCTTAGGGTAATTAGACGGACCCCTACAGGAGGAATACTGACAGCGTGTGGGCGGCGGCGGCCGGTGTGGTGGTCACGTACCTGTGGACACAAACATTGTCATGCTAAATTATTGTCTTCAACGAGCGTGTAATAAAAGATTTGTTAAATTGCAAACAGCCGCGCACGCTCCCATGATATATCAACACGGAAGAGCGAGCCACATCCCCCCCCCCACACACACACAACTCCCTCCCAGTGCACGCACGCACGCACGCGCAAACATACACACACACACACACACACACACACACACACACACACACACACACACACAAACAAAAACACACACACACACAAACAAAAACACACACACACACACACACACACACAAACAAAAACACACACACACATACAGTGAGCAAATATAATAAAACATTAATGATGGTGTAGTCTAAGAGAATTACAATTTACTGGGTAAAACAAATAATTCATAATAAAGAGAACGAGGTGGAAATAGTGCAGAGCCACACACACACCAACGTTATACTAAATCTTATACAATGCTGAGAAATGAGGTGATAATCTAGCTTTAAATGAGGTGACAATCTAGCTTCAAATGAGGTGACAATCTAGCTTCAAATGAGGTGACAATCTAGCTTCAAATGAAGGCATTGCCTCGCTTTAAACGAGGGGATAGCTTAGCTTAAAATTAAAGGATACAAAATAACATTCCTTTAGTGGCATATGCAGCTGTCGTAGCCTGTGTCCGTGAGTCAATAAAAATATACCATTAAAAGACACAAGGCCAAACAGGAACAAAAAACTAATGATTCTGTACATAGAAATAAACTACACGTTCTGAAAATATTTAGATATGGAGAACCTCTGGAGAAGAGAGACAGTGAGAATAGTTGCCAACACGAATGTATAATGAACAAAAACACACATGGAAACATTTTGTCCAGGTGAATAATGTACAGAATAAGAAAACCACACTTCAAAAATTTGATAAAGCAAATATATCTACTGTGATCATAGTCTATTACATATACCATTATATATATTATATACATTATATATATTATAATATATATAAATATATATATTATATATAATATATATAATAATAAATATAATTATATATCTATATATTATATATACTATATTATATTAGAGTCTATTATATATGTTGGTATAATATACTATTATATATATTTTCTTCTTCGAGGACGTGGGTCCCTTTAATTAAACCAGTAGTGGTACCCCTAAATTATATATATTATATGTACTATATTATATTAGAGATAGTCTATTATATATGTTGGTGTGTTCACGCGCACACCAACACCTGAAAAGCAATTATCCCTATCGTTTGTGACTAATCTACATCTGTAAATTAGAATGTTTGTCTGTTCGAGGAGGCCAGATGCCTCAGGCTAGTCTCAATCAACTTTCCAGCATTATTGCTGTGGGATACGTGCCAAACATGGTCGGGTCGGAGTCGCTACCAATCACTTGACACTGGCAAATACAGAGCCACGAACCAGTAGCTTGTGCAGCTGTATTGGTTGAAGCCCAAGCCGCTTCATACGTGTATGGTGCACCCCCCCCCCCTTGTTTTTATCCTGCAAGCACTACCACTCAGTTTTCTGGGTCTACAGGTAAACCTGTTTCAAGTTTACCTGTAGTCGGTTCAGAGTCCCCAAGCCCGGCCTTTGCTAACTTCTTCAGGTGATAACTTGATCTAAAAGGCTGTTGGTTGGAGCCGCCCGCAGGCAGGAAGTACACAAGCCAGGACTTAATCAACACCACTAGAGAATTAAATAAGTTATTTTACTACCAGAAGAACAGTTGAGGTAAACTATCATAACAGAACTATTATAACAGTGTTACAGTTCTTCAAAGTTCCACACACACCAGAGGAAAACACCGAGGTTTAACAAAGCAGTAAAAACAAATATTACCAAAAGGTTCGTTCCACAAACGCGACAAAACCATTTGACAGCTTAACAACAGAGCGCCGCCTCCCCAAAAAGCGATATTTCAACACCCTGTCGGTGCGGCGAGGCTGGAAATAATGCCAGGCGGCGCCAATAGAGTGGGAGGGAAATTATTCCCGGCCAGGTGTCGCTGCAATACCATGCAAATAACACAACCACGTGTCGAGGCGCGCTAGTGTGAGATCATTTATCCAGGACACGGCGAGCTGAGGGAAGGGAAGAGTGTGCAGCGATGGAGGGCGGACAGTGGAGGGTTGGGAGCGGTGCGCACCTCCCTCCAGCAGAGTGTCAAGAGAAAATGAAAAATAATAGAAGTTTGAGAGAGAGAGAGAGAGAGAGAGAGAGAGAGAGAGAGAGAGAGAGAGAGAGAGAGAGAGAGAGAGAGAGAGAGAGAGAGAGATAGAGAGAGAGAGAGAGAGAGAGAGAGAGAGGAGAGGGGAGGGGGGGGGAGAATAAGTCCAACAGAGTGTATAATACTTGGACAGGCAGCGTGGATGTCCAGGCAAATACACCTTAAATGAAGATGGATGCTGAGGACACTACGCCTACGCCAGTCACCACTGTTCCACATGCGAAACCTGTACATCTTTCCTCGATCATGACGGCTTTCTTTACATCTCTCTCTCTCTCTCTCTCTCTCTCTCTCTCTCTCTCTCTCTCTCTCTCTCTCTCTCTCTCTCTCAGGGACGCGCTGCTGAACCTTAACCCTGTGAGCACATGCATTTTAATACAAGCACGCGCACATACACGCATATTCAACATTCACACACACAGCACTTGCACTCACACGCAAGGCACTTGCACTCACACGCAAGGCACTTAATTAACACTTACAAACGCACACTCAACAAAGCCACAGTCAGGCCCCGCCCAGCGAAGCTCGGAGCGCATAACAAGATAATGAGCCAAGAGGAACACAACCAGTAAACAACCATCGGCTGCTTTAATTGCTTTCCAACGACCGGTTACACAAGGTAATTGTTACTGGAGGCGAGAGTAACTGGCCACCAACAACACTGGCGCTCAGGCCGCGCCAATTTCATTAGAAGAGACGCTAGTGGCTAATGTCTCTGGAAGACCTACATGGGGCAGGTGGAAGCGACTTCTGCCCTAAGGGATGGTGGCCTTAACCCATCTTTTCCTTCCCAATGTCCGACAGTTAGGACACCGCGAGGAGACTGCCTTGAAATGTCCTCATCTTGTCCAGTTAATGTTTCAATTATCAACCCTGGTGAGGAAATTAACAAGAAATCTAAACATATAAATAAATCCACAAGGGCCGTGATGAGGATTCGAACCTACGTCCGAGAGCATCCCAGACACTGCTTTAATTGACTGCGCTACGACATGGAAAAGAAAGTCGTGTAATGTTTTCCAAAAGAAAAGTGTAATGAAGTAAAGGCGAAGCGGTAGTACGGCCTATTGACAGCTCGAGTGCATGGGGGGAAATTTGCGTAAAATCCTGGTTTGTGTCTCGGAGAGGCTGCAGGGTCCAGGTAAGGACAGTAGAATTTCTGGTTGCAATTCTTTTTCCATGTCGTAACGCAGTCGATTAACGCAGCGTCTGGGATACTCTCGGACGTGGGTTCGAGCCTCCGTCACGGCCCTTGTGGATTTGTTCATTTGATGCATCACGATATTGTGATTTCTGTGTCTAGACATATAATATTGTGGAGATGGAAAAGCTGACCCGGCTTCTTGTTTTTTTAAGAGTATAATTATATTTTCAATGTAAATTTTTCTAGGAATTACCGACACAGGTGAGATACCATACTACCTGCTTTGTAGTCCCCCCCCTAATAGCATTCACCTAATTGTGATACCGAGGGTTGAGCTTCGGCTCTTTGGTTCGCCTATCAACCATCAACTGTTGTACAGGTTTCTGAGCCTGTTGGGCTCTATCATATCTACATTTGAAACTGTGTATGGAGTCTGCCTCCACCACATTACTGCCTAATGGATACATTTGTTAACTACTTTTGACACACAAATTCCTTCTAACCGTTTCTGTGGCTCACTTGGGTACTTAGTTTCCACCTTTGTCCCTTGTTCGTGTCCCACCCGTACTGAAGAATTTGTCTTTGTCCCCCTGTCAATTCCCCTGAAAATTTTGTAGGCGGTTATCATGTCTCCCCTTACTCTTTTCTGTCTTCCAGGGACGTGAGGTTCAGCTCCTTAGCCTTTCCTGTAGCTCATACCTCTCAGTCCCGGGGTGTGTGTGTGCGTGTGCGTGCGTGTGCGTGCGTGTGCGTGTGCGTGTGCGTGTGCGCGTGGTGTGTGTGTGTGTGTGTGTGGTGTATTACACACCAACCCGTCCTCGCAAATTCGTATAGTCAATATTGACTTATTAAGCATGTGCATAGGTGACATACTAACATAATAGCTTCCCTTGAAAAGCTTCATAGAAAACACCGACCTACCTAACCTACTTAGTATGTTAAGATAAGCATCTTATTGCTTCGTAATTACAATTATTACATAACCTATACCTATAATAGGTTAAGTACAATTGTAATTACGAAACTATAAGATGCTTATTAACATACAACGTAGATTAGGTAAGGTCGGTGTTTTCTATGAAGCTTTTCAAGGGAAACTATTAGTTAGTACGTCACCTATGCACGTAACAATAAGTCAATATTGACTATACGAATTTGCGAGGACGGGTTGTACACACACACACACACACAATACAGCAGCCCAACGCCTACAGCACTCGCTTCCCGCCAAAGTTGTGGAGTCCATCCATCAACTCTGACGTCTATTAACAATTCCACAAGGTTTGGGCGTCAGTTGAACGAGTTATTGGGTGATGAAGAGCTGCGTGTGATATTACTGGGACTCGGGACGTGACCATTGTTCCCAGCTGATGCTGACACCACCACCACCTGCTGGCGACTGACACCACCACCACCGGCCGGCGACTGACACCACCACCACCTGCTGGCGACTGACACCACCACCACCTGCCGGCGACTGACACCACCACCACCTGCTGGCGACTGACACCACCACCACCTGCTGGCGACTGACACCACCACCACCGGCCGGCGACTGACACCACCACCACCTGCTGGCGACTGACACCACCACCACCGGCCGGCGACTGACACCACCACCACCTGCTGGCGACTGACACCACCACCACCTGCCGGCGACTGACACCACCACCACCTGCTGGCGACTGACACCACCACCACCTGCTGGCGACTGACACCACCACCACCGGCCGGCGACTGACACCACCACCACCTGCTGGCGACTGACACCACCACCACCTGCTGGCGACTGACACCACCACCACCTGCTGGCGACTGACACCACCACCACCTGCTGGCGACTGACACCACCACCACCTGCTGGCGACTGACACCACCACCACCTGCTGGCGACTGACACCACCACCACCTGCTGGCGACTGACACCACCACCACCTGCTGGCGACTGACACCACCACCACCTGCTGGCGACTGACACACCACCTGCTGGCGACTGACACCACCACCTGCTGGCGACTGACACCACCACCACCGGCCGGCGACTGACACCACCACCACCACCTGCTGGCGACTGACACCACCACCACCTGCTGGCGACTGACACCACCACCTGCTGGCGACTGACACCACCACCACCTGCTGGCGACTGACACCACCACCACCTGCTGGCGACTGACACCACCACCTGCTGGCGACTGACACCACCACCTGCTGGCGACTGACACCACCACCTGCTGGCGACTGACACCACCACCTGCTGGCGACTGACACCACCACCACCTGCTGGCGACTGACACCACCACCACCTGCTGGCGACTGACACCACCACCACCGGCCGGCGACTGACACCACCACCACCACCTGCCGGCGACTGACACCACCACCTGCTGGCGACTGACACCACCACCACCTGCTGGCGACTGACACCACCACCACCTGCTGGCGACTGACACCACCACCTGCTGGCGACTGACACCACCACCGGCCGGCGACTGACACCACCACCACCACCGGCCGGCGACTGACACCACCACCACCACCGGCCGGCGACTGACACCACCACCACCACCGGCCGGCGACTGACACCACCACCACCACCGGCCGGCGACTGACACCACCACCACCACCGGCCGGCGACTGACACCACCACCACCACCGGCCGGCGACTGACACCACCACCTGCTGGCGACTGACACCACCACAATGACGCCTTCTCTAACCGTCAGCCTTATTCAACGACAACCTTCCTCAACTACACCCCTTAAACGACAACAGTCTTAATCAACGACAGCCTCAATGCCAACGAGATCGAGAACTAAACTCTAACAAAAATATATAAAATATTATTGAAATGCACAGACACCAAGACTTGAGAGTCTCCGGCGTCGAGACTGGAGCCACTGCCTGGGCCACTTGGGGCCACGCGCGGCGTCCAGGGCCACTTTCCAAGGGGCCACCTTCCAAGGGGGCCCACCTTGTAAACAAGCACAGCAAGAGCAGGAACTGCGACAACCACAGCTGATCTTGTTAAAGTTCGGGAGCACGGACCGCTCAAAGGGGCATCAGACCGTGTTTGGTGACGGCCTCACACGCCGCAAATACATGAACCGTTTAGAAAGATGCTAATAATGAGCTAAGAAAGTGTGATTAGTGAAATGAAATATCAAAACCATAGAGTATTATGACCAGAAGGCGCAGAGCACAGTAGAGAGGCGGCAGTGATTTGGAGGGAACTTACACGGCAGCAAGGGAAGCTCGACAAAGCGGAGGATTACAAGGGCTTACAGCAGCACCAGACACAGGACTCGGAATCTGTGGCAGTCACAAAATGCAATGTAACTGAAACTGCAACAGATATATATTACTTAAGGTCAGCTAAGGGCGCAAACTCCTAACAGGGTCAGATAATGGGAGGCTGAACGCCTGAAGGGTTAAATATGGATGTAACACCCTGGAACAGGTCAGATATGGGAGAGCACAGCACCTCAATAGGGTCAGATAAGGATGCTACACTATAACAAGAGAGCATTGACAGCACAACTAGAAGAGAGCATTGACAGCACAACTAGAAGAGAGCATTGACAGCACAACTAGAAGGGAGCATTGGCAGCACAACTAGAAGAGAGCATTGACAGCACAACTAGAAGAGCATTGACAGCACAACTAGAAGGGAGCATTGGCAGCACAACTAGAAGAGAGCATTGGCAGCACAACTAGAAGAGAGCATTGACAACACAACTAGAAGAGAGCAATAACAGCACAACTAGAAGAGAGCATTGACAGCACAACTAGAAGAGAGCATTGACAGCACAACTAGAAGAGAGCATTGACAACACAACTAGAAGAGAGCATTGGCAGCACAACTAGAAGAGAGCATTGACAACACAACTAGAAGAGAGCAATAACAGCACAACTAGAAGAGAGCATTGACAGCACAACTAGAAGAGAGCAATAACAGCACAACTAGAAGAGAGCATTGACAACACAACTAGAAGAGAGCATTGACAGCACAACTAGAAGGGAGCATTGGCAGCACAACTAGAAGAGAGCATTGACAACACAACTAGAAGAGAGCAATAACAGCACAACTAGAAGAGAGCATTGACAACACAACTAGAAGAGAGCATTGACAGCACAACTAGAAGAGAGCATTGACAACACAACTAGAAGAGAGCATTGACAACACAACTAGAAGAGAGCATTGGCAGCACAACTAGAAGAGAGCATTGACAGCACAACTAGAAGAGAGCATTGACAACACAACTAGAAGAGAGCATTGACAGCACAACTAGAAGAGAGCATTGGCAGCACAACAAGAAGAGAGCATTGACAGCACAACTAGAAGAGAGCAATAACAGCACAACTAGAAGAGAGCATTGGCAGCACAACTAGAAGAGAGCAATAACAGCACAACTAGAAGAGAGCATTGGCAGCACAACTAGAAGAGAGCATTGACAGCACAACAAGAAGAGAGCATTGACAGCACAAGTAGGGAGCATTGACAGCACAACTAGAAGAGAGCAATAACAGCACAACTAGAAGAGAGCATTGGCAGCACAACAAGAAGAGAGCATTGACAGCACAAGTAGGAGCATTGACAGCACAACTAGAAGAGAGCAATAACAGCACAACTAGAAGAGAGCATTGGCAGCACAACTAGAAGAGAGCATTGACAGCACAACTAGAAGAGAGCATTGACAGCACAACTAGAAGAGAGCATTGGCAGCACAACAAGAAGGAGCATTGGCAGCACAACTAGAAGAGAGCATTGACAGCACAACAAGAAGAGAGCATTGACAGCACAAGTAGGGAGCATTGACAGCACAAGTAGGGAGCATTGACAGCACAACAACAAGAGAGAACCGACACAACACAACAGCTATAACAACACAACACAACCAGCAAAGTGAGACCTGGCGACCCACAGGCACACACCATGAGGACTAAGGTTATGATAATTACACAGTTAAAACACGAGAAGATCACAATGCGTCACCCGAGAGTCATAGCCAGTCCGCCAGCCACTACTAATTTAGGATTACGTGGCAACCCCATTATCACACCATAATCTGTTTATACTGTCTACATCTTGAGTAGGTGGCTGAGTGGCCTACATCTTCCTTCAGTGTCACGAACCTTTCCTGACAATGAAGTGACACTGACAAATGACACTCGGTTCCTCACAAAAAAAATCCTTACAAAACTATAATTTGTCCAGTTTGATATCAATCTTTTTTAAACGATACCAAAATCCGCCTGAAAATTACATGTGTATCAGTTACTCTATTACTACAAATAGTTATCAATAAAGTCTTCTAACGGGGTAACAGACAATACGAGTCTAAACAGTGAGAAAACCAATTGGATTCGATTTGGCAATGCAGAGGATTCGAACTCTCGACCTTAGCACTCCCAAACCACGCACCTTATTCATGGACCGTGAGTTGGTGTAGCCGAGTCTAAAACAACATTCAGTAGACGTTCAGACTCCAGACGTCCTGTGGAGCCCGTGGAATCATCATCTTGTTTCAGATTTAGCTACTCAGAACGAAATGTCCATATAGCACGGGCTATGGTGAGCCCGTAAACCCGTATTCCGTGGAATCCCAGGTTGTATAATTTATACCATGTCGTGGTCTGGTGGTAAGGTGCGTGCGCTTGAAACAATCCAGCAATCCCACGTCTATTATCCCGGTAATTTGTTACATAAATCAACAACCCTGTTTCAAAACCAGCATTTACCCAGTTCGTTTTTTAAAAATCAAATGATTAGATTTTTATTCGTAGTTTCGTGTCCTACTATTATATTGCAGGATGTCTACTACTACTATTATATTTCCAAACCATTATTTAAGGGGATTGTGAGAACCTACAAATCCAAGATTTCACCACACTGTTCTTACTTTCATATTACTTGTGCTTTCTCACTTTGAGTGCTGATTGGTACTCACATTACTTTTTAAAGTTGGAGAGCTTTTTGAAATAGAGGGAATACAGAGAACAGCACGGCCTTACAGCCCCTGTGAAGCATCTAAATTATTGGGTCCGTCTAAAAA
>WNGS01165318.1:13946857-13959803 GCA_020271785.1 Procambarus virginalis | reverse complement strand
GATAGCACTATGCCAAGATTACGAAGACAGGAGAATTAAATCTTGGTAGAAAGAATTTTTCCTAGATTGTTAAAAATCACATGTCACTGTGCTTCTTCAAATGCATAAGATGGAGAAGCAAATTGGGGATAACTCGAAAGAAACTGAACTAAGGGAATACCTAAAGGACAGAAAACAGTGAGTCACGGTATGAGGCGAGGTTTCGAACTGGAGGAAATTATCAAGTGGGGTCCCCACTTGGGGATCCGTTATTTGGTTCATTTCAAAGGTCCGCCACTTTGAGGTCCCCAAAGGCTCTGTCCTGGGACCACCGCTGCTTCTAATCAATGCCAATAACATACCTGAGGAAGTGAGCTCGTACATTCTAATGTTTGTAGATGACACAGAGCTGACGAGGAATGTAAAAACAGAAGAAGAATGCAGGAAGTTACTGGACGACCTTGACAAACTCCAGCAGCGAGGAAACAAATGTTTGCTGGAACTGAATCCCAACGAATTTCAGGTAAAGATAGAAAAAGATAAGAGAGACAAAAGTGTATGTATATACGGGAAGGAAACTACAGGAATCGCAAAGATAAAAAAGATATAAAGATAGATATAAGTATAACAAAATCACAGGCGGCACTCACCAAGAGGGCAACATCTGCAGTGTATTGGATGATGATGATAGTAAACATTAGAAAGTCAATAAAAGTTGAAATAAAGGATTCTGTGAAGGTAATGTAGGGAGCCTGTGCCAGACGTACGCAGCACCGGCCTGTAACCGCCACCTTGTGAACACAAAATCCAAATTAACAAAAAATATACACAGGCGACAGGATAGTGCCACACAAAGATACGAAATCAGGATAGGGGGAATTAATCCAAATAAATTTTCCCAAAACAGGATAGATCTCCAAACTCTAGAGAATAAACAGAGGGGACAGGATCACAACATACAAGATACCGAGTTAACTATCAGTGTTGATAAGCATAGCCTCTTTAATTTGAAAGCATGAACATAGGACATAAGTGAAAGCTAGACACCCAAATGAAAACTAAAGTTTCCTTAAAGAAATTTAAGGAAATACTCGTACATTTTACAGGTGGTCAACAAGGGGAGTCCAGTGAAAGAAGTTGTGGAAGCCACCTCCATCCCCAATTTTTACGGTCAAATTCGACAAAATTTGCCAACAGAGTTATAACGCAACGGGTACAACAAGGCTCTTGGGTGGAGCTTGCAGTGCTAAACCTTACTTCCTTGTTGCCACTAATAAGGAAGCCTTCAGAGTACTGCCCCTCCCCTGCTCTGCCCTCTCTCTCTTCCCGTGCTGGGGGCCCCCTTTCTCTGTTCCCGTGCTGGGGGCCCCTTTCCCATTGGTGACCCCCAGCAGGGAACCCTTTTCCCTTCGCCTCCAAACCCCCTCTATTCACTAGAGCGACTTGTTCCCTCTTAAACAAACTAGGCCAGCGAGCTGACATCACCTGAGATAGCCAATTATGACCCGCTCCACCAGACTAGCCTCCGGCCCCGCAACAACCAACACTCATAATTGGTTTTAGAGCACGAGACCAAAATACCAGACTCCCTGGCGGCTTCCATACACCAGAGTCCAGTGTTGGTGGTGACGATGGTGGTGGTGGGGGTGGTGGTGGTAGTGATGGTGCTTGTTGTGGTGGTGGTGTGTGCTAGTACTCACCTAACTGTGGTGCTATGAGCTAGTGGTAATGTTAGTGGTGTTGTGTGGTAGTGTGGTGTGTGTTAGTGTGGTATACCTGGACCATACCTGGAAAAGGTTTCAGGAGTTCTATGCCCTAAGCCCGGCCTAGGGCCAGGGTTTGACTTGTGATAACTTGGTCCAACAGGCTCATGCTTGGAGCGGCCCACAGGCCCACGTATTCACCAGAGCCTGGTTGGTCCGGCACTTCTTGCAAGAACTTATCCCAATGCTTCTTGAAGACATCCACATTTGTACTTGCAATATTTCAAAATGCTTGCTGGGAGGGTGTTGAACAGCCGTCGACCTCTGATGTTCAGAGTTCTCTGATTGTGCCTATGGCACCTCTACTCTTCACCTGTTCTATTCTGCATTTCCTTCCTGTATCTTTCGCTCCAGTATGTTATTTGTGAAAATTTGGGATCTTCCACTATCTTCCCTGTATATATGGAAGATACAGGAAGGAAATAAAGCAGAGGACAAAATGTATAGATCGATAGCACTAACATCACACATCATAAAAATCTTTAAAAAGAGAACTAAGAAATAATATCACAAACCACATGGAATCACAGGATCAGCAAATCCCTGGACAATATGGTTCAGAACAGGACTCTTCTGCCACTCACAATTGCTAGACCACTATGACATGACCTTAGCTGTTATGGAAGAAACAAAACGCTGACGTAATTTTCACAGAATTCGCAAAAGCCTTCGACAAATGTGACCATGGTGTTATTGCGCACAAAATGCGTTAAAAAGTATTTACTGGCAGAGTTGGGAGATGGATCTTTAATTTCCCAACGAACAGAACGCAGAATTAATAGTCAACACAGCAAAATCCGGATCATCTACTGTAAAAAGCTCAGTCCCCCAGGGTACCGTCCTTGCCATGGTACCTTTTCTCATCCTCATATCTGACATAGACAAGGACACAATCTATAGTACCGTATCATCATTTGCGGATGCCACTAAGATTTTTATGAGTAGACAATACAGAGGACACGGCCAGCCCCCAAATTGATGTAACTTATATCTTTCACGGCCTACAAAACTTATGTTTAATGAAGATAAGTTCCAGCTCCAGTGCTATGGAAAAAAACGGAAACTTCACATATAAAAGGGAATCAAATCACACTATAGGACGACAAAAACAACGTACAGGATCTGGGAGTAATCATGTCGGAAGACCTAAATTTTAAAGGACATAATAAAGTAGCTGTCACGACTGTAATAAAAATAACAGGTTGGATAACAAGGCCCATTTACACGAGATATGCCATACCCATACTCTTCAAGACCCTAGTGCTCTCTAGAGTAGAGCATTGTTGCACAATAACAGCCCCTTTCAAGCCGGGATAATTGTTCACTCGGAGATCGGGCAATGATCTTTTACTGCTAGAATCCACTCAATAAAACATCTAAATTATTGGGACCGATTAAAATATATAGATCTGTATTCTCTTGAGCGCAGGCAGAAATACATAATAATCTACACTTGGAAATTAATAAAAGGGCCTGTTTCCAAACCTGCACACATAAAGGACATTACATGAGACCAGAAGGCATGGCAGGATGTGCAGAATACCCCGGTTGAAGAGCAGAGGTGCAACAGGTGCTCTGAGAGAGAACTCTATCAACATCAGAGGCCCGAGACTGTTCAACACGCTTCCACCACACATAAGGGGCATAACTGGCAGACCCCTCACAGTGTTCAAGAGAGAACTGGATAAGCACCTTCAAAGGTTACCTGACCATCCGCCATCCGCCAGAGTAGAAGAACTCCCAGAACCCCATCAACCCATCAACCAGGTACCCACACACGACCAAAGAGCCAAAGCTCAACCCCCGCAAGCACAACTAGGTGAGTACACACACACACACATTTAGGGGGTCGGATAGCTTAGCGGACAACGCACAGGACTCGTAATTCTGTGGCCCGGGTTCGATTCCCGGACCAGGCAGAAACAAATGTTCAAAGTTTCTTTCACCCCTGATGCCCCTGATACCTAGCAGTAAATAGGTATCTGGAAGTTAGACAGCTGTTACGGAGCTGCTTCCTGAGGGAGGGGGGAATTAGTTAGTAGTTAGTTACAGTTGATGCACAGTTGAATTGCGGGCCGAAAGAGCAGAGCTCAACCCCCTCAAGTACAAATAGGTGAATACAAATAGGTGAATACATCCTCCGCCAACACACACACACCCTTTAGGTCCTGTGCCGCCACACGCGACCAGCCTCGTATCAGTAAATGCTTTCACCAGAAGCAGCAGCAGGGACCTGCGGTGAGCTGGAGGTGTGTGTGGGTTGTGAGCCCACACTACCTGGGGCTCAACCACACCACTCACCCTTCCCCCCCCCCCCACAACCACACCACTCACCCTTCTCCCCCCCACAACCACACCACTCACCCTCCCCCCCCTCCCCACAACCACACTACTCAGCCCCCCCACAACCACAACTAATTTCCCCCTTAATAAACACATCCATAAAACAATTATCTTCGGAGCTCTATTCAGGTGTTGACGCCATTTAAGACGAGGAGGATGAAGTGTGAGAGTGGAAACATCGCCTCCCAGGTATCCCGCCCCAACAACTCACCTCATTCACAGTCCAAGTGGGACCTGCGCTCCGTCTCCCCTCACCTCCCACCCCCTCACAGCTCGTCCCCTCACCTCCCACCCATCACAGCTCGTCCCCTCACCTCCCACCCATCACAGCTCGTCCCCTCACCTCCCACCCCCTCACAGCTCGTACCCTCACCTCCCACCCCCTCACAGCTCTCCTCCTCTGCACGATATCACTGCTTTCACAGTCACCGTGCGGCTGATAGTCCATCAGCTGCTCTCTGCGCTCATTGCATTCACTACTCCGCACCTCAAACACCCGTTACACAGTCTCCTCATCGCGTGAGGGGATTACAATCCTTCCTCACAATATTTGTTATCTCATACTTATGAGGATAAATACTGGGGAATACAGTATGATTCTGTATTTTGAATACATTATTTTGGAACCTTGCGGTTGAGTGGACCGCGCTCTGGGATCGTAGTCCTAAGGGGCCTGGGTTCGATCCCCGGCGGAGGCGGAAACAAAGGGGCAGAGTTTGTTTCACCCTGATGCTCCTGTTCACCTAGCAGTAAATAAGTACCTGGGAGTTAGAGAGCTGCTACGGGCAGCTTCCTGCGGGATGTGTGCGAGTGTGTGTTAGAGAAACATGTGTAGTAGGCATAATAAAGGCAAAATAAATTGGTTAGAAAGGCGGGGTCCAAGAGCTAATAGCTCGACTCTGCAGATACAAAGAGTAAACACACACACACACACAAAAGGGAATAAAGGGGAAGGAACTGCAATGGATAAGGGAGTACCTAAGCAACAGAAGACAGCGAGTCACTGTGAAGGCTGAGGTCTCAGAGTGGCGAGACATGGGGAAACATGATCACTACATACAAAATTCTCAGGGGAAGTTACAGGAGCCACTTATGGCTTATTTAACACGAGTGGTACACGCACAAAGGGGACACAGATGGTAGCTGAGTACCCAAATGAGCCACAGAGACATTACAAAGAACTTTTTCAGTGTCAGAGTAGTTAGTAAATGGAATGCATTACGAAGTGATATGGTGGAGGCTGACTCCATACACAGTTTCAAGTGTAGATATGATAGAGCCCAGTAGGCTCAGGAACCTGTACACCTGTTGACTGACGGTTGAGAGGCGGGACCAAAGAGCCAGAGCTCAACCCCCGCAAGCACAACTAGGTGAGTGTACACACACACACACACACACACACACACACATTCTTCAGTGTGTAAAATTCTTCAGGAATCAGAGAAAGAAAAAGACTTGGGGGTTGATATCACGCCAGACCTGTCTCCTGCAGCACATATCAAGAGGATAACATCAGCGGCATATGCCAGACTGGCCAACATACGAACGGCATTCAGAAACTGTGTAAAGAATCATTCAGAACTTTGTATACCACATATGTCAGGCCAATCCTGGAGTATGCAGCCCCAGCATGGAGTCCATATCTAGTCAAGGATAAGACTAAACTGGAAAAGGTTCAAAGGTTTGCCAGCAGACTAGTGCCCGAGCTGAGAGGTATGAGCTACGAGGAGAGACTACGGGAATTAAACCTCACTTCGCTGGAAGACAGAAGAGTTAGGGGGGACATGATCACCACATTTAAGACTCTGAAGGGAATTGATAGGGTAGATAAAGACAGGCTATTTAACACAAGGGGCACACGCACAAGGGGCCACAGGTGGAAACTGAGTGCCCAAATGAGCCACAGAGATATTAGAAAGAACTTTTTTAGTGTCAGAGTGGTTGACAAATGGAATGCATTAGGAAGTGATGTGGTGGAGGCTGACTTCATACACAGTTTCAAGTGTAGATATGATAGAGCCCAATAGGCTCAGGAATCTGTACACCTGTTGATTGACGGTAGAGAGGCGGGACCAAAGAGCCAGAGCTCAACCCCCGCAAACACAACTAGGTGAGTACACACTCAAGCGACACCAGACATCCCTGGGTTAATATTTCCTCCCTACTGCAAGATGCAAAAATATTCTCTGCTTGCACGCCAGGAGCAGTGTCGACTGACTCACTCACCAGGGGCAGTGTCGACTGAGTCACTCACCAGGAGCAGTGTCGACTGACTCACTCACCAGGGGCAGTGTCGACTGAGTCACTCACCAGGGGCAGTGTCGACTGAGTCACTCACCAGGAGCAGTGTCGACTGACTCACTCACCAGGGGCAGTGTCGACTGACTCACTCACCAGGAGCAGTGTCGACTGACTCACTCACCAGGGGCAGTGTCGACTGACTCACTCACCAGGAGCAGTGTCGACTGACTCACTCACCAGGGGCAGTGTCGACTGACTCACTCACCAGGGGCAGTGTCGACTGACTCACTCACCAGGGGCAGTGTCGACTGACTCACTCACCAGGGGCAGTGTCGACTGACTCACTCACCAGGAGCAGTGTCGACTGACTCACTCACCAGGGGCAGTGTCGACTGACTCACTCACCAGGGGCAGTGTCGACTGACTCACTCACCAGGAGCAGTGTCGACTGACTCACTCACCAGGGGCAGTGTCGACTGACTCACTCACCAGGGGCAGTGTCGACTGACTCACTCACCAGGGGCAGTGTCGACTGACTCACTCACCAGGAGCAGTGTCGACTGACTCACTCACCAGGGGCAGTGTCGACTGACTCACTCACCAGGGGCAGTGTCGACTGACTCACTCACCAGGGGCAGTGTCGACTGAGTCACTCACCAGGAGCAGTGTCGACTGAGTCACTCACCAGGGGAGCAGTGTCGACTGACTCACTCACCAGGGGAGCAGTGTCGACTGACTCACTCACCAGGGGAGCAGACCCGACAAGATCAACTCCCATTTAGTGCGTCTCCCGTCGAGTGCGTCACGAAGAGCATTTATGAGACGTCAGAGACGCGTGTGTTGGGGAGTAATTAACATCACATGAGACAGCGTCAGCCAACACCTGCCACACCTGCAGTGTTTACTCACCTGTAGAGCTTCAGGCTCAAGGCGAGAGCAGAGAGGTGTGGGGGAGAGGGGGGGGCAGGGTGCGAAGGGAGGGAGGGAGGAAGATGTGGAATGAGGAGATGTATATATAGAGGACAAACAGAGATACAGAGAGAGAGAGAAAGGAAGTGTGAGCAGCAAACGAGAGGAGAAGGCAGCATCCATTACTTGCTCTCATAACACAAGCATGGAGGCAGCATCCATTAGCTGCTCCCGTCAGTCATTCACGTCTCACAATGACACAATTTCCATCTCCGGGACCTCTGGTTCATTGAGGTTCCATCTTCCATTTATGCGCTTCATTCGGTGTTCTCCCATGTGTGTGTGTGTATATTGTGTCTACACCTTTCTCTCATGTGTGTATGTGTTCTCTCATTCCTTCCTCGTGTGTGTGTGTGTGTGTCTCCACATTCGTTCCTCATGGGTGTATAGTCTCCTCGTATCTTGTGCATGTGTGTATTCTCTCTTCTCCTTCCTCTCGTGTGTATTATGTCTCCTCGTTCTTCTCTCATATGTGCACTGTTCCCCCAATTACAAGCCAACGTTCATACACAGAGGACGACAAAAAAAATGGGAAATCCTAAAACAGCAGTATGAAGACTGCCCCCCCCCCAAGCAGTCATAAAAGACTGTAGTGTGAGGGATGGTGACCCAGTTCCTGCTCGGGGTAGCAGGTAGAGTGCCAGCTAGAGTGCCAGCTAGAGTGCCAGTAGTGCCAGTACAGCCTCGGTAACCAGTCAGCGAAAGTGGCCGAGAGGTTTAAGTTTAGTTCAGCATATTCATTATTCACCCATCCTGTGAGGAGGTGGTTACAGATGAGCAATAACCAACTCAAGAACTGGAACCCACTTTTTAATGATGACCTACGAAGTTTATATATATACATAAACAGTCCAATCACAATTTATCAAACTAACATTACAGTGACACCAAGAGGCCACACAACGAGTGGAAAAAAAATTAGTTTAATTAATCTTTTGTGAACCCCCATTCTAATCCTACAGGCGCCGTGACATAAATGTTTCGGGGCCACATGATAGGTTGAGGCACCGGAGCCCAACGATGACTAAGGTACGTAATTTACACTTGCATTGAGCGCCACTTACGCACCGTAATCATACGGGCTCACCATAGCCCGTGCTACTTGGAACTTTGTTCCAGGTAGCGAATCTTAACAACAAGAACCGTAATCCTTCTCGCGTGATGCAGCCCTGACCCGTCCAGTGGGCAGAAGTGGGATAGGTCGGGTCACCCGCCTCCGCTACCAACAGTTACCAAACTTGGGATACCTTACAGACTGATTTCTGGTTACACGTCAATTTGAATGAAATACACATTCCTTGGACATTCGTCATGGAGTTATGTATTAATGGTAAACGCATACCATGATATAACTGTGATGGCAAGGTGTATACATATGCATCAGGTTATTGGAAGCTTGCGGATATACTTTTAACGGCGTCTGAGCCGAGTTTGAGTGACCTCCAGGTGGCCGCTAATATTATTGGATGACCATAGAGATGCTGCCCTTGTGTCAGGGCAGAATGATGCCACATGGAAAGGTGTAGCATACACTTTGTGTCAGACTTACACAGCTTTGTAGAGAGGATAAGGCATCGTTGTCCCGAGGCCAAGTGTATATAAATTTGGACGCATCAAATTCGCATCACCAAATTGGTATTACCAAACTTGCATCGTTAAATCGGCGGTGGCGGCTGCTGTGGACTTGCTGACTTCAAGGTCCACGTTCGACACATTGATCGGCACACGTCGGGAGTCGTGAAATTCGTATTCAGGATCCGAGCGTCAAGCCGACACAATGATGGTGATACTTTCGACACCGACACAATACAGCAGAAGGCTGAGCAAATTGCTACCAACCCCCCCTCCCCTTCCTCCTCAACTACCCCCCCCCCCACTCCCCAACATCCCCCCCACACCCATCTTCCCCCCCCCCCCTCCCTCACCCCACCGCCATCTTCCCCGGCCAATACACCGTCGACCATCGACACGGGCAAGAGGCCGTCTGGGCGGCGATGGGCAAGTTGGCGTCGGCAAATCGGGCAACATATCGTTGTCTGGGGAGGTGTTTGCATATTGAATTTGGCGACGCCAATTCAATTTGGCGGATATTATTATATTAGGAGGGAGCAACGGCGCTCTTGTCGGGTTTTATGACTGCCGTGACGGCCGCCCCCCTCCCTCACCCCCCGCCCCTCCTCACACCACACCGCCGCCCCCCTCCCTCACACACCGCCGCCCCCTCCTCACACACCCCCGCCCCCCCTCCCTCACACACCGCCGCCCCCTCCTCACACACCCCCGCCCCCCCCTCCCTCACACACCGCCGCCCCTCCTCACACACCCCCGCCCCCCCTCCCTCACACACCGCCGCCCCCCCTCCCTCAACACACCACCGCCCCCTCCCTCACACACCCACCGCCCCCCCTCCCTCACACACCACCGCCCCCTCTCACACACCGCCGCCCCCTCCCTCACACACCGCCGCCCCCCTCCCTCACACACCACCNGAGGATTCACTTGAATCACAGGTTGTAATTCTTCTGACATGTCGTGGTGTAGCTGTCTCAAGGTGGTGTTGGGAGTACCCAGAGCACAGGTTCGAGGCCTCCTCACGGCTCCTACTGATTCTCTCATTGATACATCACGTTACTGAGAGAGGAGAGAGAGAGAGAGAGAGGCGCGAGAGAAAGAGAGAGAGAGGAGAGAGAGAGAGAGAGAGAGAGAGAGAGAGAGAGAGAGAGAGAGAGAGAGATATGGGGGGAGAGAACATAACCTGTCCTACAAAAAGCGTCGCATTTCGATCGTATGTGTTACATAAGGCCAAAATTGTCGTACTTGAAAATGGAAGCGGCTCGCGAAAGTGACGTACTGTCCCATTTTCTGTTTTAGGTCCTCTGGTAGGTTAGGAGAGGACACTTTAAATTGACCGTTTTCATGACGTTGGGAAACTTTAGGAGGACGGGCTGGATAGCGAGGAAGAGCTACCAAGATACATTTTGAGTGAATGAAAATGAATGAGTGAATGAGTGAATGACTGAGTGAGGGAGTGAATAAATGAGTGAGTGAACACGGGATCCATCTGTGTGTTTAAAGACAGAAAAGTTTCTAAATTAGATAAAAGTTTCAAGAAATTTTGCAAAAAACTGTTATGCCTTTTTCAGGACTTTAACATCAAAGGCTGACATACGCGCAGGGAACAAAAACTTACATAAGCAGTCAGGATCTAAACTCTTAAGTTTATTTTGAAGACATATAATTCGAGCCCATCCTGCCTCAAAAAGTTCCTCACTAACTCACAAATGTGCAACACTAATCTAACCTAGTGAGGTTATCTTGAGGTTATCTTGAGATGATTTCGGGGCTTTTTTTTTTTTAGTGTCCCCGCGGCCCGGTCCTCGACCAGGCCTCCACCCCCAGAAAGCAGCCCGTGACAGCTGACTAACACCCAGGTACCTATTTTACTGCTAGGTAACAGGAGCATAGGGTGAAAGAAACTCTGCCCATTGTTTCTCGCCGGCGCCTGGGATCGAACCCAGGACCACAGGATCAGAAGTCCTGCGTGCTGTCCGCTCGGCTGACCGGCTCCCCAGCACATGTGTGTGTGTTTTTAAAATAATCACCGCTGGTTGTTCGTATCTTGACAAGTTCTTATTGATAAAAAAACTAGCTGTCAAAACTTAAGAATCAAGGCATGAACAGAAGGCCTGTTGACTCATAAGAGACACCTTCTATTTATATCCACCTAAATTCATTTATATATATTTATGTCTAACCTACGCTTGAAACAATCCTGTGATCCCACGTCTTTTATGTTACCTGGTAATTTGTTCCATACATCAACTCCCATATTTCCAAACCAATATTTACCCAGGTCCTTCCAGAATCTGAGGTTATCTGATTTGTAAATCACTGTTTCATGTTCGATGTTCTGTTGATATATTTAAAATCTAATTTACATCCCTTTATAATTCCATTTCATCCATATATATATATATATATATATATATATATATATATATATATATATATATATATATATATATATATATATATATACACGTCATTCATGTCACCTCTTAATCTTCGTATCTAGTCTAGGGTAATTTAAATTGTTTTAATTTCTTCATAAACATTTTTTTTAATTCCTGGGGTTAACTCCGTTATCTTCTTTGTACGCGTTCATGTTAATTTATTTCGATGCAATATTACAGAGGCCAAAACTGAACTGCATGATCTAAAAAGAACCAAACTACTGACCACTTTAGCCAAGTAGTAGTATAAGGACTAATCATCCTGTGTGATGAGGATTTTTAGCATCACGGAGCTTGTTCTTAACACACACACTTTACTCCCCTTCATATTGTCAAGGGTAGCTGCATAAATGCAGGTGGACCTGTGTCAATTAAGAAAAGTATTAGATTGCTCCCATGTTACAAAAAAAAAAAAAGTGTAAGGATGCGTGCCCAAATGACTGTGCTATAACGCCTCATACGTCATATCTATAACGCCTCATACGTCATATCTATAACGCCTCATACGTCATATCTATAAAGCCTCATACGTCATATCTATAAAGCCTCATACGTCATATCTATAACGCCTCATACGTCATATCTATAAAGCCTCATACGTCATATCTATAAAGCCTCATACGTCATATCTATAACGCCTCATACGTCATATCTATAACGCCTCGTACGTCATATCTATAACGCCTCATACGTCATATCTATAACGCCTCATACGTCATATCTATAACGCCTCATACGTCATATCTATAACGCCTCATACGTCATATCTATAAAGCCTCATACGTCATATCTATAACGCCTCATACGTCATATCTATAACGCCTCATACGTCATATCTATAACGCCCCATACGTCATATCTATAAAGCCTCATACGTCATATCTATAACGCCTCATACGTCATATCTACCTCGGTAACTACTGTGTACTACGACGGATCGTAGATACGGGCCAGCAGAGATCCGATATTGCTACGACTCTCCTGATATTACCTGGCAGAGATGCTCGCTAAAACAGAGTACAGGACTCCAGTCATGACTCCCACACTCATCTCCTCACTTCAACATCGTCCATCTGATTGTTGCCGCCGGAGGTGGCTAGTTTATCGTGCACCCCATACTCATCCTGTGAGCGGTTGCGCAAAAAGCATTACAGAGGGCACAAAAGGTCTTTATCAGACCTCATCTTAGATTATTACATAACAATTTCATCTATCCTTCACACCTTATAGTTACAATGTCAGCAAGTTAGAGAAAGTGCTATTTCAAGAGCTATATATTTACAGTAAGTCATTATACATTCATATATCGTTCACCTGATAACCTGTTGACCAAACCACACACTAGAAAGTGAAAGGACGACGACGTTTCGGTCCATCCTGGACCATTCTCAAGTCGACTGTGACTTGAGAATGGTCCAGGACGGACCGAAACGTCGTCGTCCCTTCACTTTCTAGTGTGTAGTTTGGTCAACATATTTCAGCCACGTTATTGTGACTCATCGTCTGCACCTGATAACCTATTAAATAGTTTAACTTAACTCAGACCAACTTTTTCAGTATTAAACTGCATATGTCAATCTTTCGTCCATTTTAAAAGGCAATCTAGATTGTCTTGAAATGTGTGATTGTGTGTCTAAT
>WNGS01165318.1:13926273-13940832 GCA_020271785.1 Procambarus virginalis | reverse complement strand
AGAATACCTCCGTTGAAGAGCAGAGGTGCAACAGGTACTCTGAGAGAACTCTATCAACATCAGAGGCCCGAGACTGTTCAACACGCTTCCGCTACACATAAGGGGCATAACTGGCAAACCCCTCGCAGTGTTCAAGAGAGAACTGGATAAGCACCTCCAAAGGATACCTGATCAACCAGGCTGTGACTCATACGTCAGGCTGCGAGCAGCCGCGTCCAACAGCCTGGTGATCAGTCCAGCAACCAGGAGGCCTGGTCGATGACCGGGCCGCGGGGACGATAAGCCCCGGAAGCACCTCAAGGTATCCTCAAGGTAAGGTATCCCAAAAATGGATGGAACTTATTTAGCCTGTCTTGTTATTTTGGTGTAAAGAGAGTTTCCTTCACACGTCACTCAGAAAATACAAAGTAGTAACCTAACCAAAGATGCACAAACCCAAGCCACCCACCTAACCTAAGTAACCGACGCACAGAAAACGTTGGGTTTTTGTATAGGTACTTTTCATAGTACTTTGTACATTGGAGACCATAACGTACCAGATGAAAAGTAGTAGGTGGGAGGATGGGTTGGCGTTCTGAACGTTGGAGAGGACGGCCTGAATGGCTACCCCCCCCCCCCATGTCCCTGAGTCAGTGTGGCTAGAGCAGGAAGCTCTAGGGAGGAGGCTAGAGCAGGAAGCTCTAGGGAGGAGGCTAGAGCAGGAGGCATCACTGTGGCCGCGGGGCAGTGGCCACCTGCCTCCCTCCACCACTTGCTCTGTTTCACTGCTCGAACTCAAACCCTTGCCATACCTCCGGCAACCCAACCTCCAAACCTTATTAAACTCCCACCCTAACCACCCCCAGCCCCAACCAGCCCCAGACTCAACCACCCTCAGCCCCAACCAGCCCCTGCCTCAACCAGGCCCCGCCTCAACCAGGCCCCGCCTCAACCACCCCCAACCTCAACCACCCCCAACCTCAACCACCCGCAACCTCAACCACTCCCAGCCCACACCAACCACTGCTGCATCAGCACACACGATCCCTCTGAGTAACTACGCCAGCAATATCTATACGTTACTGCCTGACGCTGGCAATAACGAGGGCGCAGTACGCCAGTGCCTCAGGGAGGACCTTCGTGTGTAGCCTTCCATGCTACCCGCAGCCTCAGACACTCACGCTGGACCACCCGTCACTCTTGACACCATCTTCAGTCCTCATTGTTCAGGAGGCAGACCCCCTGCAGGAGCTGCAACACGGGTCACGCCACAGATCAAGCGATGGGCGGAACAACACAGAGAAGAGGAAGAGGGGGAATGTGAGAACAACAGAAGAACCTCTTGAAATCTAGTTTATAAAGAGGGAAAGAGTAATGGGAGAAAGCAGCGACAGAAAGACAGCAATTTGAAGAGAGGCGGTCATGAGAGAACACAAGGAATTAAGGGATTAAAAGGAGGTGGAAAAGATAGAGAGAAGGATAAAGGAAGTAGGAGGAAGGAAGATGGAAGAGGGAGGAGAAGGAACAAGAAGGCGATCCTCAAAGCCTCAGCACAAATCATCGCCCGGAAGTGAAACTAGCAATCTTGTCACCCTGACTCTTGACTTACTTTCATTTGGTGTATACTATATTGGTGTATACTGGAAGAACAGTATACTAGAGACCGTCTGGTCTAGGCCGAGAGAGAGAGAGAGAGAGAGAGAGGAGAGAGAGAGAGAGAGAGAGAGAGAGAGAGAGAGAGAGAGAGAGAGAGAGAGAGAGAGAGAGAGAGAGAGAAGAGAAGACAAGGAGGAAATGTAATTATCAGGAAAACGCACTAAGCCATTACAACTACACAGCACATGGAAGGGTGTGAGGACAAGGAGCTGGGATAGGACCGAGGAGAGGAATGGTGCCAAACCACTTGAACCATCGGGGATCGAACGCCGGGCTGCAAAAAGCGATGTTGTCGCTATATCAACCAGTCCAAATGGAGTGAGAGAGAAAGAACAAGAGAGGAAGAGAACAAGAGAGCGAGAGAAACAGAACGAAAAGGCAGAATACAAATACTAAATGCAATTTTGTCAACAAAATCAAGCCATTTATCAACACCAAAAATAACTGTCAGGGCAACAGTCATTTCGGCAAACAGCAACAACATGATGGTTCGAAACTAATTTCTTGTTGAATTTTTAACTGCAAACGTTTTCATCATGTATCAAGTCAACAATTTATTTTCAAAATTATAATATTACTGTATATAAAATTACATGATATGATAACATCCAGTTATGCTCCTTTGCTAATGGAACTCTCATGCAGAAACCGGTTTTTATGTAGCTATGCTAAATTAAGCACCCTAGAATACGCTCATAATAAACAAACTAAAAACAACATAACACAGACCATATACACTGACGGATCACTCAATACAGCTACAGGGAGGGCAGGAAGTGCTGTTATTGCTCATCAGCCCGATGGCAGCACAATTCAAAGGAATACAAGAGTTAGTAACTGGGCGTCCACAATGCAAGCTGGTAGCAATACAGGTAACACTCGAAATTATTGACAACACTGAAGTAGGCAGCTTAATTATTTCTTACTCCCTTTCCTCACTACTAGCGATAAACAGTTTGCAATCAAGTAAATATATAACTCTTGAAATTGAACATTTTCTGTAACTAGCTGACATTGTAATTATAAGGTGTGAAGGATAGATGAAATTGTTAATGTAACAATCAATCGTTGAGGTCTAATAAAGACCTTTTGGGCCCTCTGTAATGCTTTTTGCGCTACCGCTCACAGGATGAATATGGGGTGCACAATAAACTATCCGGCGGCGACAATCAATCAATATCATATTGAAACCGGTTTTATGTAGCTGTCGTATATAAATTGTTTTTTATGTATCTGTCAAAAAGAAACCGGTTTTTATGCAACACTTAAGACCATCAGTTTTTTTTTTTCCATACATACCAAACAATTGAACACTTTTCCTGGCTAATTCCTTCCTGCTGAATACCTGCTTTTCCCTACGGTCGTTAGGTCCACTCCACGACCCGACAGCCGGCTGCCACAGCCTCATTTACGTATGTAGGTTAGCTTAGCATTTTAAAAGCACCGACTCACCTTCTGTGGTTGATTGTACAATAAACCCTTGAAATATATGTTTAACACATCTCTAACCCTGTCCATGGAGGACAGAAGAAAATATATATATGCTGGTTAGCATTGTAAATGTGTGGCCACGTCTGTGGTAGAAAATAATAAAAATAAAATAATAATACAGCCTCGGTCCAGTGTGTACTAGCAGGCTGCCTCATGTCCCTTCACTCCGTATATTTGCTTCCTGTTTACATGTGATAGGATTATAAAATGGCGCCTCTGTAACTCTATGAAGATTTTATTGTGATGACGATCAATAAGGCTGTTGTTGGTGGGTATCACAACTATCTCGTCGCTGTACATCTTCTCTTTCGGATATTTCTCTCTCGTGCCTTGAAAGGAAAGCCGAGTACAGTGCAATATTCTAAGCGAGATAGCACAAGTGGTTTGAAAAGTAGGAGCACTGAAGAGGCATACCTTTGGTCAGAGGCTTTTCATAATCCATCCTATAATTTTCCTGGCTGCTGTTAAGCTTGTTGTGTCATGTTCACTGGACGTTAGTGAACGTGTCCTTTCCCATCTGGGAGAAGATGCGATTCCATCTTGTATTCTGTAGCCAGTTCGAGCTCTTAAATGTTTAATTATCAGAGTAGATGAAATTGGAAATCATGTCGTTCTTCGGTGCCCATTGGAAGTGTCGATATTTGTTTGACGCTTTTCAGTGTGTTCTACAATATACAATGCCCTCTCAATACAACACAACTCACTATACAAAGCCCTCTGCGATATGCAACTACCATGTCCAAGATTGTGAGGCGAGGGGCTCCAGCAAGCTCAGCAACACCTCCCATCACACAACCAGCTGTGGAAGAAATATTGTCATGACAAATTCCACAACGCGACCCAGAAAATGCTCAATCTCACACCTGTTGCCCTCCCTTCCCAGCCTTACACCTGGTCATCCGTCACTGTGAGCCCCGGGAGGCCGGGGAGGCCTGGGAGGACAGGCAGGGCGGGGGACGGAGGGCGGGAAACCGTTACATTCTACATCTGAACGATTCCTGTACGTAAACACGATCACTTACGATACAGAACCCCAAGGGCCGAACGTATCTTCCATAATAAGGTTGACTCTTGGTGCTTCATACCTGGAGTATACCTGATGTATACCTGGAGTATACCTGGAATGGATTTTGTGAGTTCTACTCACAGAATCTGCAGGCAACGCCTCCTCGCTCCCCTCACCCGCTTCCCCCACCTGTGGCCTCTCAACAAGGTGTTCAGGGTGTCATAAAGCCCTTCTAATGATAGTTCCTGTGGACAGCGTCGTGTCATCACCACGCGGCTCACTGACAAAACCGCACATAAAGCACTCGACATGATAACACGAGGACGTTAACATGTCGAAGTAATTAATGTCTAAAGGTCCGGCTCCCACCCTGACCCCTTGCGTGTACTCCGAAGCCATTCATCATAAGGTATGACTATTAATTAATCCGCGTTATGTGGGCTATCATCACGTTGAATAATGCAGGTTTAGAGCAAGGACGCAAGCTTAGAACCTAAATATCTGGTAAAGTTCACCCTGACCACAACTCTCGCCTGCGGCTTCACCACAATCAGTCGACAAGAGAGAGAGCAGGATATTGGAAGTGGCCAAGAGGAATTTATTATTATTAACATCTTTATTGACAAAATTAATTACAATTTTGCCTAATCTGAGGATTTTGATAGTCTGATTAAAGTGAGGATAATGCTAGTATTCAGTTAAGCCACGCACCGTTGGTAAGGGCCGGCTGGGTGGTGATGAAGTGTGTGTTCTATACACGCCGGTATGATGTATGATGACCGACCACCTCCACCAGAGGTGTCTCTCTCCCACCTCCCTGATGGCACACCTTTCTGGCGGAGCCAGGAACTTCCAGTGAGTCTGCTAAGTCACCATCCCGTCTCTAGATAGGGCCAGGCCGTCCATGGATAAGGGCTACCCGTCGCTACATAGGGACATCCAATCCTTAGATAGGATTATGTAGGGGCACCCCGTCCCCTACATAAGGACACCTTCTGTCGTCCCTAGATAGGGACACCCCGTCCCTCGCCTGCAGTTATTATCAATGAATGACCCCAGTTCTTGAAAAGAATCGTACTATGAAAACCATGCCCTTCAAGTAGGTAGTTTGCCCCAGATGCCCTTGACAACCCTCACCACCAACACTAAACCTTGCCAGAACTAAACACAAGTAATCACATCAAGTAATTATGAACAGAAGGCACCAAGCCGGGGAGACTGTGTAACATTCAAGTGCTAACTTCAAAGTACTCGTTCCTCTCTTCGACACACGCCAACATCATTTCCTACAATAGAGAGGTACACAGTAGGCATTTTCCCCCATTCCCGAACAAAATGTTCCACATCCTAATAAAAATGTCGTCTATTCCAAGACGCCATAATTACTGAGACCGTCCCAAAGAACTTGGACTATACTCTCTGGAAAGAAGACGAGAGAGGTATCACATAATATATATATATACAAGGAATATACTCCAAGGTCAAGTTGTAAATATGCATGAAAATTTGACAATTTACCAGAGGGAAAGATACAGCAGGAAATGCAGAAGAGAGCCAGTGAAGAGCAGATGTGTACAAGGCACCACCACAGTGCCGTATTAACATCGTTCAATCTCCGTCCACCAAACATGAGTAATATTGCCGGAACACTGGATCAAATGTTCAAAGTTGTTGCACAAAGCATCGGATCAGCTGAGTTGTAGTGGGCATGTGGGGTTGAAAGCCGGTTTGACAACACTCAGGGGGGGGGGGGGGGAGATCTTCCTACCCAAGGAAAAACAGTAACAGTTTAAGATAATGAGCGGGGAGAGTGTTGCTGCTACCTCCCTTGCTGCTAGAATGTAAGGAGTGACCTTGCGAAACGCCTTCCTAGACGTCACACCAAAACTAAAAATGTGAAAATGAACTTTGGAGAGTTAATTTTTCAACTTCGCCCGACACTAAAGAATAACATAAGAAATATTGAAAAGATTCGTGATAGATTCTTTAGTGTTAGAATAAAATGCCTAAATCTGTATTCTCTTGAGCACAGGCGGGAAAGATATATAATAATTTACACGTGGACAATAGTAGAGGGGCTGGTCCCAAACCTGAACACAGAAATAACATCACATGAGACCAGGAGGCATGGTAGGATGTGCAGAATACCCCGTTGAAGAGCAGAGGTGCAACAGGTACTCTGAGAGAGAACTATCAACATCAGAGGCCCGAGACTGTTCAACACGCTTCCACTATACATAAGGGACATAACTGGCCGACCCCTCACAGTGTTCAAGAGAGAACTTGACAAGCACCTCCAAGGGATACCTGATCAATCAGGCTGTGATCCACACGTCAGGCTGCGAGCAGCCGCGTCCAACAGCTTGGTTGACCAGTCTAGCAACGAGGAGGCCTGGTCGAAGACCGGGCCGCGGGGACGCTAAGCCCCGAAAACACGATATATATATATATATATATATATATATATATATATATATATATATATATATATATATATATATATATATATATATATATTTATATTATATATGTATGTATGAGTTACTGTATAAAAATTTCACAGGAAAAAATACAATCGAACACACCTCTATTACTTTACGTTTGTTTGTTTCTCATTAATTTGGCTGTAAAAACACACACATTTTTCATTGTATGAAATTCGTGTTGCAAACGCACGGAAAAAACAAATACAATCATAATAAGCAAAGACAAAAAATACTCGCATATATATACCGAAATTTAGCAAACTACCTTGAGGTGCTTCCGGGGCTTAGCGTCCCCGCGGCCCGGTCGTCGACCAGGCCTCCTGGTCGCTGGACTGATCAACCAGGCTGTTGGACGCGGCTGGTTGAATCACAGCCTGTTTGATCAGGTATCCTTTGGAGGTGTTTATCCAGTTCTCTCTTGAACTATACACAAGTTAAAGACACAAATAGATGTTGACCCCCGTCAACACCACTCCCACCCCACTAGGACCTGGCCTTGGCCCCACCAGTGGTGGCCCACCACTGGTGGTGTGGCCCACCACTGGTGGTGTGGCCCACCACTGGTGGTGTGGCCCACCACCAGTGGTGTGGCCCACCACCAGTGGTGTGGCCCACCACCAGTGGTGTGGCCCACCACTGGTGGTGGGCCACATCAGGGCCTCGCTGCCTATCCTCCGCGTCACGAAACCCAGAGTAATGGCGGTAATACGTTTGGCCAGCCAGTATCAACAACCACCAATTACAGCTGTAACTGCTCCTTTAATGGTCAATTAGACCAGAGGAATACACTTGCCAACACTCGACGGATGCTGGGTAGTAAATCTCAATAAGAGTTGATGCGTTCAGGGCACAGGGTACACCCCCCTCCACCCTGGGGCACAGGACCCCCCACCTGTGGCACAGAGACCACCCCACCGTTTGACACAGAGACCCCCCCCCCCTCCTCCACACTCTGGGGCACAGAGATCCCCCATTAAGTAAACAGCCACGTTTTATCCCATGCTTGTTGCTGTGAAGTAATTTGGTCCTGGTACATTTGGAGTACATTCCTTTAACGTCATTTCTTCGCATCATTGTATTCAGTCGCTAATGTTACGTACACTTGAGGGACCTGACCGTCCGGCGTACTGCACGTATTAACTAAATGAGGCGTCTTTCCCGTCGACATTCCCAGCAACAGCTGTTACTTTCCAGAGAGAAAACTGGTGCCTTGAGAAAGCTCCCTTTAAGGAGAGTATATTTAACGCTAGTGTGATCCTGGATCCTTCAAACAGCAGCTTCATCTATTCTTGCTTACTGGTGGTGCACCTGGCCTTGTATGCATTACACCTTGACACCTGGTTGATGGGGTTCTGGGAGTTCTTCTACTCCCCAAGCCCAGCCCGAGGCCAGGCTTGACTTGTGAGAGTTTGGTCTCTCACATACCTACCACAGCCCGGTTGGTCCAGTACATTTTTTTTAGAAAACAGTCTAGCTTTCTCTTGAAGATGTCCGCGGTTGTTCCGGCAATATTTCTTATGCTCACTGGGAGGGTGTTGAACAACCGCGGACCTCTGATGTTTATAGTGTTCTCTTATTGTGCCTATGGCACCCCTGCTCTTCACTGGTTCTATTTTACATTTCATAAATGCAGAATATTGAAGAATGCAGTTCCATATCGTTCACTCCAATATGTTGTTATTTTACTGTGTAGAGTAGGGACCTGGGCTTCCAGTATTTTCCATGTGTATATTATTTGGTATCTCTCTCGTCTTCTTTCTAGTGAGTACATTTGGAGAGCTTTGAGACGATCCCCAAAAATTAGGTGCTTTATCGCGTCAATGCGTGCCGTATATGTTCTCTGTATTCCCTCTATTTCAGCAATCTCTCCTGCTCTGAAGGGGGAAGTGAGTACTGAGCAGTACTCAAGACGGGACAACACAAGTGACTTCAAGAGTACAACCATTGTGATGGGATCCCTGGATTTGAAAGTTCTCGTAATCCATCCGATCATTGTTCTGGCTGACGCAATATTGCTTGGTTATGCTCCCTAAACGTTAGGTCGTCAGACATTATTACTCCCAAATCCTTACATGTTGCTTTCCTACTATGGGCAGATTTGATTGTGTTTTGTACCCTGTATTATGTTTAAGGTCCTCATTTTTACCGTACCTGAGTACCTGAATTTATCACTGTTAAACATCGTGTTATTTTCTGCTGCCCAATCGAAAACTTTGTTGAAGTTAATATAACACCTAATAACACCTTGATGTATCGCACCTGGCTTAACACCCGTGAGCACACACCAAACACACACACACACACACACACACACACACACACACACACACACACACACACCACACACACACACACACACACACACACACACACCGCTGGAGTACGATTGCCGCGGTAGTTGTCATCATTCTCGTATCATGCAGACGATGAGTCACAACAACGTGGCTGAAGATATGGTGACCAAACTACACGTCAGAAGATGGAGGAAACGACGATGTTAGGGTCCGTCTCGGACCATTATCAAGACACACGACTTGATAAAGAGTTTCGGGACGGACCGAAACGTCGTCGCTTCTCCATCTTCTGACGTGTAGTTTGGTCATCACTTCTCCTATCGTGTCTTGGATTGATCGTGATCCATCATATATCCTCTTGGCCGAGGTCTGAGATTGACCATTATCCATCCCATCCTCCTGGCCGAAGTTCTGGGCCTTGTGGTGCTTTTATACAATTACTCATTCCATTGTTGCACCATTTTTGTTACTGTTAGGCAACACACGAGGAATACAATCCTCCACCACTCGAGGAATACAATCCTCCCACCACTCGAGGAATACAATCCTCCCACCACTCGAGGAATACAATCCTCCCACCACTCGAGGAATACAATCCTCCCACCACTCGAGGAATACAATCCTCCCACCACTCGAGGAATACAATCCTCCCACCACTCGAGGAATACAATCCTCCCCCACTCGAGGAATACAATCCTCCCACCACTCGAGGAATACAATCCTCCCACCACTCGAGGAATACAATCCTCCCACCACTCGAGGAATACAATCCTCCCACCACACGAGGAATACAATCCTCCCACCACTCGAGGAATACAATCCTACCACCACTCGAGGAATACAATCCTCCCACCACTCGAGGAATACAATCCTACCACCACTCGAGGAATACAATCCTACCACCACTCGAGGAATACAATCCTCCCACCACTCGAGGAATACAATCCTCCCACCACTCGAGGAATACAATCCTCCCACCACTCGAGGAATACAATCCTACCACCACTCGAGGAATACAATCCTCCCACCACTCGAGGAATACAATCCTCCCACCACTCGAGGAATACAATCCTCCCACCACTCGAGGAATACAATCCTCCCACAACACGAGGAATACAATCCTCCCACCACTCGAGGAATACAATCCTCCCACCACTCGAGGAATACAATCCTCCCACCACTCGAGGAATACAATCCTCCCACCACTCGAGGAATACAATCCTCCCACCACTCGAGGAATACAATCCTCCCACCACTCGAGGAATCGGTTAAGACAGAGACGACTGTCCTGGGCAGGAGAAGGTGGGCGTGACAACACTCTGGTACTCCAGGTGGGTACCTGGAGTACCGGAGCACAATATGTTACCCCGGTAACGCGATGTTACTACAGTGGCATCCTAACACAGCCTTCCCCAATATTGGCTCTACAACATTGCTAACGTGGTGTTCCAACTATGGATTACCCGTCAGACAACCTCTTCTAAAATCAAGAATAGTGACGACCAATCACAACAGGGGCAAGGGCAGGGTAATGGTTGATGCTCCCTCCTGGAGAGTAACTGGGGGGGGGGGAGTGAGAGACGGAGGTCGTCTCAACGACGAGGGTGGCAGCCTCCACCACTACGACGACAACTGTATGAGTGGGAGGCACACTCGCTGGCGTCCTGCAGCGTTAAACAACATAGTATTATCTGTTACCCAGTCGAAGACGACTTATATTGGCTTGTAGTCTTTCAGTGTCTACTACAGAATAAATTTCCATGTTTTCTGTATCATCTGCATCATCTATCATCACGTTTATTTCATTTCTTTGTGCATTTGAAGAGAAACGTTGGAGGTGGGTCCTAGACTGCAAGCCAGAGAGCAGGTGGGGAGGGAGGAGGGGTGGGAAGTTGTGTGAAGCCCTGATTACGCTTCAGTGAAAGCTTCAGGAACACTTGAGGATTCACTTGAATCACAGGTTGTAATTCTTCTGACCATGTCGTGGTGTAGCTGTCTCAAGGTGTGTGCTTGGGAGTACCCGAGCACAGGTTCGAGGCCTCCTCACGGCTCCTACTGATTCTCTCATTGANCTCACTGTGGCTGCCCACGCCTCACTGTGGCTGCCCCACGCTTCACTGTGGCTGCCACGCCTCACTGTGGCTGCCCACACCTCTCTGTGGCTGCCCCACGCCTCACTGTAGCTGCCACACCTCACTGTGGCTGCCACGCTCACTATGGCTGTCCACGCCATAGCTGCTGACTCCTTATCTAGACCTGTGACGCATGTTTCAGTCAGCAGCCTTTATGTACCTTCAAGACGTCTTCCCTCTGCCGTCTGAGGCAAAGGTCAAAGCAAGGTTTGAGGGGAGACAATAGCCATTTCTATACTTTCGAGTAAGCAAGCAAGCAGAGCACTTACTGGGCGGGAACAAACAAGAAGCTCGTTACACAGTACAACTGGTAGAGGATATTCAGGAGTATTCGTTAAACGTTTCCTCAATCGTTCGTAAATACGTTAACCAACTGTAAGTTCAATCATCTTCTTCTTGAGGTTATCTTGAGATGATTTCGGGGCTTTAGTGTCCCCGGGTGACTAACTCCCAGGTACCTATTTACTGCTAGGTAACAGGCGCATCAGGGCGAAAGAAACTCTGCCAATCGTTTCTCGCTGGCGCCCAGGATCGAACCCGGGACCACAGGATCACGCGTCCAGTGTTCTGTCCGCTCAGCCACCGGATCCCCTGTATCCTTCCCTCGTACATACAGGCTTCATACAGGTTCATCATACTTGTAGTTCAATCATACTTTAATCAAACAATCATAATTACGAGGGTGAAAGCCTTATTGAACACAGACAAATATGAAGATTATTAAATCATTACAAACAGCTAGTGCCAGGTAGTGTCAGGTATGGCGACAAAGAACCGAGTCAAAAGAGAATAAATAAGTCTCAGAAACATTCCCCCATAAAATGAGTTTATTTATTGCCATCAAAAATTCCTTTTAACACATCTTGTACTAACATAATCAAACAAATAATAAGGCAATTAAATAATTATGACTGAATTACAGGGCAAGATACGAACTGAACAACTCCTCCAGCAGCATAACATCGAAAGTGGTTCCGTTATCGGGTCTTAAAGGTCATTTCCTCACTGGTTCTAACTCGTACAGTCTCCCCCTCACAGCCCCCGCCTCATCGACGGCTCACGGTAACTCCACCCAATTTGGGGCTAACTAATCCAGAGTCTGTATCTCCGGCAAGAAACGCTCTCGCAAAATTGTAGGGCTCTCTTTGACGACTTCAGCGGCAGGAATTGTGGAGGGCTGAGACTGGCAATTCTTGGCCTAAGTTCAACGGGTGTGTTTGGTAATTATGGCTAGTGATTATTGCTGGTTTTGGTGTTGGTGGTGGTGGTGGAGATGGTGGTGTTGGAGATGGTGGAGATGGTGGTGGTGGTGGTGGTGGTGGTGGTGGTGGTGGTGGTGGAGATGGTGGTGTGGTGGTGGTGGTGGTGTTGGTGGTGGTGTTGTGGTGGTGGTGGTGGTGGAGATGGTGGTGGTGGTGGTGGTGTTGGAGATGGTGGAGATGGTGGTGGTGGTGGTGTTCATACAGGTAGTGCTGATGGTGTTGGTGGTGATGGGGTGGATTACTATTGTGTTAGTGATTGTGATGAAACATTGACGGCATTGGTGCTTTGAGGATGGTGATAAGTGTGCGTGTTGGTGGCGGTGATAGCGGAGGACGAGAACCAAACACGCGATAAAGTAAACACTCAATAAACGCCAACTACCTTCCTAGATCACCATAATCACCGGGCACAAGTCGCCGTTCCAGAGAGCCCCATTATCACCATTGCCAGCTCACCATTGCCACTCTAAGCCAACACAGGCTGGTCTTACTTGCACAGTTTGCATAATGGTTTCCTGGTATTGTACAACCACAATTATAGCTCCTGAGACCGAAGCATATTCTCAAGAGGACAGCAATACTGAGTTTTAAATAAGAATACAATACTGCAAGACCCACATTGCCACACTCGAAGCATTCGCCGAGACACCTAGTCAAATGGGATTGGTTTGGAATTCTGCGAAGCTCGTTGCATGCAAGCAACCCAAATGGACCTCGTTGCATTGTTCAATTCTCACTGGGTGGGAGTCGAACCAAGGTACTGGCTGGTGGCGCTTCTGACACGTTGTACCACCCGGGTGTTCCTGTTACGGTACTGTGTGCAGGCGTGCGGGCGCGCCCAGGCCATTGATTGTTGCCGCCGAAGGCGGTTAGTTTATTGTGCACCCCATACCCAGCCTGTGAGCGGTAGCGCAAAAGCATTACAGAGGGCACAAAGGTCTTTATCAGACCTCATCTTAGATTATTTCATAAACAATTACATCTATCCTTCACACCTTATAGTTACAATGTCAGCTAGTTACAGAAAGTGCTATTTCAAGAGCTACATATTTACAGTAAGTCATCATACATTAATGGTAGGTCTTATCGCTAATACATAATAGTTTGACCAATGGGGATACTACAGTCATAGAGGAGCTTCTGTTTATTATTAGTCCTCACAATACACTACTTGTTTCTGAATCTCATATGTCGTTCATCTACTGGAAGCGAAATGTACTCACCTAATGTACTCACCTAATGTGCTTGCGGGGGTTGAGCTTTGGCTCTTTGGTCCCGCCTCTCAACTGTCAATCAACAGGTGTACAGATTCCTGAGACGAAATGGAAGTGGAAGTGAAATGATTCCTGGAAGCGAAATGTGGATACAGTGCAAGGATTTCAGGTAATTTATCCATGGTATAAGATAGGTTGCCATATCATACAGAGTGAGCTTAGATTTATCTCTAAATGGCTCTATTTTACTACAATCCAAGATATAGTGTTCGAGTGTGTGTCCCTGTCTTTGTCCACACACTTTACACTTTACTTCATCTAGATCCCTATACAAGCCGAACTGCCAGAGATACTTGTAGCCAAGTCTTAACGAGCTGTGACAACATCTGTTAGTCTACTCATGCCTCTGTATGACTAATCATCCTGTGTGATGGGGATTTTTAGCATCACCTAGTTAGCATTTTTTTTTGACACACTGTACTCCCCTTCATATAGTCTAGGGCAGCTGCACTAATACAGATGTACCTCATGTATTAATAAAAAAAAATTGAAAGACCCCATACAGTTGTTTCCGTACAGTTATTAGCGAATTTTCTGAGAAGGGGAGAGAGGAAAGGAGAGGGGAAGGGAAGGAGAGGGGAGGGTGGCGGGAAAGGTGGGAGGGGAAGGAAAGATAGGGGAAAGAGGGGTGATGTTGGGGGAGGGGGGGGGAGGGGGGTAAAGAAGAAGGATGGAATGTGTGCGTGTATGCGCCCGCGCGCGTGCGTGTAGTTAAATGACCACCGATGATGCTATCGTCCATAATGGCCAGCAATAACGTGCGGGAGTACGAGGGATGTTAGGGACCTAACGACCGTAACACACACCCGCACGTCCCTCCGGCCGCCCGCCGTAATTGCTCCCGACAAAACCTAATGATCACCAGCCCTTTATTTTTGCCTTCTGAGATTCACTATTAAAAAACAGCGACGTGAATAAAACGTTGCTATAAAGCTTCTTAGTTATTTGTGTATGTGCTCACCTAGTTGTGCTTGTGGGT
>WNGS01165318.1:13830639-13853374 GCA_020271785.1 Procambarus virginalis | reverse complement strand
ACATTTATGGAGTTGTGACTTGAACAGAGGTCGTCAGCGAAGTACTGTCGAGAAATGTTCGAACATAATCATTTTGAGTCGCTTATAAAGCATTTCATTCATAAATGGGTGGAGGGGGGGGGTTGGCCTCTATATGGAATGGACTTCGGCTTTTATTGATGAGAGGCCGAGATAGAAGTAGCAAGGTAAACCAGGAGATAATGAAGCCCTAAGACGAACGAACCACCCAGTTGAGAGTCGGTTCTCTCATTAGCACCCGGGGAACAAGCACCTTCCTCCCCAATCCCCCTCGGCCTTGAACCAGTCATTTTGCCCGGTGCATGTGTGTGATGTAAGCTGGTGTGCTCCTCCTCCTCCCAACCTGCCGCCACTCATCCCGGTGTTCACAGGTGAGCGTTTCACACACCTGGGAAACACACCTGTGTTTGTTTCTATCGTGCCGGGGGGAGGGGGGTCAATTTGCTTGAGAATTCAGTATTTTAAAATTTGCTTCACGATGCATGTTTGTGTTTACGCCTCGCCTCTTGTGTGGGCGTTGACTCCACCTCGAAGTGCACTTGCCTAGTGATCATTTGCAAGTGTTCGGTGGTTAGCCCAGTATTTCTTACCTTGTGGTTACCTTCTATTGATTTGGGGAATCAACGTTCCCGCGGCCCGGTCCCCCACCAGGCCTCCTGGTTGCTGGACTGGTCAACCAGGCTGTTGGACGCGGCTGCTCGCAGCCTGACGTATGAGTCACAGCCTGGTTGATCAGGTATCCTTTGGAGGTGTTTATCAAGTTCTCTCTTGAACACTGTGAGGGATCGGACAGTTATGTCCCTTATGTGTAGTGGAAGCGTGTTGAACAGTCTGGGTCTCTGATGTTGTCGTTTTTGTTTGATGGAGCCGGTAGCTGAGCGGACAGAACACTGGACGCGTGATCCTGTGGTCCCGGGTTCGATCCCGGGTGCCGGAGAGAAACAATGGGCAGAGTTTCTTTCACCCTATGCCCCTGTTACCTAGCAGTAAAATAGGTACCTGGGTGTTAGTAAGATGTCACGGCTGCTTCCTGGGGGTGGAGGCTGGTCGAGGACCGGCCCGCGGGGACACTAAAGCCCCGAAATCATCCCAAGATAACCTCAAGATAAGATATGGTACTCTCTTGTGTTGGTGTTACTGCCGACCTTAGACCAGTGGTTCCTTCCTCCTTTGGTATTAGGTTCCTTGAACCTTTGGTATTAGTTTGGTGGTATCAACTTTGTGTTGGATGTTGTAACCTTGATACCTGGAGCATACCTGGAAAGGGTTTAGTGAGTTGTTCTACTCCTGAGCTCGGCCTGGGGAGAGGCTCGAATTGTGATAACTTGGTTCAACAGGCTGTTGCTTGGAGCGGCCCGCAGGCCCACGTATCCACGGCAGCCCAGTTGGTCCGGCACTTCTTGCAAGAACTTGTCAAAGTGTATCTTGAAGACCTACCCTTTCTTCCAGTAATATTTGTAATGTTTGGTAGGAGGGTATTGTAATGCATGATGGTCATGTTGGTTGTTTAATCCTCAAATCCAGCCATTTTATTGTATTTTTTTTAATAATGGCTGCTGTTAGTAATAGCTCTGTTATTGCCTCCTTTGGAGTTCAACATTTCTCAAGTGGGTGTGGTTATATAGTCCGTTTTCTGGCCTAAGATGTATATTTATATATTAATGTGTGATACTGGTGAATGGAGACCCGGTTCATATACCATGTAAGGCCTAACAATGGCAGGATATACATGGATTCATAAACGTAAATGAATATTTTGTGTATTATAGCCCACACAATGGGAAGGGTAGGGTCGGGTGGGGGGGGGGGAATTGTCACATTGGTGATGTGGTAATTGTTCCCTCCACCCCACCCCCCCACCCCCCCCAAACCCCCCCAACACCCCCCCCAACACCCCCCCAACACCCCCCCCCCAAACAACACACACCCCCCCAACAACACCCCCCCCCCAACACCCCCCAACACCCCCCCCCCCCAATACCCCCCCCCAACCCCCCCCCCCCCCCAACACCCCCCCCAACACCCCCCCCCAACACCCCCCCCAACACCCCCCCCCAACACCCCCCAACACCCCCCCCCCCAACACCCCCCTCCCCCCAACACACACCCCCCAACACACACCCCCCCAACACCCCCCCCCCAACACCCCCCCCCCCCAACACCCCCCCCCCAACACCCCCCCCCCCCAACACCCCCCCCCCCCCACACACCCCCACCACCACACCAGTGAGCCAGCGGTGGAGGGAGCATCAGTGTCCGCCGCCTCTCAAAGCCGCTATTAAAACTTGTTGCCCAGCCCGTTAATGAGGTGTTGGTAATTGGTGCAACTTGCGGCGGGGTCAGCGTCGGCGCCATCTTAGCACTTATGACATAATGGCACCGCAAAGGTGGTGTGGACGTGGCGGCGTTGTCAGGGCACGGGGACACCTGTGGTAGTGGTGGGGGCGTTGTCAGGGCACGGGGGCACCTGTGGTGGTGGCGGCGTTGTCAGGGCACGGGACACCTGTGTGGTGGTGGGGGCGTTGTCAGGGCACGGGGACACCTGTGGTAGTGGGGGGGGCGTTGTCAGGGCACGGAGGGCACCTGTGGTGGGGGCGTTGCCAGGGCACGGGGACACCTGTGGTGGTGGTGGTGGCGTTGTCAGGGCACGGGGGCACCTGTGGTGGTGGCGGCGTTGTCAGGGCACGGGGGCACCTGTGGTGGTGGCGGCGTTGTCAGGGCACGGGGCACCTGTGGTGGTGGCGGCGTTGTCAGGGCACGGGGGGCACCTGTGGTGGTGGCGGCGTTGTCAGGGCACGGACACCTGTGTGGTGGCGGCGTTGTCAGGGCACGGGGGGCACCTGTGGTGGTGGCGGCGTTGTCAGGGCACGGAGGGCACCTGTGGTGGTGGCGGCGTTGTCAGGCACGGGGGGCACCTGTGGTGGTGGCGGCGTTGTCAGGGCACGGGGGCCCTGTGGTGGTGGCGGCGTTGTCAGGGCACGGGGGGCACCTGTGGTGGTGGCGGCGTTGTCAGGGCACGGGGCACCTGTGGTGGTGGTGGCGTTGTCAGGGCAGGGGGACACCTGTGGTGGTGGCGGCGTTGTCAGGGCACGGGGGGCACCTGTGGTGGTGGTGGCGTTGTCAGGGCACGGGGGCACCTGTGGTGGTGGTGGCGTTGTCAGGGCACGGAGGGCACCTGTGGTGGTGGCGGCGTTGTCAGGGCACGGAGGGCACCTGTGGTGGTGGCGGCGTTGTCAGGGCACGGGGGGCACCTGTGGTGGTGGCGGCGTTGTCAGGGCACGGGGGGCACCTGTGGTGGTGGCGGCGTTGTCAGGGCATGGACACACTGTGGTGGTGGCGGCGTTGTCAGGGCACGGGGGGCAACTGTGGTGGTGGTGGCGTTGTCAGGGCACGGGGGCACCTGTGGTGGTGGCGGCGTTGTCAGGGCACGGGGGCACCTGTGGTGGTGGCGGCGTTGTCAGGGCACGGGGGCACCTGTGGTGGTGGCGGCGTTGTCAGGGCAGGGGGGGCACCTGTGGTGGTGGTGGCGTTGTCAGGGCACGGAGGGCACCTGTGGTGGTGGCGGCGTGTCAGGGCACGGGGGCACCTGTGGTGGTGGCGGCGTGTCAGGGCACGGGGGGCACCTGTGGTGGTGGCGGCGTTGTCAGGGCACGGAGGGCACCTGTGGTGGTGGCGGCGTTGTCAGGGCACGGGGGCACCTGTGGTGGTGGCGGCGTTGTCAGGGCACGGGGGGGCACCTGTGGTGGTGGCGGCGTTGTCAGGGCACGGAGGGCACCTGTGGTGGTGGCGGCGTTGTCAGGGCACGGGGGCACCTGTGGGGTGGTGGTGGCGTTGTCAGGGCACGGGGGGGCACTTGTGGTGGTGGCGGCGTTGTCAGGGCACGGGGCACCTGTAGTGGTGGCGGCGTTGTCAGGGCACGGGGCACTTGTGGTGGCGTTGCCACAAGTCAATACGAGGGAATTAAAATATATAATATGACAAGGAACAAGCCACCACGGGCTCTGCCTCACGCAACTTGTCTTTCTCCTTGTTCCTCTTACAATAATTATCAGCGTTTAGTCGCTTTAAATTAATTTTGGGACAAAATCCTCTCATTAGTGGTGGGATCTTGTTTATATTGCGTGTGTGTGTTTGGAGTAAATATGAACATTTTAGTTTCATCCCCCGTAGGGAGATGCCCAGCAGCGAGGTGCCATCCACATTAATGTGGGTGTTGGGGTAATGTGCCACATGTGGCAGATGTGCCACATGTAGCATATGTTATCGCAACATGAATCTATTTAACAGATCCATGGCTGTTAACGGGAAGAAACCAGTGACATGTATCAGCGCCTGAAGAAATGGAGGAGGATTGACACACTAGTACAGAGCTCAGTTGATTAAGGCATCGTCTGGGATCCTCTCGGACGTAGGTTCGAACTTGTCTCTGCCCTAGTGGATTTGTTCACCAGTACAGAGGTTTGAGACAGATTGAAATAGGAACAAGGGAGGTTCTGATCCTGTATGTGTACTTCTTTCAAGACGGGGAGATGGAAATGAATGGTTGTTGAAAATAATTTGAGTAAATTGCCTACTAAGATGAATATGAAGATCAAATGCGTATCGTCATTAATAATTGATAGCGAAATTACGGAAAGAATGTTCAGTGCATGTGCAGGCGATGAGTCACAATAACGTGGCTAAAGTATGTTGACCAGACCACACACTAACCTGGACCAGACACACAGAGCACCATTCTCAATCGACTTGAGAATGGTCCAGGACGGACCGAAACGTCGTCGTCCCTTCACCTTCTAGTGTGTGTCTGGTCAACAGTGGTCCCATGTAGTGTCCCAGTGTACTGATGACGTGTCTGAATTCACAGTCAACGTGGGGCTGCTGTGATGTACGAAGGGTCAGTCTACCTAAGGCAGCCAAGGGTCTCTACACCAGTCTGCTTTATAGAAGCGGTGAGCCGTTGCTGGACGAGAACTGTAGTGTGTTCAACTGTCTTCCTGAGGAGTGGCAGTAACGGATTCGCCGTACCCGGGCTGGCTGGCGGAAGAGACAACCGACTGTGGTGCTGACAGAGGAGAGTAACCAGCGAGTTACACGAAGCTCCTGCCTAGGGCTCGCAACCCTAGTATTCGCTCGTGAAGTGGCTTAACAGCGTGAGGCTGATTGGTACCTGCCAGCAACAGGCTGGACTGTGGTTGTGGGCCTTCACGACGAGGCACCTAGTGGAATTGTGATTTGGCTGCCCGTGGCCAGGGTAGACTCATCGTTGTTTCCTGGTACCTGCTGAGGGTAGTGCCACGGATAAGGAAACCGGTAAAAGACTGCACGGAGTGAGCTTCGCCGAGTGTTCATTGTCTTCAGAGAGAGGTTTAAATCCCGTATTCTCTCGTCGGAGCTCATACACCCAAAGTTCGGGTACTAGTCTGGTGGCAAACCTTTGAACCTTCTCCAATTTAGTTTGTGTTTTGTGTTGGTGAAGGAAAGTAGGTATACGCGTTCATGTGAAGCAGTTTTCCTGGTCGTTGTCCGTCGTGCCTGTGTGTGGGGTTTAGGGTAATGAGGCGGGGAAGCAATATGGCGGTGTGGATACTACTAATAGGCTGGTGTGGTGGGGGGTGGAGGAGGCCTTGGTGGGGGTGGAGGCCGTGGTGGGGGTGGGGAGCCAGGCACGGCGAGCGCTCTCAATAACCTCGGCAAACATAGGTTTCTTGTAGGCTGCAGAGAAACTGGTACACCATGAGGTGGTTTTGGGGAATGCTCGACCCTATTTACTCACCCCCCCCTCCTCTTTCGATCCTTTTCTCGCTAGTTCTCTTCTTCGATCCCATCTAAATTGAAGATCTAAATTACTGGGACCGACTAAAGAGCCTAAATCTGTACTCCCTTGAACGCAGGCGGGAGAGATACATAATAATTTACACGTGGAAATAATAGGGACTGGTCCCAAACCTGCACACAGAAATAACATCACATGAGACCAGAAGACATGGCACGGATGTGCAGAATACCCCCGTTGAAAGCAGAGGTGCAACAGGTACTCTGAGAGAGAACTATCAAAATCGGAGGCCCCGCGACTGTTCAACACGCTCCCGCTGCACATAAGGGACATAACTGGCAGACCCCTCAGTGTTCAAGAGAGAACTGGATAAGCACCTCCAAAATACCTGATCAACCTGGCTGTGACTCATACGTCAGGCTGCGAGCAGCCGCATCTAACAGCCTGGTTGATCAGTCCAGCAACCAGGAGGCCTAGTCGACGACCGGGCCGCGGGGACGCTAAGCCCGGAAGCACCTCAAGGTAACCATCCCTTTCTCGTCGTGCTGAGGTGGAGCGGGACTGCACACCACAGAGCCAGGAGCCAGATTCACGAAACAGTTACGCAAGTACTTACGAACGTGTACATCTTTTCTCAATCTTTGGCGGCTTTGTTTACAATTATTAAAGTTAATGAGCTCCGAAGCACCAGGAGGCTATTTATAACCATAACAGTTGATTGGGAGGTTTTCATGCATGTAAACTGTTCATTAATTGTGACCAAAGTCGCCAAAGATTGAGGAAAGATGTACACGTTCGTAAGTACTTGCGTAAATTGTTTCGTGAATCTGGCCTCAGGAACGTAGTCACAGCATCGGGATCATGGCAGGTCCCGTGACTTACAACCTTTCCAGACTAAACTAGACCAGAACACTTATGTTAGATGGACGAAAATGGTGTTTTCAAACTGTGCTTACGACCAGGTGCTACAGACGAGCACCTTCACCGGCATCATGACGCAAGTCGGTGTAATTAGGGGATCTTCATTACGTGTGGTAGGATTTAAATTGTTTTATTATGATTATTGCACATATCCACAAAGGCCTTGATCAGGATTCGAAGCAATGCGCTGGATGTTCCCAGTCGCGCTCTAGTCATCTGTACCATGACATGATAAAAGAACCCCTTATCATTTTCCCTTGAACCCTCAAGACCCTTGTGGATTGGCTCATTTGATATATCAAACTATTGTGATTTGTGTGTGTGTGTGTTATAATTAACAGGAATATTTAATCGAATTTTTATATAAAGTCTGGATATTGGGCGTTACAGATTAGTAAAGAACATTAACGGTCATAACATTGTTTTTGTAGGCTATTCTGCCATGCACGTGTTTCAGCTGTATTGTGTTGTAGTGAACGTTGACGTGCACCGGGCGCGCACAAACAAGGATGACAACAAATGATGACAGTCTGTCTGTCATAGATGGCCAGCAAGGGTGGACCTCTGTGAGCAAAGTTCCTGAACCAGTCATACAATTATTTACAGAAAATACAATCATATAGAACACTACACTATAGGGAAATGGTAAATCAGGATGATTTCTCCGATGCAATTCTTTTTCCATGTCGTAGCTCAGTCGATCAAGACAGCGTCTGGGATGCTCTCGGGTCCAGTCACTTGGGCTGGACGATAGAGCAACGGTCTTGCTTCATGCAGGTCGGCGTTCAAACCCCGACGGTTAAGTGGTTGGACACCATTCCTTTCCCCCGTCCCATCCCAGATCCTTATCCTGACCCCTTCCCAGTGCTATATGGTCGTAATGGCTTGGCGCTTTCCCCTGATATAATATAAAAATGGGATCCTCTCGGACGTGGGTTCGAACCCTCGTCACGGCCCTTGTGGATTTGTTCAATCGTATAGAAATTTAGTTTGGAAATTTTGATTGAGATAATGCAGCCAACATTTCGAAACTTGGTGGAAGGACCAAGATTCACCAAGCATTTACGAAACGAAACCTGTGCATCTTCATGATAGCGGCTTGCTTGATATTTTTTAAACAGTTTACGAGCTTTGAAATTTCACAACCAAAGGTTATTAACCTCGTAGTGCTTCAGACTCATAAACCTTAATAAATGTAAACAGTGTCGCCGTGATTGAGTAATGATTTAGAGGTTTCGTAAATGGATGCCCGACTGCTTCATGAATCCTGGTCCAGGAAATACAAAAGCAAACGGATATATTCAGTAGAAAATTGTTTTTCCGAAAGTATTGGTGTTAACTCTCGACTTTCTCAGTACAAAGTAAATGCTGTAACCTTTTTAACTCGGTCAGTCTTGGCTTTATCCTCTCTAGCCTTTCTTGGCTTTGTCTCTTGTTCTCACCTCTTTCTCTTCGCCAGGAGACCTGCTGCTGTTGTCTGTATCTTGGGTGGCTTAATCTTCATCAATCAATCAAGTGGTGGCACGGGCATGAATAGCCCATAAGTCTGTACTGTTGTTGTTGTTATAGATTCAGCTACTGGGAACAAAGTTCCAAGTAGCACGGGCTATGGTGAGCCCGTAGTGGACCTACCTGGCACAGGAGCGGGGCAAGTAGCACGGGCTATGGTGAGCCCGTAGTGGACCTACCTGGCACAGGAGCGGGGCAAGTAGCACGGGCTATGGTGAGCCGTAGTGGACCTACCTGGCACAGGAGCGGTGGCGCTGTATTTGCCTTTCACCTCACATTCTTACCTTGCATACTTTCTCAGCCACTTTCTTTACAGGACTTAGTAATGGTCCAGGACGGACTGAAACGTCGCAAACTTTCTTTTCAGATGTGTGTTGGGTGTCTTGACTTTTAGCTATTGTGACTAAATCGTCATTATATAAGACTGAAGATAGCCAATTATTGAGGCTGCAAGAACCAACAGCCTGGTTGATAGTCTCAAATGCAGCTGGAGATGGAAAAGTGTCGTCAGCCAGCAAGACAATAAAATGTTGACTACTCTATTGGTTTCCACAAGAGCAGGCCAAGTGGTTGTGTGCGCCTGGCGTTCACTTTTCTCCGTGACCACTAAAGTTACTATTGTTGACCACTAATGGTAGTAACTACCATTAGTGGTCAACACACCACTTCAGAGTTTTATCCCATGGCGCCATACCACTTTGTCTGATTCGTGAGGTTATTTCCCAGGGAGGGGGCGCTCTGGCGGCGGGGTCATAAATGGGGACCTTCCACGAATTTTCATTTTTCAAACGTCCGCTGTGGAGGAATGAATGTGTATTAAATATCTGGGTTGGACACGTTTTATTCTCAAATAAAACGTGTTTCACTCACTTAAGCTTAGGTCAGACAGGAACGCTATTGGTTGAAAATAGTTGTATATCTTATAGGAAACTGTTTTATATGCGCAATTTAGGAATTATCTTTCAAAGTGTTGTAGTGGAATGATATTTTCCTGAACTGCAGCAGGAGAATACCTGAGAATGCAGCAGTGTGCAGATGACAGGTGGCTTGTTAGTCAATCCTGCTTGCTTGTGCAGTTAGTTGCAACTCTTTGCAACACACAAATAGGTTTGGTTATAAAATTCAATGATTAGAAGTAGTCGGCTAGACAGGAAGTTGTAGCTTCCAGAGGTAAAGTCTTGTAGGTGACCTGCTAGTTCCGGCAAAATGGGTAATTGCAGACGGCTTGCTTGTGGCCTTGCATGAATCAAGCAGCCGCTCGTCTGGGAGTTGATAGTGAGGTAGCCCTTAGATTACCTCTTGTGGACGTGTCCTGGCTCCTGGGCTCCCACATAAATAGGCTGGCACAGAGCTTCTCACTGCACTTGGACTTTTATCTTATATTATTGACTGTTGCTCTTTGCCTTCTGTTTGACAAAAGTTGTAAAGTCATCACCCTCACTTTACCAGTTATTACTATTGATATCATTTTATGGGCCATCACTCCATGGTCACATTCGTCAAATACCTTTGCAAAGACTGTACATACAATATCTACATTTTGTCTTTTTTCTAATGCTTCTGTGATTTTGTCATAGTGGTTGAGTAGCTTGGGAGCCGGTCGGCCGAGCGGACAGCACACTGGACTTGTGATCCTGTGGTCCCGGTTCGATCACGGGCGCCGGAGAGAAACAATGGGCAGAGTTTCTTTCACCATATGCCCCTGTTACCTAGCAGTAAAATAGGTACCTGGGTGTTAGTCAGCTGTCACGGGCTGCTTCCTGGGGGTGGAGGCCTGGTCGAGGACCGGGCCGCGGGGACACTAAAGCCCCGAAATCTTCTCAAGATAACCTCAAGATAGCTGTGACACACCTCTTCGCACCTCCGGAAGCAAATGTACAAAAATATGGAAAAAAAAGCTTCAGACTGGGCGCGCGGGGCCTGGAACAAGTGACGGAGTGACTTGGAGGGAAAACAAAAGCTATTGTTATGGGAAACTGATTTCCCGCGCTGGGAGCTGCAGCCAACGGCAACATTGTTTCAAGAATTAAAACAACAAAAAGTTTGATAATATCGGTGAACGCGGGGAACGCAAAGTTACAAGTGTCCACCAGAAGTGTGACACTGTAGTTTAGGGCTCGCAAACGCCAGCATCTGCAGGGGGAAGTTTGTAAAGTTTAGATACTTTTCCTGGCTCCTAGAGTTGTCCAGCGAGGGTGGCCCTCGGGCCAAACCTTTCTGGCTGCTAATATTCTCCAGGAAAGTTCGACCCCCAAGTGTTTTCTTTGCCTGTGGATGTTCGAGGCAGGAATGCTGTCATCAGTGAGGCAGTGGGCTGGGATATCCCAGCATGTTTTGCTGGAGCAGGTGGGCTCTTGGGGGGGCAGTGCCCCTGGCCCCGGCTCTTTGGGGGCAGTGCCCCTGGCCCGGCTCTTTGGGGGCAGTGTCCCTGGCCCCGGCTCTTGGGGGGCGGCGATGTCCCTGGCCCCGGCTCTTAGTGGAGTGGGTCTCTGGACCAGTGGTGTGGGCAAGAAGTGCCGGACCAACCGGGATGTAGTGAATGTTTTGGGCCTGCGGGCCGCTCCAAGCAACAAGTTACCTCAAGTCGAGCCTGGCCTCAGGCCTGGATCAGGGCCTAGAACTCGTGAGACCCTCTCCATGCACGAGGTGCACTCCTGGGGCAGTCCCCCAGGCTCGGGCTCTTAGTGGGATGGTCCCCCTGAGTTATGGGGGGGGGGGGGTTGGACCCCTGACTTATGGGGGGTGGACCCCTGACTTATGGGGGGGTGGACCCCTGACTTATGGGGGGGTGGACCCCTGACTTATGGGGGGGGTGGACCCCTGACTTATGGGGGGGGGGTGGACCCCTGACTTATGGGGGGTGGACCCCTGACTTATGGGGGGTGGACCCCTGACTTATGGGGGTGGACCCCTTACTCTTAGAGGGAGGGGGTGAACCCCATACTCTTAGGGGGGTGAACCCCTTACTCTTAGGGGGGTGAACCCCATACTCTTAGGGGGTGAACCCCTTACTCTTAGGGGGGTGAACCCCTTACTCTTAGGGGGGTGAACCCCTTACTCTTAGGGGGGTGAACCCCTTACTCTTAGGGGGGTGAACCCCTTACTCTTAGGGGGGGGATGGACCCCTTACTCTTAGGGGGGGTGAACCCCTTACTCTTAGGGGGGGTGAACCCCTTACTCTTAGGGGGGGATGGACCCCTTACTCTTAGGGGGGGGGATGGACCCCTTACTCTTAGGGGGGGTGGATCGCTTACTCTTAGGGGGGGGTGGATCTCTTACTCTTAGGGGGGGGGTGGACCCTTACTCTTAAAAGGGGTAGACCCCCGATTCTCAAAGGGGTGAGCAAACAGATGCAGTTGCTTCATCTGTGTAGACTTTCCATAGACGTCAGCCTGGATACAACCGGTTCTTTCCTTGTCACGGAGCTGTGTCCCCTCTGGTTTACCTCATAACAAAGTGCCGGTTTCAAAAACATGTTTTACGATCTGATCATTCTGCTCTGACAAGTCCATTTCCTTGTTGTTGTTGTTTACTTGAGCGTTGTGACGCTCACTTGAGCGTCGAGCCGTCGTGACGACGGCTCGTTGAAACGACGCCGTCAGTTTGTACGTCGTAATTGCGTCGTACAAACTGTTAATTTTGTCCAGAACCACTGCCTTAGCGATGCTGCTGCTTCTCCTTCTTCACATTTTACTCTTGCTCTTATCGTAAAATTTAATTTCCCCCACAACTCTGCTCCTCCTATTTTTACCCTGAGTTAGGAGCCTTTTGTCACCAGCGAAGGCTTGTTACCTCGAAGTGAGGGGGGGGGGGTGTAGTCATCGGTTGTAAGGGTCACACAAGGATCCACAGGAACCCTTCCATTAGGTCATATTTCATGTGTTATTGAGTCATGGGAACAGGAGGATAGTTGATCAGGATTGTGCCGAGTCACAGGATAGTGCCGTGGCAAGGAATGGGTGGCTGGAACAGGTGGTGGTGAACATGGGTGGGGGGGGGGAGCCAGGTTTCCCTTCCACGTGGGCTGGACAGGAGAGAGACGGTCTCGCTTCATGCAGGTCGGCGTTCAATTCCCCGACCGTCAAAGTGGTTGGGAACCATTCCTTCACCCCCCTCCCATCCCACATCCCAATCCCTTCGACCAGCCCTCCTCGTTGCTGGACTGGTCAACCAGGCTGTTGGACGCGGCTGCTCGCAGCCTGACTTTTATGAGTCGCCTAGGATGTACCTATTTGCCGGAGATGGTTTCGGGAGTTCGTCTACTACTCGGGGCCAGGCTTGTCTTGTGGTAACTTCGAGACCGTCTCTCTCCTAACAAATTGTTATCTTTTTATTCTAGCATAGTTGAGGCAGTTGATAGTGGTAAGGATTGTGATGTTGTGTACCTTGACTTTAGCAAAGCTTTCGATACAGTGCCACATGAAAGACTGATTAAAAAGATAGAGGCTCATGGTATTGGGGGTGCTATATTAAGCTGGATTAGGGCATGGCTATACCAAAGGAAACAGAGTTAGTATAAATGGAGTCAAGTCAGAGTGGGAAAATGTTGTAAGTGGAGTGCCTCAAGGCTCTGTCTTGGGACCTCTGTTGTTTATAATATATATAAATGATTTAGATTCAGGTTTGAGTAGCAACATTTGCAAATTTGCCGATGATACGAAAATCGGTAGGGAAATTAATTCGGAGGAGGACTCACTATCACTTCAAGTTGATCTAGATAGGGTTTGAAATGGTCAAAGGACTGGCAGATGCAGTTTAATGCTGATAAATGTAAAGTTCTGAAGCTAGGTAATGATGATAGAGTTACAAGATACGAGCTAGATGGTGTTGAGATTGCGAAGTCGGATTGCGAAAGGGATCTGGGAGTTATAATTAGTAAGAATTTAAAACAAAAGGATCAATGCATAAATGTTCGTAATAAGGCAAATAGGACACTCGGATTTATAAATCGCAGCGTAAGTAACAAGACACCTGGTGTGGTTCTCAAGCTATATCTTGCTCTGGTTAGGCCCCATTTAGATTATGCAGTTCAGTTTTGGTCGCCATATTATAGAATGGATATAAATTCACTTGAACGTGTCCAGCGTAGGATGACTAAGTTAATTCCCCAAATTAGAAATCTTTCATATGAAGAAAGATTAACAAAGCTTAAGTTGCATTCACTGGAAAGGCGAAGAGTTAGGGGTGACATGATAGAGGTTTACAAGTGGATGAATGGACATAACAAAGGGGATATTAATAGGGTATTAAAAGTATCAACACAGGACAGAACGCGAAACAATGGGTATAAATTGGATAAGTTTAGATTTAGGAAAGACTTGGGTAAATACTGGTTCAGTAACAGGGTTGTTGATTTGTGGAACCAATTGCCGCGTAACATTGTGGAGGTGGGGTCCCTCGATTGTTTCAAGCATGGGTTGGACATGTATATGAGTGGGATTGGGTGGTTATAAATAGGAGCTGCCTCGTATGGGCCAATAGGCCTTCTGCAGTTGCCTTTGTTCTTATGTTCTTATGTTCTTAACTTGGTCCAACAGGCTGTTGCTTTGAGCGGCCCGCAGGGCCCCCACATATCCACTACAGCCTGGTTGGTCCGGCACTTCTGCAGGAACTTTTCTAAATATTTCTTGAATACATCCACCTTTGTTCCGGCAATATTTCTAATGCTTGCTGGGAGGACATTGAACATCCGTGGACCTCTGATGTTCAGTGTTTTCTGCAGGCGATGAGTCAATAACGTGGTTAAAGTATGATGACCAAACCACACACTAGAAGGTGAAGGGACGACGACGTTTCGGTCCGTCCTGGACCATTCTCAAGTCGATTGATGGTGATCTCAATACCTAAATCTGATCTCTCCAATTGGAGTATTGGAGTATCGGCGTGGCTCTAAATACCAACAAGATACCATAAACACTCGGTCGCCCTCACTGTGTCCCAACACCTTGACCTGACCGTGGGTGGCGGAGGCCGCTGGTTCTGGCGGGTAGTATGGGCGGTGGTTGAGTCGTTACTGGTTCCATGAGGGCTTTTAGCGCCAAAAGACTACTTAAGCCCACTCGTAAATTTAGCATAAATGCCTGGCCCTCATGAAAGTATAATTTGATCAAAGCATTTGCATTATACGTTGATAACGTCATGCCATAACGATATCAGGCAAGTATTGTGTGTTAAAAAAAATTGAGACCGAGATCGTGAACAGAAAATGGTGGCCGCCTTGCCCAGACTAAAGTAAATTTCCGAAGGATCTCCACTTTTGATATTATCCATCGGTTGTATAATGCCATTACAACTATTTTGGTTGAGAAAGCATGTAGATTGAATTTTCCGTGTACATTTGGTGAATTTTTTTACCTCTTGACGAAAAGTTAGAAACATAGTGAATGGAATTTCTGGTGAAAATTGGTTAACTTTCAGAGGCTGCGTAAGCTTGGACTAGACTTATCTCACGGGAAGTCGTTATGGCGAGTTTAAACTTGCAGTTTCCGTCAGGTTTTGTTGCTTTGCGAGTGTGTCGGACGGCGCGTGTAGTGACGGGGCGCGACTGTTGGCAGAGTGGTGGTGGCTACCTGGTAGTGACTACGAGCAAGGGAACTCGAACTTAAGAGGTTCTTAACCAGGGGAGAATTTCCCCAAAGTGAGAATTTTAGGGTTTAAGAGGGGGGGGAGGGGTGGCGTCAAAGATTAAACTTTGATTCATAGTTTCTGCAAACTATAGACAATTCTATAGCTTGTCCATAGTCGACAGAACATCACACTTTGTCAAAATTAAAAGTTCAAAAGTCAAATATTGATCTTCATTTTCATGTGGAAATATTCCATTTATAGTTCACAGATTTTGGAGTCTTGAGTGTCAAAAAAGAGGGCAAGATGTTTACAATATCATATGCATGTTATTTGGATTATAACTAATCAAACAATCCTTGATTGGGGAAAGGGGGGGGGGATGGATGACACTTGACAGGCTGTTCAACACGCTTCCACTACACATAAGGGCATAACTGGCCGACCCCTCACAGTGTTCAAGAGAACTTGATAAACACCTCCAAAGGATACCTGATCAACCAGGCTGACTCAAACGTCAGGCTGCGAGTAGCCGCGTCCAACAGCCTGGTTGACCAGTCCAGCAACGAGGAGGCCTGGTCGACGACCGGGCCCCGGGGACACTAAGCCCCGAAATCATCTCAAGGTAACCTTAAGGACATTCTGAAAAGGTCGCATAAGGGGGGGGGGGGCAAAAAAGGTTGAAAACCCACAGGTTCAGCTGTGTGTACCAGCCTACTAACCTTGTTCCTGGTAAAGTATGTGATGGCGCAGTTGCGACACTCGTCACGTGCTTAAGAGACCAGGGGCCAGATTCACGAAAGCACTTACGCAAGCACTTACGAACCTGTTCATGTTTTCTCAATCTTTGGCGGCTTTATTTCCAATGATTAAACAGTTAATGAGCTCCGAAGTACCAGGAGGCTGTTTATAGTTTCTAGTATAGTATATGTTCAGTTTTCTCTGGACATCTTCAAGAGAAAACTGGACTGTTTCCTAAGAGAAGTCCCGGATCAGCCGGGCTGTGGTGGGTATGTGGCTCTGCGGCCGCTCCAAGCAACAGCCTGGTGGATCAAGCTCTCACAAGTCGAGCCTGGCCTCGGGCCGGGCTTGGGGAGTAGAAAAACTCCCAGAACCCCATCAACCAGGTATTATAACAATAACAACAGTTGATTGGCAAGTTTTCATGCTTGTAAACTGTTTAATAAATGTAACCAAAGCCGTCAAGATTGAGGAAAGATGTACACGTTTGTAAGTGCTTGCGTAAGTGCTTTCGTGAATCTGGACCCTGGATTGTACCTGGACCTATTTTGTTTGGCTTAATGCTGGTCAGGGAGGAGTGACGGGGCGCCAGTCCTTAACCGTTCGCCCTTGTTAGCCCAGCAGTAATTGGGTAGCTGATTGGTACGTAGTCTTACAGGGAAAATTGCCTTGAATTCCGGGAAAGAGGAAGAACTCTCAGCCTGTTAACAGGAGCCAGAAGCAGTCTGCTGCTGTACCCATACGTAAATATTTTCTTTTTAACTGCTGGCGTTCGAAATCTATCGAATCTGGCCTTGAAGTTGTGGATGGAGATGGCTCCCACAACTTCTTCCAGTGCGTTACCCTTCTTGACGACCAACACAGGACACGAGAACTTCCTTGTATAACTAATTTGCATTTTCAGCGTCCACCTGTGGCCTCGTGTCTCATTAAAAAAAAAAAGCTGGCCTTGTATACCCTATATACTCCCCTCAATATTTTGTCATTATATTCTCTCTCTCTTCTCCAATCTTGGGTTGAAAGTGTTCATTTTGCCTGGCCTCGTAGCTTAAACTTCTCGGTTCTGGCACTAATACTGTTAAAACTTCTGCAGTTTCGTATGCTTCACGAGGTGCAGATTCAAGGCTGTGCTGCAGATTCCAGTCTCTGTCTATCATTACTGGTGTAGGTTGCCCTGAGAGTATTTATATAGGTTGTAAAATGACGTTCTAATGTTTGCCATCTTCCAATATGCTGCCAGTGATGCTGTTTAGTGATGTTGGGCTTGTGGAGTAGTGTTAGACTTTATACTTTATATAATTCATTCTGATTCCTGTAATTTACTTTCCCTTATGTTGTACCTCTTGGGCTCCTTTCCCCCCTTTCCCATCTTCATTATTTTACATTTGCTGCTATTGAACTCTAGTACCCATTTTTTATCTTTTTTGCCACATTCCTGGCGTCTGTTGAGGTCCTCTTCTCGTAGTATTGCAGCATTTGATGCTCCATTACTTTCAATATCAGGCAAATTTAAGAGGCTGATATCGTATGTATGTGGGTGACGCAGGCTTGTAGTGCTCTGGTTTTGTCCTCCTACATCCGCTTTCCTCGTGATGTGTGTCGTCAGCGGTGATGGAGCTCCAGCACGTGTGAAGTGGAGCCCAGGACTGTTATCTTTGTTTCATCCACAATCTCCAGATGCGTCTCTAAATAGTTTACTATTGTCTGGGGCTCTATTGGTGCCGTCCATTATCTGCTGCCTATATTGGTCACTTTCATTGAGGTCCTCGCAGAGTATAATTATCTTCAGTCCCTCATGTGCTATGATCGCATGTTGGTCACTTACTGATACCTTCCTCTGTGTTTGGCTACACAGAAGTTTCAGTTGCTTTTTGGCCCAGGATGCTCTGTGGTTTTTATACCGTCTTGACCATCCTTCTCACGTTATTATCTTCATTCTTCTCTGTTCTGCAGCTATTAAAGTTTGCTCTGACACTGTTCTTCTTCCATGCCCTCGTGTTTTTTTTTTTAAAGCAGTGTGCCAAACCAGTTAGTCTGGGGAGTAGAGTAACTCTTGGAACAGACTCCAGGTAAATTTTTTAAGTAATGCGTTTTGCTGCTTCACGTCTCTAATCTCACGTGGTTGGGATGCGTCTGTGTCTCTCCTGGACTAGACCTCGATGTCTTTTATTATGATGTTCATCCTCTGCCCTTCTTTGTCTGAAATATTCTTTCAGCCCCCCCTCCCCCCCTGCCTTCCAGGCTCTCCCTCGCTAGTCCCCTCCCCCCCCTCCCTGCCTTCCACACTATAGGGGTCTTCGTCCCCCCTGGCCCGCTTAGTCCTCCCTCACTCTCACTGTTGACTTTCTGTCGGAATTAAAGTCGCTCACTCCGACAACAGTTTGGCAGAGTCTGGATAAAGTATCGTTTTAGAATACTTAATTTCGACTTGGAATGCAGGTGGTGGGGGGAGGAAGGGTAGGGGCTTTGGGGGGGGGTAGGGGCAAGGGGTGGTGTAGAGTGTAGACAGGTGTGATGGTGAGAGTAGAGTTAGTGTACCAGTAGTCCCAGACTTAGGAGGAACTGGGACACTTGCCCCCGGACTCTACCACCGGCTGTGTTGAACACAGGATGAGCATTGTTGAGGTGTGTCAACACAAGCCCATTATTCTAAGCTGATAATGCGTACAAAATCTATTTGATGGCATGTACAAAATAATACTGTTGCAGCCAGGTGCTCGCGTTGACCAGACCACACATAGAAGGTGAAGAGACGACGACGTTTCGGTCCGTCCTGGACCATTCTCAAGTCGATTGTGAATGGTCCAGGACGGACCGAAACGTCGTCGTCCCTTCACCTTCTAGTGTGTGGTCTGGTCAACATACTTCAGTCACGTTGCGACTCATCGCCTGCAGCCCGGTGTCTATTGTTAATTTTGTAGAGGGGACGGAAACGAAGCCAGAAAGCAACTTCAACTTCTTCTAGGCCTAGTAAACCACCATGAATATACTTACGCCTATGTCTGCTTGGACACGATATGTACTGGTTCTTTACTCTTCCAGATTGTGTTATTTAAGGTAATTGAATAATACAAATTGAACTTTGTCCAGTAAAAGTTTTGTGTGTAAGTAGTTGCTTTAAGAACCATAATTTTTAGGAGGACGGGCTGTCATTCTCGGTTCGTCACCATCATTTCGTATAGTGTTAATTGTTGTTTGTTCTTGCAGGAGACGCGCCCTCACCATCCGACACGAGGCAGATTTGGTAAGTAACTTTGTTGTCTGTCCTGTTGTGCATGCTGCGGTGGTGGTGTCTGTGATGTTGAGGGCTGGTGGTGGTGGTGTCTGTGATGTTGAGGGCTGGTGGTGGTGGTGTCTGTGATGTTGAGGGCTGGTGGTGGTGGCGGCGGCAGTGTGGGGTGTGGGGTGTGGGGGGGCCACGGGACGAGTCAGACACGATAAATACACAGCTGTAATGAACAAGATTTGCATTTCAAATATATGCTGTAGACGTCGAACCTTACGGACGAAGTTGTAAATTAGAGTAATTTAGGTCCCTTCTCCCTGTTTTTGGTCTTCCGTCCCTTTCATATCCTGCTCTGTCTTTCGTCCCTTTTCCCTCTACTCTCACTAGCCCTCTTTCTCCAGCCTCAGCTCGGCCTCGACGATTGTCAGTGGAATATCAACTTACATTTAGTTAGCTTTGTGTTCCTTCCCGTGCGTCCCTTCCCCGCCGTAATCCTGTGGCCCAGGTTCGCTTCCCGGCGCCGGCGGAAACAAATAGGCAGAGCTTCTTTTACCCTGATACCCCTGTTACCTAGCAGTAAATAGGTACCTGGGAGTTAGACAGCTGTTACGAGGGACAGCTTCCCCTCCCTCATAGTCCATTTTTTACCCCGTTACGCTTCTCTTTTACTTATATGTACTAAACTGTGTTTGGTGTCCCTGGTCTTCGTATTGTCCGGATGTGTACTGGAGATGTTACAAAGACACTCTGCCTTCTCACACTCCAACGGCTGTATCCACTTGAGTGTATTCAATAACGTTCGTGTTTACCTGGTTGATGCGGTTCTGGGAGTTCTTCTACTCCCCAAGCCCGGCCCGAGGTCAGGCTCGACTTGAGAGCGCTTGGTCCACAAGGCTGTTGCTTGGAGCGGCCCGGCTATAGTATAGTGGTTGCTTGTTAATGATGGGCGTCTTCATTCCTGCTTGTGAGGTCATCAAAAGCATAATTTTGATTGTATTAATTGTCCCTCTATGCCCATCCTATGGGGTGTGTGTGTGTGGGGGGGGGGGGGGGGGGGTTGACCTCCCCACATACTCATCCTGTGGGTGATGGTTGACATGGTTACAAAGGCACAGTAGGGCCATGAACTGAACTCTTAATATTTAGCTAAGCCAGTTAAGGTCTCGATAACCTGGCTAAAAATGTTTAATTCGGCAATGTACGTTTTAGGTATTAGGTACTCGATATACCCAGGTACCTAGTATTAACCACTAAGTACGTTGTTTATTCAGCAGTGTACATGCAAAACTTGTATGTACTAGTCTTTTACAACACAATGTGTTTGAGAACTGGACCACAACACTGTTAAGCTGGAATGTAATATGATGCGGTCCACAATAGCGCAAGTAATAACATTTCCTTCACCTGGCTAATCGGAGATTGGAACGTGGTCCTGGAAAGGCAGCAGACCGTTGTTCTTCTCACCGTGGCTTGGCAGGACAACAGTCTCGTACTTTTGAGGCCCGGGTTCGAATCTCCGATGATGAGAGTAAATTGCACTGTGGCTGAATTACGCAAGAGCCTTAATGAGTCCATACAGCCAGTCACAATACCGTAGTTGTGATCGTTAAGACGCCCAACCCACGTTGCTGAATGATAAGAAAGAATGACGACGTTTCGGTCCATCGTAAAGTATGATCCATGGTTCCAAGACGGACCGAGACGTCGTCTCGTTTAGGTCCCAAGCCCACACATCCTTCCTTCCTCACATGTGAGGGTTGGGTGCCTTGGTAATATATTATCTCGCGGGAGACTGACGGGAGCTATATTTCAATACCTTAACCATTCGTCTTTCTCGAGTGTAAATGAAGTTGTGGACAGTTTATTTTCTTAAACTACACTGGGCTGGCCTTGTACTGGGCTGGCCTTATACTGGGCTGGCCTTATACTGGGCTGGCCTTATATTGGGCTGGCCGTACACTGGGCTGGCCGTACACTGGGCTGGCCGTACACTGGGCTGGCCGTACACTGGGCTGGCCGTACACTGGGCTGGCCGTACACTGGGCTGGCCTTACACTGGGCTGGCCTTACACTGGGCTGGCCTTACACTGGGCTGGCCGTACACTGGGCTGGCCTTGCACTGGGCTGACCTTACACGGGCTGGCCGTCTGAGGTACAGGTCCAGGACGTGTACCCTGCACTGCTAAACGTCGTCGTCTCGTCTACTGATCTGGTTTAGTAATGATACTGTGTAATGTTTTTTGTAAACAGTAAAATTCGTAAATTAAAAAAAAACTATACTGTAATGTAAAAAATAAAAAACTTGGTTTGTAACAAACTTTGAACCTGGTTTTACCCGGGTTTTATTAAAACATTGTATAAACCCCAGGCGGGTTAAGTTTTCAGAAAACTGTTTTTTTTCGCCTCCAACCCTGATTACTCGTGATTTTTTTTTACCTGACTAAACTTAACCCTAACTTGATTATTTTATCCATTCGCCCCGAAAACGGCATTTATAAGGAAGATTAAAGCTGTAAGATTCAGTGCAATAAACTTTCATACGAATCCTTTAACAATGGTCCTATACAATGAAGTGGCTTTTTCTATCATGCAAAAAAAAAAAATAATAAACTGGTCCTTCCCCCCCCCCGCAATTTTTTTCCTGTGTGTTTGCAAAAGTCTAGGAAAAAATTAAACAATATAACCCAGGATCTCGTAGGCCTAGTGTATAGTACACACACGTACTATAATATGCGTAAGATATTTATATTAGGCCTGGGGAAGATTTGAATAGTTGTTGCCTTTTTATGATGCTGTTTAGAGCAGCAGCAGTAGTGGGAAGCCCGTCAACTATGAGTTTGTAGGAAGAGTTGACTATTTAACTTGTCATGACCAGGTTGCAATACTGTTTAATTCAGCTTAGTGTTCACCCTGGCATGTGTGGTGGTGTTAACACCACTAGATGTGTTAACTTTAACACATATAGAAGTGTTAGTGGCCACTGGACAAGTTCTTGTAGGAAGTGTCGCTCCAGTTGATTGATGAAGATTAAGTCACTCAAGCACGGACATGAATAGCCCGTAAGCCGCTCCAAGCCACCATGTTCTAGAATAAGTTTATCACACGGGCCGGGCTTGGAGGGGGGGTGGAGTAGAACTCTGGGAACCGACTACAGGTAAACTACAGGTAACACAAGACTATGTAACCAGTTAGAAGGACCGTTTAAGAACAGACCGTTATTTAGAATTAGACCTATTTAGAATTGACCGTTAACTAACGCATGATAAACTGTCCTTTCATAAGTACATGATATAATACTTAAGACCAGCAGCAGCAGGCCTGCCGACCCCATGCTAGGCGGGAGTCCTGTTTACGTCCAATCCTCCCACTCTAAAGTCTCCCACTATTTCAACGGGCTCACATAGCCCGTGCTACTTGGAACTTCTTGTTCCAAGTAGCGAATCTTGAACAACAAACATCTCCCATAATCCGTTCCCGAGACTATTCCCACCCACCCACCCACTACCCCATTGGCTTGCGTCATTACTTTGCGGTTCATACATTTGTCAACTATTGTTATGCGCGGAGTTTGCGAATATATATATATATTTTGAATGCGATCTGGCCATAGAGCGCGCGCCAAATTAATTTTGCAACAAGTCAGTAGGATAGTGTATCATACACGACCCTTATATAGTGAGGCTTGGTGAGAGAGAGAGAGGGGGGAGAGAGGGAGGGAGAGGGGGGTCGACGTCGTGTGGGCTTGGTGGATGAGGGGGGGCTTTGTTAGCTCGGGACAACAGTGTAAGGCGGCTCACAGCTGGCAAACGCTGCTTTGGTAAAGTTTAATCATTGTTGGATCAACTTGATTCATTGTCATCCTCATTTGTCCGGGACAGAGAGAGAGGAGGGAGGGTGGGCGGGCGGGAATGGTTCTGAGACGAGATATTAACCTTAAAGTCAAATCATTTTGATGGTCGTTGAATGTTTGATATTCTGCTCTG
>WNGS01165318.1:13816210-13826904 GCA_020271785.1 Procambarus virginalis | reverse complement strand
TGATGAGAGGCCGAGATAGAAGTAGCAAGGTAAACCAGGAGATAATGAAGCCCTAAGACGAACGACCCACCCAGTTGAGAGTCGGTTCTCTCATTAGCCCACCCGGGGAACAAGCCCTTCCTCCCCAATCCCCCTCGCCTTGAACCAGTCATTTTGCCGGTGCATGGTGTGATGTAAGCTGGTGTGCTCCTCCTCCTCCTCCAACCTGCCGCCACTCATCCGGTGTTCACAGGTGAGCGTTTCACACACCTGGGAAACACACCTTGTTTTGTTTGCTATCGTGCCGGGGGGAGGGGGGTCAATTGGCTTGAGAATTCAGTATTTTAAAATTTGCTTCACGATGCATGTTTGTGTTTACGCCTCGCCTCTTGTGTGGGCGTTGACTCCACCTCGAAGTGCACTTGCCTAGTGATCATTGCAAGTGTTCGGTGGTTAGCCCAGTTTCTTACCTTGTGGTTACCTTCTATTGATTTGGGAATCAACGTTCCCGCGGCCCGGTCCCCCACCAGGCCTCCTGGTTGCTGGACTGGTCAACCAGGCTGTTGGACGCGGCTGCTCGCAGCCTGACGTATGAGTCACAGCCTGGTTGATCAGGTATCCTTTGGAGGTGTTTATCAAGTTCTCTCTTGAACACTGTGAGGGATCGGACAGTTATGTCCCTTATGTGTAGTGGAAGCGTGTGAACAGTCGGGTCTCTGATGTTGTCGTTTTGTTTGATGGAGCCGGTAGCTGAGCGGACAGAACACGGACGCGTGATCCTGGGTCCAGGGTTCGATACCGGGTGCCGGAGAAACAATGGGCAGAGTTTCTTTCACCCTATGCCCCTGTACCTAGCAGTAAAATAGGTACCTGGGTGTTAGTAAGATGTCACGCGGCTGCTTCCTGGGGGTGGAGGCCTGGTCGAGGACCGGGCGCGGGGACACTAAAGCCCCGATAATCATCCAAGATAACCTCAAGATAAGATATGGTACTCTCTTGTGTTGGGTGTTACTGCCGACCTTAGACCAGTGGTTCCTCCTCCTTTGGTATTAGGTTCCTTGAACCTTTGGTATTAGTTTGGTGGTATCAACTTTGTGTGGATGTGGTAACCTTGATACCTGGAGCATACCTGGAAAGGGTTAGTGAGTTGTTAACCCCTGAGCTCGGCCTGGGGAGAGGCTCGAATTGTGATAACTTGGTTCAACAGGCTGTTGCTTGGAGCGGCCCGCAGGCCCACGTATCCACGGCAGCCCAGTTGGTCCGGCACTTCTTGCAAGAACTTGTCAAAGTGTATCTTGAAGACCTACCCCTTTCTTCCAGTAATATTTGTAATGTTTGGGAGAGGATTGTAATGCATGATGGTCATGTTGGTGTTTAATCCTCAAATCCAGCCATTTTATTGTATTTTTTTTAATAATGGCTGCTGTTAGTATAGCTCTGTTATTGCCTCCTTGGAGTTCAACATTTCTCAAGTGGGTGTGGTTATATAGTCCGTTTCTGGCCTAAGATGTATTTTATATATTAATGTGTGATACTGGTGAATGGAGACCGGTTCATATACCATGTAAGGCCTAACAATGGCAGGATATACATGGATTCATAAACGTAAATGAATATTTTGTGTATTATAGCCCACAAATGGAAGGGTAGGGTCGGGTGGGGGGGGGGGGATTGTCACATTGGTGATGTGGTAATTTTCCCTCCACCCCACCCCCCCACCCCCCCAAAACCCCCCCCAACACCCCCCCCAACACCCCCCCAACACCCCCCCCCAAAACACACACCCCCCAACAACACCACCCCCCCAACAACCCCCCAACACCCCCCCCCCCAATACCCCCCCACAACCCCCCCCCCAACACCCCCCCAACACCCCCCCCCAAACACCCCCCCCAACACCCCCCCCCAACACCCCCCAACACACCCCCCTCCAACACCCACCCTCCCCCCAACACACACACCCAACACACACCCCCCAACACCCCCCCCCCACCCCCCCCCCCCAACACCCCCCCCCAACACCCCCCCCCCCCAACACCCCCCCCCCCCCACACACCCCCACCACCACCACCAAGTGAGCAGCGGTGGAGGGAGCATCAGTGTCCGCCGCCTCTCAAAGGCCGCTATTAAAATTGTTGCCCAGCCCGTTAATGAGGTGTGGTAATTGTGCAACTTGCGGCGAGGGTCAGCGTCGGCGCCATCTTAGCACTTATGACAATAATGGCACCGCAAAGGTGGTGTGGACGTGGCGGCGTTGTCAGGGCACGGGGACCCTGTGGTAGTGGTGGGGGCGTTGTCAGGGCACGGGGGGCACCTGTGGTGGTGGCGGCGTTGTCAGGGCACGGGGACACCTGTGGTGGTGGTGGGGGCGTTGTCAGGGCACGGGGACCACCTGTGGTAGTGGTGGGGGCGTTGTCAGGGCACGGAGGGCACCTGTGGTGGTGGCGTTGCCAGGGCACGGGGACACCTGTGGTGGTGGTGGTTGCGTTGGTCAGGGCACGGGGGGCACCTGTGGTGGTGGCGCGTTTGTCAGGGCACGGGGCACCTGTGGTGGTGGCGGCGTTGTCAGGGCACGGGGCAACCTGTGTGGTGGCGGCGTTGTCAGGGCACGGGGGGCACCTGTGGTGGTGGCGGCGTTGTCAGGGCACGGACACCTGTGGTGGTGGCGGCGTTGTCAGGGCACGGGGGGCACCTGTGGTGGTGGCGGCGTTGTCAGGGCACGGAGGGCACCTGGGTGGTGGCGGCGTTGTCAGGGCACGGGGGGCACCTGTGGTGGTGGCGGCGTTGTCAGGGCACGGGGGGCACCTGTGGTTGGTGGCGGCGTTGTCAGGGCACGGGGGCACCTGTGGTGGTGGCGGCGTTGTCAGGGCACGGGGCACCTGTGGTGGTGGGTGCGTTGTCAGGGCAGGGGGACACTGTGGTGGTGGCGGCGTTGTCAGGGCACGGGGGGCACCTGTGGTGGTGGTGGCGTTGTCAGGCACGGGGGCACCTGTGGTGGTGGTGGCGTTGTCAGGGCACGGAGGGCCCTGTGGTGGTGGCGGCGTTGTCAGGGCACGGAGGCCCTGTGGTGGTGGCGGCGTTGTCAGGGCACACGGGGGGCACCTGTGGTGGTGGCGGCGTTGTCAGGGCACGGGGGGCACCTTGGTGGTGGCGGCGTTGTCAGGGCATGGACACCTGTGGTGGTGGCGGCGTTGTCAGGGCACGGGGGGCACCTGTGGTGGTGGTGGCGTTGTCAGGGCACGGGGGCACCTGTGGTGGTGGCGGCGTTGTCAGGGCACGGGGGCACCTGTGGTGGGCGGCGTTGTCAGGGCACGGGGGCACCTGTGGTGGTGGGCGCGTTGTCAGGGCACGGGGGGCACCTGTGGTGGTGGTGGCGTTGTCAGGGCCGGAGGGCACCTGTGGTGGTGGCGGCGTTGTCAGGGCACGGGGGCACCTGTGGTGGTGGCGCGTTGTCAGGGCACGGGGGCACCTGTGGTGTGGCGGCGTTGTCAGGGACGGAGGCACCTGTGGTGGTGGCGGCGTTGTCAGGGCACGGGGCACCTGTGGTGGTGGCGGCGTTGTCAGGGCACGGGGGGCACCTGTGGTGGTGGCGGCGTTGTCAGGGCACGGAGGGCACCTGTGGTGGTGGCGGCGTTGTCAGGGCACGGGGGCACCTGTGGTGGTGGTGGCGTTGTCAGGGCACGGGGGGCACTTGTTGGTGGCGCGTTGTCAGGGCACGGGGGCACCTGTAGTGGTGGCGGCGTTGTCAGGGCACGGGGGGCACTTGTGGTCGTTGCCACAAGTCAATACGAGGGAATTAAAATTATAATATGACAAGGAACAAGCCACCACGGGCTCTGCCTCACGCAACTTGTCTTCTCTTCCTTGTTTCCTCTCTTACAATAATTATCAGCGTTTTAGTCGCTTTAAATTAATTTTGGGACAAAATCCTCTCATTAGTGGTGGGATCTTGTTTATAATTGCGTGTGTGTGTTTTGGAGTAAATATGAACATTTTAGTTTCATCCTCCCGTAGGGAGATGCCCAGCAGCGAGGTGCCATCCACATTAATGTGGGTGTTGGGGTAATGTGCCACATGTGGCAGATGTGCCACATGTAGCATATGTTATCGCAACATGAATCTATTTAACAGATCCATGGCTGTTAACGGGAAGAAACCAGTGACATGTATCAGCGCCTGAAGAAATGGAGGAGGATTGACACACTAGTACAGAGCTCAGTTGATTAAGGCATCGTCTGGGATCCTCTCGGACGTAGGTTCGAACCCTTGTCTCTGCCCTAGTGGATTTGTTCACCAGTACAGAGGTTTGAGACAGATATTGAACTAGGAACAAGGGAGGTTCTGATCCTGTATGTGTACTTCTTTCAAGACGGGGAGATGGAAATGAATGGTTGTTGAAAATAATTTGAGTAAATTGCCTACTAAGATGAATATTGAAGATCAAATGCGATATCGTTCATTAATAATTGATAGCGAAATTACGGAAAGAATGTTCATGCATGTGCAGGCGATGAGTCACAATAACGTGGCTAAAGTATGTTGACCAGACCACACACTAACCTGGACCAGACCACACAGAGCACCATTCTCAATCGACTTGAGAATGGTCCAGGACGGACCGAAACGTCGTCGTCCCTTCACCTTCTAGTGTGTGGTCTGGTCAACAGTGGTCCCATGTAGTGTCCCAGTGTACTGATGACGTGTCTGAATTCACAGAGTCAACGTGGGGCTGCTGTGATGTACGAAGGGTCAGTCTACCTAAGGCAGCCAAGGTCTCTACACCAGTCTGCTTTATAGAAGCGGTGAGCCGTTGCTGGACGAGAACTGTAGTGTGTTCAACTGTCTTCCTGAGGAGTGGCAGTAACGGGATTCGCCGTACCCGGGGCTGGCTGGCGGAAGAGACAACCGACTGTGGTGCTGACAGAGGAGAGTAACCAGCGAGTTACACGAAGCTCCTGCCTAGGGCTCGCAACCCTAGTATTCGCTCGTGAAGTGGCTTAACAGCGTGAGGCTGATTGGTACCTGCCAGCAACAGGCTGGACTGTGGTTGTGGGCCTTCACGACGAGGCACCTAGTGGAATTGTGATTTGGCTGGCCCGTGGCCAGGGTAGACTCATCGTTGTTTCCTGGTACCTGCTGAGGGTAGTGCCACGGATAAGGAAACCCGGTAAAAGACTGCACGGAGTGAGCTTCGCCGAGTGTTCATTGTCTTCAGAGAGAGGTTTAAATCCCGTATTCTCTCGTCGGAGCTCATACACCCAAAGTTCGGGTACTAGTCTGGTGGCAAACCTTTGAACCTTCTCCAATTTAGTTTGTGTTTGTGTTGGGTGAAGGGAAAGTAGGTATACGCGTTCATGTGAAGCAGTTTCCTGGTCGTTGTCCGTCGTGCCTGTGTGTGGGGTTTAGGGTAATGAGGCGGGGAAGCAATATGGCGGTGTGGATACTACTAATAGGCTGGTGTTGGTGGGGGGTGGAGGGAGGCCTTGGTGGGGGTGGAGGCCGTGGTGGGGGTGGGGAGCCAGGCACGGCGAGCGCTCTCAATAACCTCGGCAAACATAGGTTTCTTGTAGGCTGCAGAGAAACTGGTACACCATGAGGTGGTTTTGGGGAATGCTCGACCCTATTTACTCACCCCCCCCTCCTCTTTCGATCCTTTTCTCGCTAGTTCTCTTCTTCGATCCCATCTAAATTGAAGATCTAAATTACTGGGACCGACTAAAGAGCCTAAATCTGTACTCCCTTGAACGCAGGCGGGAGAGATACATAATAATTTACACGTGGAAAATAATAGGGACTGGTCCCAAACCTGCACACAGAAATAACATCACATGAGACCAGAAGACATGGCAGGATGTGCAGAATACCCCCGTTGAAGAGCAGAGGTGCAACAGGTACTCTGAGAGAGAACTATCAAAATCGGAGGCCCCGAGACTGTTCAACACGCTCCCGCTGCACATAAGGGACATAACTGGCAGACCCCTCAGTGTTCAAGAGAGAACTGGATAAGCACCTCCAAAATACCTGATCAACCTGGCTGTGACTCATACGTCAGGCTGCGAGCAGCCGCATCTAATAGCCTGGTTGATCAGTCCAGCAACCAGGAGGCCTGGTCGACGACCGGGCCGCGGGGACGCTAAGCCCCGGAAGCACCTCAAGGTAACCATCCCTTTCTGGTCGTGCTGAGGTGGAGCGGGACTGCACACCGAAGAGCCAGGAGCCAGATTCACGAAACAGTTACGCAAGTACTTACGAACGTGTACATCTTTTCTCAATCTTTGGCGGCTTTGTTTACAATTATTAAAGTTAATGAGCTCCGAAGCACCAGGAGGCTATTTATAACCATAACAGTTGATTGGGAGGTTTTCATGCATGTAAACTGTTTATTAATTGTGACCAAAGTCGCCAAAGATTGAGGAAAGATGTACACGTTCGTAAGTACTTGCGTAAATTGTTTCGTGAATCTGGCCTCAGGAACGTAGTCACAGCATCGGGATCATGGCAGGTCCCGTGACTTACAACCTTTCCAGACTAAACTAGACCAGAACACTGTTTTGTTAGATGGACGAAAATGGTGTTTTCAAACTGTGCTTACGACCAGGTGCTACAGACGAGCACCTTCACCGGCATCATGACGCAAGTCTGTGTAATTAGTGGATCTTCATTACGTGTGGTAGGATTTAAATTGTTTTATTATGATTATTGCACATATCCACAAAGGCCTTGATCAGGATTCGAAGCAATGCGCTGGATGTTCCCAGTCGCGCTCTAGTCATCTGTACCATGACATGATAAAAGAACCCCTTATCATTTTCCCTTGAACCCTCAAGGCCCTTGTGGATTGGCTCATTTGATATATCAAACTATTGTGATTTGTGTGTGTGTGGTTATAATTTAACAGGAATATTTAATCGAATTTTTATATAAAGTCTGGATATTGGGCGTTACAGATTAGTAAAGAACATTAACGGTCATAACATTGTTTTTGTAGGCTATTCTGCCATGCACGTGTTTCAGCTGTATTGTGTTGTAGTGAACGTTGACGTGCACCGGGCGCGCACAAACAAGGATGACAACAAATGATGACAGTCTGTCTGTCATAGATGGCCAGCAAGGGTGGACCTCTGTGAGCAAAGTTCCTGAACCAGTCATACAATTATTTACAGAAAATACAATCATATAGAACACTACACTATAGGGAAATGGTAAATCAGGATGATTTCTCGGATGCAATTCTTTTTCCATGTCGTAGCTCAGTCGATCAAGACAGCGTCTGGGATGCTCTCGGGTCCAATCACTTGGGCTGGACGATAGAGCAACGGTCTTGCTTCATGCAGGTCGGCGTTCAAACCCCGACCGGTTAAGTGGTTGGACACCATTCCTTTCCCCCGTCCCATCCCAGATCCTTATCCTGACCCCTTCCCAGTGCTATATGGTCGTAATGGCTTGGCGCTTTCCCCTGATATAATATAAAAATGGGATCCTCTCGGACGTGGGTTCGAACCCTCGTCACGGCCCTTGTGGATTTGTTCAATCGTATAGAAATTTAGTTTGGAAATTTTGATTGAGATAATGCAGCCAACATTTCGAAACTTGGTGGAAGGACCAAGATTCACCAAGCATTTACGAAACGAAACCTGTGCATCTTTCATGATAGCGGCTTGCTTGATATTTTTTAAACAGTTTACGAGCTTTGAAATTTCACAACCAAAGGTTATTAACCTCGTAGTGCTTCAGAGCTCATAAACCTTAATAAATGTAAACAATGTCGCCGTGATTGAGTAATGATTTAGAGGTTTCGTAAATGGATGCCCGACTGCTTCATGAATCCTGGTCCAGGAAATACAAAAGCAAACGGATATATTCAGTAGAAAATTGTTTTTCCGAAAGTATTGGTGTTAACTCTCGACTTTCTCAGTACAAAGTTAAATGCTGTAACCTTTTTAACTCGGTCAGTCTTGGCTTTATCCTCTCTAGCCTTTCTTGGCTTTGTCTCTTGTTCTCACCTCTTTCTCTTCGCCAGGAGACCTGCTGCTGTTGTCTGTATCTTGGGTGGCTTAATCTTCATCAATCAATCAAGTGGTGGCACGGGCATGAATAGCCCATAAGTCTGTACTGTTGTTGTTGTTATAGATTCAGCTACTGGGAACAAAGTTCCAAGTAGCACGGGCTATGGTGAGCCCGTAGTGGACCTACCTGGCACAGGAGCGGTGGCGCTGTATTTGCCTTTCACCTCGCATTCTTACCTTGCATACTTTCTCAGCCACTTTCTTTACAGGACTTAGTAATGGTCCAGGACGGACTGAAACGTCGCAAACTTTCTTTTCAGATGTGTGTTGGGTGTCTTGACTTTTAGCTATTGTGACTTAATCGTCATTATATAAGACTGAAGATAGCCAATTATTGAGGCTGCAAGAACCAACAGCCTGGTTGATAGTCTCAAATGCAGCTGGAGATGGAAAAGTGTCGTCAGCCAGCAAGACAATAAAATGTTGACTACTCTATTGGTTTCCACAAGAGCAGGCCAAGTGGTTGTGTGCGCCTGGCGTTCACTTTTCTCCGTGACCACTAAAGTTACTATTGTTGACCACTAATGGTAGTAACTACCATTAGTGGTCAACACACCACTTCAGAGTTTTATCCCATGGCGCCATACCACTTTGTCTGATTCGTGAGGTTATTTCCCAGGGAGGGGGCGCTCTGGCGGCGGGGTCATAAATGGGGACCTTCCACGAATTTCCATTTTTCAAACGTCCGCTGTGGAGGAATGAATGTGTATTAAATATCTGGGTTGGACACGTTTTATTTCTCAAATAAAACGTGTTTCACTCACTTAAGCTTAGGTCAGACAGGAACGCTATTGGTTGAAAATAGTTGTATATCTTATAGGAAACTGTTTTATATGCGCAATTTAGGAATTATCTTTCAAAGTGTTGTAGTGGAATGATATTTTCCTGAACTGCAGCAGGAGAATACCTGAGAATGCAGCAGTGTGCAGATGACAGGTGGCTTGTTAGTCAATCCTGCTTGCTTGTGCAGTTAGTTGCAACTCTTTGCAACACACAAATAGGTTTGGTTATAAAATTCAATGATTAGAAGTAGTCGGCTAGACAGGAAGTTGTAGCTTCCAGAGGTAAAGTCTTGTAGGTGACCTGCTAGTTCCGGCAAAATGGGTAATTGCAGACGGCTTGCTTGTGGCCTTGCAAGAATCAAGCAGCCGCTCGTCTGGGAGTTGATAGTGAGGTAGCCCTTAGATTACCTCTTGTGGACGTGTCCTGGCTCCTGGGCTCCCACATAAATAGGCTGGCACAGAGCTTCTCACTGCACTTGGACTTTTATCTTATTTTATTGACTGTTGCTCTTTGCCTTCTGCTTGACAAAAGTTGAAAAGCCATCACCCTCACTTTACCAGTTATTACTATTGATATCATTTTATGGGCCATCACTCCATGGTCACATTCGTCAAATACCTTTGCAAAGACTGTACATACAATATCTACATTTTGTCTTTTTTCTAATGCTTCTGTGATTTTGTCATAGTGATTGAGTAGCTTGGGAGCCGGTCGGCCGAGCGGACAGCACACTGGACTTGTGATCCTGTGGTCCCCGGTTCGATCACGGGCGCCGGAGAGAAACAATGGGCAGAGTTTCTTTCACCATATGCCCCTGTTACCTAGCAGTAAAATAGGTACCTGGGTGTTAGTCAGCTGTCACGGGCTGCTTCCTGGGGGTGGAGGCCTGGTCGAGGACCGGGCCGCGGGGACACTAAAGCCCCGAAATCTTCTCAAGATAACCTCAAGATAGCTGTGACACACCTCTTCGCACCTCCTGAAGCAAATATACAAAAATATGGAAAAAAAGCTTCAGACTGGGCGCGCGGGGCCTGGAACAAGTGACGGAGTGACTTGGAGGGAAAACAAAAGCTATTGTTATGGGAAACTGATTTCCCGCGCTGGGAGCTGCAGCCAACGGCAACATTGTTTCAAGAATTAAAGCAACAAAAAGTTTGATAATATCGGTGAACGCGGGGAACGCAAAGTTACAAGTGTCCACCAGAAGTGGCCACTGTAGTTTAGGGCTCGCAAACGCCAGCATCTGCAGGGGGAAGTTTGTAAAGTTTAGATACTTTTCCTGGCTCCTAGAATTGTCCAGCGAGGGTGGCCCTCGGGCCAAACCTTTCTGGCTGCTAATATTCTCCAGGAAAGTTCGACCCCCAAGTGTTTTCTTTGCCTGTGGTTGTTCGAGGCAGGAATGCTGTCATCAGTGAGGCAGTGGGCTGGGATATCCCAGCATGTTTTGCTGGAGCAAGTGGGCTCTTTGGGGGCAGTGTCCCTGGCCCCGCTCTTTGGGGGGACAGTGTCCCTGGCCCCGGCTCTTAGTGGAGTGGGTCTCTGGACCAGTGGTGTGGGCAAGACGTGCCGGACCAACGGGATGTAGTGAATGTTTTGGGTCTGCGGGCCGCTCAAAGCAACAAGTTACCTCAAGTGGAGCCTAGCCTCGGGCCTGGATCAGGGCCTAGAACTCGTGAGACCCTCTCCATGCACGAGGTGGGCTCCTGGAGGCAGTCCCCCAGGCTCAGGCTCTTAGTGGGATGGTCCCCTGAGTTATGGGGGGGGGGTGGACCCCTTACTCTTAGGGGGGATGGACCGCTTACTCTTAGGGGGGGGGGTGGACCCCTTACTCTTAGGGGGGGTGGACCCCTTACCCTTAGGGGGGGG
>WNGS01165318.1:13744596-13773848 GCA_020271785.1 Procambarus virginalis | reverse complement strand
CATACTTCTCTCCAGCTCCAAGTGACAAAAACGCGCCAAGGGGGGAAAAAAGAGAAGAGTACCGCGGAGGTACCAACCAGCCAGCCACCCATAGCGGGGTGCCTGATGTATGGGAATGGTGTGTGTAAGCCGGCAGTATGAATGTAAGTACCTATGTGTGTATTTCTGGTGATTAGTAGTCTCTAAAGCTTGAATTCGAGGTCAAGTGTTCCGTCGCATTGTCACGCAGCACCTGTAGGTGAAGTGAAGTGTGGACGAGGAGATAATCACCCTTGTTGTCATCTCGTCAGTCCTGAGGGACGTACGTCTTGTGAGCACAGACGTACAGAGTGTGTGTGTGTGTGGTACACACGGGAACAGAGTATATACATAGATTAGCCAAGGACTGAGAGGATGTCCATGTAATAATTATTTATTCCATTGTGGTAATTATTCATTCTTGATCGTCCGTGGGACGGAGTGATATCATTTCATGTGTAGTCTTGCAGGTGTGGAATTTCAACACTGAGCGCTCAGGTATGTGGTAACGTCAGTGATTCCTGGCATGATTATTGTGGAGTGGCCCACAGTGTGGTTAATAATTAATTGTATTGTTCCCAGGGCCGTGAGAAGTGTGATATATATACATATTGTGGTTGCAGTATTAACGTAATTTTGGTAGAATTTGGTGAGTGACGAGGCTGTCGGGAGTGACAGCCCTCGCTCTGTCGAGTAACGTAAAACTCGGGAGTGTTTATTCGGCATGCGTGATCGATAAATCACTCACCCATGTGATTTAGGAGTGCGAGATCTCCTTAGTGTTCCCAATAACGTTTGATAGCTGTAGGCTACATGTGTCAGCAGTAATTGTATATATATATATATAATCGTAGTGTCACGGTGCCCAGTGTTATTGTGTTATTTACTGTGTGGTTATTGCAAATTTGGGACCTATGTTCTAGGGGTTATTGAGAGCACTGGGGTCATTTGCAACAGTAAATAAGTAAGTGTTGAGCAGTATTCTAATACTTGGAAATTAGAGTACTTGCAGTGTGTGTTGTTGCAAAGGGGTTGTCATTGTTAGTGATTGTTGCTAGAGTTGAGCAATCACCGTGGGTAACTGCAGTTCAGTAAAGTCATTGTGGGGGCAGTGTTCTAGAGGGTTCATGTCCTGTATGTTATTTTACTAGGTTCTGCAGTATTGTCATTGCAACCGGATTGTAACGTAAATCACTGTGATTTGTTAGTGTGATTTGACATTGTCGTGGGTGAACTCGGCTGTAGACGAGTACTTGGATATACATATATTCTCCTGTTTATCTGGTAGGACATCGAAGTCCAGTATTCAGTGAGGTGATTGCGAGGCAATTAATATAACGTAACCGAGGGAACGCCCATTGCTTAAGAGAATTTGTTCTTTTACAATATGAGTAACGTAGAATACGTTTGGGTTAATTTACTTTCCTGCAAGCAGCTACGGTAGTCTCAAGGAGCCTAGCCACCAGCCAGATAAGAATTAGAGTATTGTCTGTCGTAATTAACGGTCAGTGGCCGGGTAATTGACGTGTTTCAGGAAGTCAAAGTGATTAATCTCGATCCTTGTTGATCGACTCACACGAAGGCTACATTGTTCCATTAACGTAACGTCGTTATTTATGTCCGGAAGTACCGGCACTTGATTGACTCGTGGGAAGAGTAACGTCATTTAGAATAACGTAAACGTGGTGCCTAATTACTGTTATTAGCCACCTGAATTGGTCTGAGTATGGAAGGCTCAGACGGAATTCATACCTTAATGTAAATTGCTGAGCCAGTGTGAAAGGTTGCGTATTTAACTGTTTAATTATTGATCTTGAGGATAGTAATTAATTACTCTAAAGGTAATCACGAGTGATTACCGTTCTCTTAGCACTTTGGACATTGTAAATCAGAGTTTACCATCGCTGAGTGATTAGTAACCGATTAACGTAAATTAACGTAACTAGTAAAGAGATTAATCAGCTGTCTGTAGTACAGGGATTAATGGGATTTTCTCACTGAATGCTCGACGGGTAGAGTGTTGTGTAATTTCCGCGTTACTAGTGACAGTTGTAAGAGTTATTAAATTAACGTAAATGTTATTGGGTTATTAACGTAAATCAATTGTATTGATTGTTGATCGTCCGTGGGACGAAGTGTTAACGTAAAGATTAATTTGAGGAAGGGTGCTGGAGTTGCCAGTGAACCCATTAGTTATTGATGTCATTGAAAGGCTACTGATTTGATTGCATTGCAACCGCTATTGCAGGTGTAGACTGCACTGAGGCGTAGAACAGTTAGGAGGTTACTGGAGACGTGTTTCAGAACTCACTGTGTCATTTGTTGTAATTGTGATTATAGATCTGTTAGTTCTTGTTTGCTTGTTGATTCCTCTGTGGGCACGCTTATGTTCGAGTTAGTTCATTATGCAGTCCGAGGGGCTGGTGTCTAGCTGTCATTTTTAGTGCCACAGGAAGGATTTCGAGTAACGTCATTGACATTCTCTTGTTTTGCTGTAGTAGTTAGTACTTTATTGAATAAACTAAGTTGTTATGTTAACACTGTCTTTTCGTTACACCCCCACACATTATTATTGTTATGCAAATGTTCTTCACACTCGACTATTGGAGACTTATTTCTGAGCTTTGGATCAAATATACGGCACTACACAACAATAAATTATTGTTGTGAGAGCCCAGGACCTACTCGTTAGATTCGCTTCGGCGAATGGCGAAGGTCGACGACCTAGTGGAGGGGATTTCAATTTCATTGGGGTCTCGGCGTTTGCTCGCGCCTAGTCAATTGTTCGTACAGGGTCCCAAAGTGAGGAATGAGCTGCTTACTACACTGGTGTGTTAGCTAAGCAAGTCCTTCCTCAGGCGACCTAGTTGAATATCACGACAGGAATAATGGTTAAAGAATAAAGAAAATTCTTAGAAATTTTCCGAGCTCAATTCCTTACCAAATTTCATTTATTCCACTTACTTATGTAAGACACTAAACAAACTCTCACATGTCAACACAACTTTCAACTAATCTTCATATAATCCTGTCGTTTAATGCGCGAAGACTGCATGTGCACACATTTGATCCCCTTGTATTCTTCTCATGCACTTAGGTCACAGCCTTGCGTAGTATCGCTATATCAGGACTCCCTTATGCCCCAAGCCACACACACACACTGAACAACCAGGAGAACATCACACAACCCGCACTAACACTACAATGACAGCAGTTATTCATCACTTCTCATGGTCTACTTCCTGCAAATGAAAGCTCTTCACTACGCCACGTTCTTTACTACAAGGACACTTTGTGCTCTCCAGAAACGGTATTAAGAGCTTTCTAGTTTTCTACACGTTCATAAATGTTATGTACACATTCTAGCTACCCCAAGGCAATATATAATCACTCTTCTATCATGACCTAGGTTACAGCCCCGCTCCTGTGCCAGGTTAAGTCTTCGACGGGCTCACCTTAGCCCGTGCTACTTGGAACGTTTTGTCCCAGTAGTTTAATCTTAAACAACAGCATGACCTATTCTGTCGAGCCTGGCCCCAGACGGGGCGGGGGAGTAGCACTCCCGTAACACTCCAGGTAAGGCCCAGGCTGACAACCTCTCAATATGGACCAGATTCCACCCTTTGTTTAGCAAGCTCTCCGGTCTCCTCTACGTTGGTATACCACTGATCCGCACTCAATCTCACCCGCGAAAATTCATCAGATTTCGTGGAGATGAAGGTTCGTCTCATTTTTCCCCCTCCGTTCCTTGCTCCTCCGTCGTCGCCTCAATGCCCCCGGTCCGAACCCCACCACTGTCATCCCCCTCATCTCAATTAATCAGATCTTTCTCTCAAAATTCATAATCTTTCCTGCGACTTTTTTGGGTAAACGGGTTGATTAAGTCTTGGGAATAAAATATTGCCAAACTTTCCAAAAGGGCCCGGCCCAAACTGCTGCGGGTAATGGATTCTCCGGAATTCATCACTCCTGGATATTCAGGAAGAAAAATGTCTTTCACTGCGAGACGGGAGACTGGCCCGTAAGCCCGTAAGTCAGGGTCGCCGCCACCGCCGTCAGCGCTTGCACGCGAGGCGGCGGTGTGGGAGCCGGGTCACGGATAACTTTACTTCTAGGTCTCCTGCTGCAGTCAAGTCAATACGTGATGCCTAGCAACGTGAAATGACGCCTGGCAACCTGACGACGCCCACGCTCAGGTAATAACTTCCTTAAAACAGCTAAGCCAACCATCAAAGTCTAGTTAGTCACGTGGAATGGCAATTTTTTTTTTAAGTTGTGTTAGAATTTAGCTACACGTTTTCGTCTAAAACACTAAAACTGAACAGCGACATGTTCTAAACGTCTTAGTATAGACACCTACTCTATATCTAATGTGTGCTCCACACAATGACCTGTAGAGCAAAGAGGAGAGACTTACGGAGAGATCGAACGTCTTCATTCAGTCAGGTGATGGTTTCTGATGGCGCGGCCCTTATGGTGGTCGGTGCGGCCGTCCCCCACAGACACGGCCTCCGCTCGACCACACCCCCAGCCGGACCCCGTCGAGCAGTCACTGTAGTACATGATCACCGCCACGTCCATCACGAACCACACCAACGACGTCACCAGCACGATCTTGCACGTGTGCACCCGGAGCCTCGACGTGCGGAACATTGTGGTGGTGGTAGAGAGAGTGCCGCCGCGTGGTAGAACTGCAGACGGTATTAGACAGGAGGGTGATAATCCTGGCTGACGTCTTATGTCCTCACCACTGTAGCAAGCACTCACAAGGGGGGTGGAATAAATCAACCAAATATTTTCGTTATCTAGAGGATTATAAATTAATTTGGACCGAGGTAGTGAAGGTGTTATTGGCGAGGAAAGAGGAACAAGTGTGTTGTGAGGGAGAGTGGGGGCAACACGTGTGGGAGGGAACAGGTGTGAGGGTGACAGGTGCCAGAGAGGGGTGACAGGTGCCAGAGAGGGCTACAGCAGCCACATGACCAGCCGTCGTCACCAGGTGTCACACCACGTCATCACTGGCCCACACAACCTGCACAGGGAGAGAAAAAATGTTAAGCTAACTAAAATCAAATTTATCATGATTTTTAGAATATTCAAATATATCTAGCGTATATAAACACAAAAAACATGTACTGCACTTGATTTAACTACAGATTTAAGTATATAAAATATAAATGTAGCAATTCCGAATTCAATACAAAAATATGACTAAATTGATCAGTCTCCTGTGCACCACCATCTTGGGAACTGACACCTTCCAGGCTGCTTCAGTATGTGTGGTATACTTCAAGATGTGTACACCAAGATGTTCCTATTCCTCGGTGTACATACACAGAGCTTACTTCAGTCCTCAACTATGTACAAGTACTTACTCATTAAGCTATTGTGGTGGACTTTATTTCGATATTGATAGGCTTAAACCCAATACCAACCCAAACAAGCCGGAGGGATCAAGCAACATGTGCAGAAATAATAGACGGCATAACGTTAAGAGAGAAAAAGACACACATTCTTTAAAATGACGAGGTTCACAGAACATTTTAACAAGGCCAGCCAGGCGCCACCGGTATCCCAGCCAGGCGCCACCGGTATCCCAGCCAGGCGCCACCGGTATCCCAGCCAGGCGCCACCGGTATCCCAGCCAGGGCCCATCGGTATCCCAGCCAGGGCCCACCGGTATCCCAGCCAGGGCCCACCGGCATCCCAGCCAGGGCCCACCGGCATCCCAGCCAGGGCCCACCGGCATCCCAGCCAGGGCCCACCGGCATCCCAGCCAGGGCCCACCGGCATCCCAGCCAGGGCCCACCGGCATCCCAGCCAGGGCCCACCGGTATCCCAGCCAGGGCCCACCGGTATCCCAGCCAGGGCCCACCGGTATCCCAGCCAGGGCCCACCGGTATCCCAGCCAGGGCCCACCGGTATCCCAGCCAGGGCCCACCGGTATCCCAGCCAGGGCCCACCGGTATCCTAGTTAGGAATTAAACAAACGACAATTTATTTGGCAGGGATGGAAAGAAACCTGATAATCCATGCATGGAAATTCATAGTGGAACAGGTTAACAAATCTGTATGAACACCTTGTTGGAGTTTTGCAATATGTTAAGTGGAGTTGACCAGACCACACACTAGAAGGTGAAGGGACGACGACGTTTCGGTCCGTTCTGGACCATTCTCAAGTCGATTGAGACCATTCACAATCGACTTGAGAATGGTCCAGGACGGACCGAAACGTCGTCGTCCCTTCACCTTCTAGTGTGTGGTCTGGTCAACATACTTTAGCCACGTTATTGTGACTCATCGCCTGCACATGTTAGGTAGAGAATAGACCCAATGTTAAGCTCACTACTTCAACCTGCAAACATGAGAAATATTGCCGGAATAAGATAGAAGTTATTAACAACGAACCATGAAAGGTGCAGCTGGTGTTTCCTAATTAGAAAATAGCTCCCTAAAAAATTTAAAAATATATGAACCAGTTAAGGACGAGTCACAATAACGTGGCTGAACAGTTGACAACGAACTCGACTGAAAGTGAGGACAAGACGACGTTTCGGTCCGTCTGGGAGCATCATCAAGTAAACTTGGTAATGTTAAGTCTTTTCTTCACTTTCAGTTGTGGGTTGGATATGAACATATTTACCTGTAGTTTACCACTGCCGCTTTAAACCGCGAGTTACTTTGTTAAGCGTGTTTACTGGTTTTACACTAACTTAATCGTGTTTTAACTTGTTAACCATTCACTCCGGTGACGCCACCGGCCCTGAAATAATGCAGTTAATATTTTAATATTTTGAGACGGCAACCCCACATCTGACACCGCAGGAGACACAGTAGAGACGGTCGGAGACGGGAGAAGTGGCAAACCCGCTGCCGCCGAAACGGGGAACGAAACTGGGGGCACGGAGCCCCCAGAGGGAGCAGTCTTCTTGAACGCCATCACCAGGTCACTACGCTCACCAGCAGGAGGAACCCCCCCCCCCCCACGCAGAACCGGAACCATCCGACGCAGGGGACGCACCGGAAGCAAGCTCCACAGGCACCTCACTAGAAGAAACATCGAGACAGGCAGCCGCAGGCACATGGACCTCCGCCACCACCGAGGAATGCGACGGAACCTCACCACTGTCACTGGAAGATCCACCATCGTCGAATTCTCCCGCAACAGCCCAATCAGAAGATCTCCGGCCGCACATCATCAGAGCCGGACGTCGATCCAGAGACCCGGACAACACAAGCCGGGCGAACCGACGTCCGCCGCAGGACGGCAGCATCCTCAACCACAGGAGGAACCAGGTCGAGCACAGTAGGAGGTCCCACAGCAGCCCCAGCGACCAGCACATCCTGGGCACACGGCGAGGGCGCAGTGACATGCACCACAGACGGAGAACAGGAAGACGGGGGAGCCGCGCATACAGGAGCCGGAAGAACTACGGAAGCATCCAGGACAGTAACCGGGGCAGGACGAACATCCGACGGCGATGCAACCGCCTGAGAGGCAACCGCAACAGGCGACACAGCCTCTGGGGGAGGGGCGACATCTGCAGAAGACGCTTCAGGCGACACACGGGGTACGGCAACAGCCAAAGCGGCGTCCACACCCACCGAATCCTCCTCCACAGGGAGCGGCGGGAAATCCTCCTCACGGAAGAGGTTGACGGGCGCGACGGCAGGTTCAGAGCACCCAGCAGCCTGATGACCCAAGAGGCCACAACGGTAACACGTACGGGGCTGACGAGCATAAACACTGACAGAACACCCCAGAAGCCTCACTTGAGAAGGAATGTCTGCCCGCAGCTTCATGCCTAGGGTGCGAATATTGGACCGCACACCCTTGAGCGGACCCGAGGAGAGCAGGTGCAACCACACACTGACGACCGCCCCAAACTGGCCGAAATAACGCCTCAGCAGTCCCTCCGGAAATTCCAGGGGCGCCCCATGCACGCTGACATACGTGATGGCACCACTGCGATCGGAGACAGTCACAGTGCCCGCGCCTTCGGGCAGGGGCAAGGTCCGCCCCTTGTACCGACGTAAAAACGCCCTATACACCTCCTCAGTAATGATTGATGAAGATTAAGCCACCCAAAAGGTGGCACGGGCATGTATAGCCCGTAAGTGGTGGCCCTTTTGAGCCATTACCAGTATCAAGAGCTGATACTGGAGATAAGTGGAGGTGCGAATGCGCCCTGCATGACGGGAGATGTCTCCCTTGTGAATGTGATAATTATGATGAAGATGAAGCCACCCAAAAGGTGGCATGGGCATGAGTAGATCGTAAGTGGTGGCCCTTTTGAGCCATCACCAGTATCAATAGATGATACTGGAGATCTGTGGAAGGAAGCAAGTTGTTATAGATTAAGCTACTCGGAACAAGTTCCAAGTAGCACGGTCTATGGTGAGCCCGTAACTTACCTGGCACAGGAGCGGGGCAAGAAGCACGGGCTATGGTTAGCTTCGTGGACAGGAGATGTCTCCCGCCTGGATCTTTGTTGGTCTCAAGTTCAAGTATGTTTATTGAGACAAGAAAGAAATACATCTCAAAGGGATAGAGTAGCTTAGGCTATTTCTACCCCCCTCCCCCCTTGTTGGTCTCATTACACAGGGATCAGCAAAGAATCAGTATTGGGAAACTGCGCAATTCTCGTGAAGGGAGATTAGTACGGAATATATGGGATAAAAACCATTCCATACGTGAAATTTTTAGTTTTATTAGTAATCAAACTGTTGAAAAAACACAAACATTTTGTTTCCGGCTCAAGTACATGAAAGAGCAACTTTGGTACAACAAATATAAAACAAAAATCAACATATCTAGTAGTGAACAACAAATTCTATGCCAAACAAACTGTAATGAAAAAAAGCAAGATATGAAAATGCAACTTCATATAAAGTTAGAAATTACTTTTACAGGAATAATATTTTGCATTAACATTTTGTTCGACAAACGGCCAGCAAGAAGAAATATATATTACGTAAAATAAAGAAATATTTTTCTATAATTTTTACCTAAATACACATGTTGGATAGTCCGTTTGAACTATAGAACAAAAATGAACCAAAATGAACGAGGGAAAACGATAAACAATGACATTTTGGGGGGGGGGGGGGCGGAAAAATACCTAACCAATGAAACAAATTAGGCCTAAAACCTAATCGAGACGCCGATAATTTTTTTCTAAACTGGTTTTTAAATTTAAAAAAAAACGTTTTTTTACATTATATTGTTCCAAAACGGACTTTTCACATGTACATACTGTAACAAGTCAGCTCTATACTAGGAGACTCGAACCGCTGACCCCCACGGGTGTGAGACCGAAGCTCTATCGCCCGAGCGATAGAGCTCGGGTGATAGACCACATGAAGATATTGCATGACCAAAGATCACATTCTCTCCAAACATCTACCACCTACGGGCTACTCATGCCCGTGCCACCTTTTGTGGTGGCTTAATCTTCATCAGTCACTTACCACCCCACACAATCTCTGTGGTTGCACAGGGGGGGGGGGTGAAGGGAACTATCAGGGGGGAAGCGCCAAGCCATTACAACTATACAGCACTGGGAAGGGGTCTGGATAAGGATTTGGGATGGGACGGGGGCAGGAATGGTGCCCAACCACTTGGACGGTCGGGGATTGAACACCGACCTGCATGAAGCGAGACCGTCGCTCTACCGTCCAGCCCAAGTGGTTGGACAAGGAAGGGGGGGTGAGAAAGAGGGGCGGAGGAGACTTCCTAATAGCAGTATATCAACACAAAACAAACAATATCAACCGGTGACAACTGAAAACGCAGTGATGCACTTCTCCAACAAACAAGCACAGAGCATTTGTCTAGTATTAAATAACAGCAAATTAGGAAAATAGCGCCGAGTGCGTTCGTGTCCAGCTCTCGTAAGACCAAGTGATCTCTCTCTCTCTATACCGTTGTTCAGCCTTCAGATCGCTGCTTCAATCGAAATTCAATTGTGTGGCGAGGTGATTGAGTGCAAGCGGCATCCCATCACTAACAGCGACCAGTGGCTGTACCCCAAGGTAGAAATTTCTCAAGACGGGAAAAGCTTTTATGCAGAAACTCATCAAAAGTTATGATTGGCCAATCAAAGTAAAAGTGGCAAGGGAAGACGACAACGAGAACAAAGGCCACTTTGAAAGGGTCTTGTACGCAGTGGACGAGAAGACAAGGCCGACGTAACAGACATCGAATAAGCTTTAGACAAATGAGTATGGTGTAATATTATACATAACTCTCACGAGAGAGACAGACGAGCAAGTAGGAAGACAGGCCCCAAAGATTGAGTCAACAAAGCTTAGCTGAGAGCCGCCTCTAAAATGCTGTCCTCCAGGGTAGGCGGTTCCGTGGGTTTATAACCCTGTGGATGAAAAAGCATCTCTTGATTTTTTTTGTCTTGCATTGTGGCTTGTTGAGCTTGAAACTGTTGTTCCTTGTTTGCGTTACATCTGAGCTTTTGAAGAAGCTGACCTCCAATTATTAAGGATTTTAAAAGTTGCTACGAGCTCAGCCCGTCATGTCTGGGCTAGCAGTATTACTAACTCTGTGGCCTTCAGCCGTTCCTGATATGAGAGTAGACTTGGTTCTGGAATTATTTTTATTGCTCGATTCGGAGTCCAGCAGCAGTCGGAGCTTTCGACCAGTCTGACGAAGCTCCCACAGAGATCTAAAAGCCCATGTCGAGCCCAGGCACCGCCCGCGGGCCGAGAGCTTTGTGGCCAAGATGAAAGCTTTGAGTGAAGCCATGAAGACCAGCTTTACAGCGAGGCCCTCCGCCCGGCGGCCATCAGGGTAGCATGTGCAAGCTGTGGCTCAAATATTGGTCTCCAATATCCGCTGGAGGCACATTGCCAGCTGTGTCACCGCCGCTGTTAACCGCACAAGGCGCTCCTCCGCCGCTGGTGAAGGTGTGGGTGGGGAGTCTCACGCCCACAGTAGGCCACCTGACGCACCTGGGCGTCAGGTGGCCTACACCCACCAAGGCCGCCAGATAATGATGGCCGTGATGGCCAGCCTCTCATGGAGACTTATCCTCCGGGAAACAGGGCAAACAACAACGATGTTTGTATAAATGGCAAAAACAAAAAATAATTTGCCGTATTGGCAGAGAGCAAAAATAAAAAAAATGCGGAACCTATGAAAAATGGATGGTGGGGGGGGGGGAGGGGGGAGGTAACTATCTTCACGTCTAACCATTGCCTTGCGTGAATACATGCGAGGTTTATAGTAGGCCTAGATAATGCAAAGTTATCACATGGTTAGGTTTGTGCCTAACATTTCCTACGGCGATCAGACATCTTCAAGAGGAAATTAGATAGCTTCCTCCAAGGAGTGCCTGATCAACAGGGCTGCGGTGGGTATGTGGGCCTGCGGGCCGCTGCAAGCAACAGCCTAGTGGACTGTTGCTTGCCGCGGCACTGAGACTCCAAGAGTCCTATCCAACATGGACTCTCACAAGTCAAGCCTGGCCTCAGGCCGGACTTGGGAATAGAACTCCCAGAACCCCATAAAGCAAGCAGAGCTCTATGACCTGTGGGGATGGAGAGGGAAGCAGGGACGCTCGAGTCGACAGAACACTCCCACTCGCAGCATGCATATGTGGTGCCCAATACTCTTCAGACTCACCAGCCGAGGCGGGACCAAAGAGACCAAGCTCTACCCCCGCAAGCACAACTAAGTGAGTATACCCCGACTCGCAGGATGGGGTTCGGAACCCCACCTGAGTGCTCTACCCCCGCAAGCACAACTAAGTGAGTATACCCCGACTCGCAGGATGGGGTTCGGAACCCCACCTGGGTGGGGTTCCGAGAGTTCTACTCCAAGCCTGAGTGACTTTTGAGAGCTTGATCCACCAGGCTGTGGTTTTGAGCGGCCCGCAGGCTCACATATCCACTACAGCCTGGTTGGTCCGGCACTCCTTGCAGGAACTTATCTAAATGCCTCTTAAATACATCCACTTTTGTTCCGAGAATATTTATAATGCTTGCTGGGAGGACATTAGGGGTCCACAGCCGTGGACCTCTAATGTTCAGACAGTTCTCTCTGACTGTGCATATGACACCTACTCTTCACTGGTTTCTGCAACTTGGGCTGGACAGTAGAGCGACGGTCTCGCTTCATGCAGGTCGACGTTCAATCCCGACCGTCTAAGTGGTTGGGAACCATTCCTTCCCTCCCGTCCCATCCCTAATCCTTATCCTGATTGATTGATTGATTGATAAAGATTAAGCCACCCAAGAGGTGGCACGGGCATGAATAGCCCGTAACTTATCCTGAGTCCTTCCAAGTGCTATATAGTCGTAATGGCTTTGAGCTTTCTCCTGATAGTTCCCTTTTATTCCGTTATTTCGCTCCAGCCTCCTTCCCAGAACCCCCCCCCACCACACCACTCTACTCCCGCTGCTATAAACCTGGGCTGTCATCCTATATATGTGTGGTCAGTCTGCCGTGCACCATTTGGTCCGGGAGACATCTCCCGTCACGTAGGGTGCAGTCGCACCTCCACAGATCTCCAGTATCATCTATTGATACTGGTAATGGCTCAAAAGGGCCACCACTTACGGGCTATTCATGCCCGTGCCGCCTTTTGGGTGGCTTAATCTTCATCAATCAATCGAGTAATTTACGACGACCGTGTGGTTAACTTCAACACCGACTCCAGAACCGCCCATGACCCGGGCGACACAAACAGAGGTAATTCTTCTCCAGCTCCCAACACTCCTACCATCACAGTCTCAGCAGCCGCGCTAGCAGACGTGCTGTCTACAAACGATAACAGCACCACCAGCGCTCCTAAAAAAGCTACAACCACCAATCAACGACACCTAAGCCTACCTAAGGCTGCGAGGCGAAAGACAAAAAACACCCACTATGGAGGTTACGGACTCCTCAGACGAGGAAATCATAGCGCCGCATCACAAATACGACACATACACGGTTCAAGACTTCCTCATGGAGGCCACGTCACCAAACTCCACCGACAGCACTACTCAGCCAAAGTCGCAGGCAAAGAAAAAACGGAAAACCAAGAGGTCGACACTAATCCCACCAGCTCATAACTGTATAGCCAGCCCTCCAGGCTGAAAACCAGCATGAAGACCCCATCCATCGCCAGATCTCTAGTATCAGCTACTGGTACAGACAATGGCTCCAAGAGCCTCCACTTACGGGCTCACCATAGCCGTGCTACTGGAACTTATTGTTCTGAGTAGCGAATCTTAAACAACAACAANTTAAGAGGTTTATTTTAGAAAACAATAGCAAATCCAGCTTTGCACAAGTCCCAATGAGCTTACCTACGGGTGAGCAAGCCTAGCATCTGCAGTCTCCCAGCTAATCTGCAATTTATGTTAATTCCCATTTCCAACATTAATAAGCTCTCGATTTACGAATGTAATTTGAAACGTGTCAATAGTTTGAACTATTCACTACAATAATGTCAATTATTCACCACAATATTGTCATTATTCACTACATAATTTAAAAAGTCAGACGTTTTAATGCTATACTCTAAAGATTTGTTTTTAATTTTAATAAATAACGGCAGAGGAAATAAATAACTCCAGTCTGATACAGACAGACTAAGCTAGGACCATTAAATACATTTAAAGTTAATGTGCAGACAAACGGCATCCCTTACAGAGCGCTTGGGTACCAGTAACTGCCAACAGCAGCCAATCATCCTTGCTCATCCCTGATTAATCATTCTAGCTCACACCTGATTAATCATTCTAGCTCATCACAGATTAATCACCCTAGCTCATCCCCGATTAATCACCCAAGCTCATCCCCGATTAATCACCCTAGCTCATCACCGATTTCCCAGGTGTTAAAGCAGTTAAGTTAATTGAGTTCGTAACCTGTAACTATCTCTGCCAAGGCTTTAATAACGCGCTAAATAATCCCGGTCAAGCGTGAACAAAGCTGCAGTAGCGAGCCACAGACAAGAGTGACCCTTACGCACAGAAATGGCAATAGTGTGATGCATCAAATTAACAAATCCACGAGGGCCATGATAAGGGATCGAACCTACGTCCCGGGTGCATGGGGGGGGGGGGAATTGTGTAAAACCCTGGTTTGTGTCTCGGAGAGGCTGCAGGATCCGTGGTAGGTCAGTTGAACTCCCTTTTGCAATTCTTTTCGTCAGTCACCAATGGGTTTACAAAGCACCCGGTGCCTTTAGACAATTAAAATAAACTTGTCTACACACACATGTAGACGGATATTAGAGTTGATCTGTTGAGTTCCTTTCCTTGTTTATGTTGTACCTGGATGACCCTATATTGTATGTACCAGGTTGATAATGTGCATACAGAAATCTATAAATTCTCCGTCACACACACATACACATACATTACATACATATAGGCGCCTTGCGGACAGCGCTTAAGGGTCGTTGTCCAAAGTGGCCCGGGTTCCATTCCCCAAAGCCCCTATTCGCCTAGCAGTAAATATGTACCTGGGCGTTAGACAGCTGCTACGAGCTGCCTCTGTATGTATGTATGTACACATCCCCAGGGCTGCCTGTGTATGTATGTACACATCCCCAGGGCTGCCTCTGTATGTATGTACACATCCCCAGGGCTGCCTGTGTATGTATGTATGAATGAATGCGTCTTCGTTAAAAAGCAATATATGTAGTAAATATGATATAGGAGATTTGAGTCAACCGAGGGTTAGAGAGATGGGGTCCAAGACTTAATAACTATCATGCAGGCATAAATAATAAACACACAGGCTACTTTGAGCTTGAGGAATGTGACAGTCGAGTTTCTCCGAGGCTCGTTACTCAGACCACTAACGAGTCAGATTCCAAATAATGTAAATGACTAATTGCCCGAGGCCGTGAGCTTGTACATGCCAATATTTGCAGGCGACAAATTTAATGAAAAGTGTCTAAACCGAGAACAGCAGCAAGTTGCTGGGAGACCTCGACAAACTCCAGGGGTGGGCAAGCAAATGGTTGCTAGAATTCAATCCCAACAAATGTAAGGTAAAATAGATTGAAGGATAGGAATGTGGGATCAGAAATATCTACATCTTAGGGGAAAAAAACTACAGAAATTGGAAAACAGATTTTGGGAGTAGATATAATTGCAACCCTGGAAACACAAACCGTAACTGTCTCTATTTTCCGCTTCTTACAACTTGTCATAAAGTTGTTACATCTTGGCTTAACGTGTTTATGACGTATTAGAACGCTGTTACAACTTGCTATATTGGTTGTTATAACTGGTTAGGAGGTGTTAAAACTTGTTCGAACGTTGTACCAACGTCGTAGTTTCAGTGTGTGTTTGTCGGGAAGACAAACACCAGAGGTACGGGGGGGACGCCCCCAGCATACGGGAGGATGGCACACGTGGTTTTAGAAACCAAAAGACACTTGCAACCTACACGGCCAATGTTATACTAATATAGGTATACCGCCCTGGAAATTTCGCACCTTCGCACAAAGAAACTGAAAAATTACAAAATCTGCAACAAGATTAGTTCTAGAACTAAGAGGGTTAAGCTATGAGAAGATACATTAAGGCAAATCTCTCAACCCTGGAAGATCAAAAAACAAAGGGGATATGATCATACCATACAAGATACTGGCAGGAAACGATAAGTTGGATAAGGACAGCTTCTTTAAATTATGGGAGAGTGGGATAAGAGGATACAAGTGGAAGCTGGAAATACAAACGAGTCGAAATAACGTAAGTAAATATTCGTAACTTACGTAGGTGGAAAGCAAGTGGAATGCACTGAAAGAAGTCGTGAAGACCACCTCCATCCACAACTTTAAGGCCAGATTCAACAGATTTCGAATGTCAGATTTATTTCAATTGTAAAACGCTTTCCTCTCTCTAGTCTCTTACGTGAGTGTGAGAGTAGTTGAACCCATGTTAGTTGAGCATGGTAATGCTCAATTAGCATGGTTCACCTTCCTGCCCCACAGTGTATACAAACATTGGTGACCCAGTTACCCATTTTTTTGGAGATATATACAAGAGTTGTTACATTCTTGTTCAGCCACTAGTACGCGTAGTCAAGTCCCTGGAATACGACTCCCACGAAGAATAGTTTTTTACAACTAAGTACACATTTTACTGTTGAGATAGAGACTACAGGTAAGGATTTGCGCCCAGTAAATCCTCCCCGGCCAGGATACGAACCCATGACAAAGGGCTCGCGGAACGCCAGGCGAGTGTCTTACCACTACACCACGGAGTCCATTTATTACACCTTAACCCACCCCAGGTCTGGCCCTACCGTCACAGTCACACACACACAGTCACACAGTCACACCTGTGTCAATATGCTAATGAACTAACCTGCCATTTTAATTTACATTCAACACAAAAGTTAAATCTGGGTGACGCAAATAGGCATTTTGGAAACCATTTTTGAAATAGATATTTTGCTACAATGTTGACACTAGGACTAATAAGAATCAGCCTTGATAGGTTAAGTGAATTACCTAGATTCTTAGGAAAAAAATTGAAGTTTTGATAGATTGTGAGAACGGGCCGCTACCACAAGTCATGATTGTTCAGTTGTCATGTTTGTTTCATGTTCATGTCTGTTCAGTTTCTTCACCGTTTTACATGCTAGCTTATTAAGTTGGGACTCCAGTAACCATTCTCCTTAGGATAGCACTTTATGGAAGCTACACCATCTCGTGGGCTTCACAGGCAACACAACCCTGTCTGGTGTTAAAAGGTTGTCAAGTGTTGCGGCCAAGACACAACTGCTTGCAAAACCGGACGCGTCTGAAGCAACAATTGTGGCGGCACATTCCTCCTCTGTCATCACAACATCAATAGTGTGACACATTAGAACAGTCATATTGGCTCAGCGAGACATGTTGAGAATCACCTGGTTACACAGGATGGTAACCGTATTCAAGGTCGACTATATGTTGCCATTTTAATTGTCAAACATATTTATGCACAACCGGAACAGTAATCCGACAGACAGAAGACAGGCGGATGGACAGAGGCGCGAATATGCAGACAGACGGGTGGCCGGGACAAAGTTGAAACCACAATAGATTGTCAGTCACAGCTTGTCAAACGCCACACACACATATACATACATACATACATACATACATACATACATACATACATACATACACACACACACACACACACACACACACAGAGCATGCGCGATAATATTTTATTTTCATATACCAGTGATCCAACGAGAACCGCCAACCGATTTTTTTTTACTTTACCTCAAATTTGTTAAAAAACTTCTCTGCTGCTCTAATTGGTTTACCCCTAAATAAATTGCATATGGGAAGCTGGCAAACAATAGAACGTCATTTAGAATTCTAAATCTGAACTGATTCAAGGCAATTTACACAACCTATGTTAGACCAATGCTGGAATATGCAGCAACACCCTGAAATCCGCACCTTTTGAAGTCATTGAAGACCCCCACCACATTTTCTCCCATACTTTGAAGTACAGGATAAAGAAACCTTGCCACCATGACCTCGACTTGCCTCATGTCCCCCGATGCGATTGCTATGCAGCCCGTCCTCGGACCAAGTCCATTCCACCCAGTGGTCGACCCCAAAGACGCAGCATTCATAAATTTTAACATTCTGTTCATTCAAAACCGAACTTTTCTCAAATATAAAATTATTATTATATATTAGCATAATGTGCATTTGTAGGCCTGGTAAGATTAGGTGTTTAGGTTCTGTTGGCGATTATTTGTATTTGTAGTACGTGGGTGAAGCATTTACAGCGTTGTGGTTCGAACAAAATTCGTCAGTGAAGCGCGTGTTCCGGAAGTGTTCGGACGTCATAAGTTTTGAGTCGTGTGTAAACCGTTTTTCATTCATAAACAGGGGGGTTGGCGGGTGGATGGAATGGACCTTGTTTATGAGGTCTAGCTGCTGTGCGTGAATTTAGAGGAGCAGAGGGCGTGAACGAAGCACTGCTCGAGTACAGGAAATACGTGATCAGTTGGGAGTCGTGTGGAAAGTGTTTTACATTCATAAACGGAGTTTGGCGGCTGGATAAGAACTACTTAACGTTTAATGAATAAAACGAGTATCAGAACCCAAAGACGACTCACACACATGAAAATTATTATCGCTATTAAGAAGCACTGAATCTTCTCCCTAATTACGTAATTACCCAATTAGTTTCAAAACATGATGGCAAGTCCGCGGTTAATTAATGTATAGCATTTACATCACGCTTTTCCGATGATTAAAACGTTCTAAAAATCCAATCTGATAAACTATTAAAAGTTATAAAAAAAAAAAAGGTAAGAGAAAAGGATTTAATATTCTCGAGTGATTTTTCCTCACCAAAAATATATATTTCATGCAACCTGCCAGGTTCCCTTCCTCCTGTTGTGAGCCAGGAACGACGCCCGGCAAATAACTCAACTTTCCCCAATATTTTCTGATAGGCTTCAGCCACATTTGTGTATTAGTTTTATATGTACATATATATATATATACTGTATGTGTTTTTTTTCTTTCTAGCATCATTTCTCTTGCAATCGTATCACATTCATATTGAAAAACGTTGCAAATTGATGGCGTCCTGACCTTTCAATTTGTTCTCTCGAATTGCTTGACTATTACGTATTCACTGCAGTACAGCCCATTTTTATATAAGTTTGCGTTCCCTTACAACAACTTTTGTTTAAAGCTGAACGAAACTTTACTTCTGTATTTTATTAATTACAGAAGTTAATAATGTTTTCGTCTTGTAAACAACGTACACATTCGTAGTTGATGCTTTACTCTCACTAGATACACAACTGTTTACAATAATTAATTTGGCTTATCAATGCTCAGTGTGTAACTATGGTGAGGCTTCGGCCCGCACGTAATAGAAGAATACAACGTCACAATACGAACTACAGCATCACATACAACGACCACCGTCACACTACAACACACTCCCAGAGCGGCTCACACCTTCCAACAATCAGATTAAGGGCTTCGCACAAGTTGTCTCAACTAAAACAATAATTAAACGCAAATTGATTTGATTTAGTATTACGCCGCGCCAATTCTCGTGCTCCGTTCACACTAAATCCTGGCTTCCTTACCACCCCCCCCCCCCACCCCTTTCCCAGTGTGTCCATCTTGGCCTTCTCTCCTTACCTCCAAGTTCACTCTGAATACTTACCTTAACCAATCCTCATCCACTCGTTCAACATGACCAACTATCTCCCTTTTGGAATTAATTGTACTGTACCAAACATCACAAATACATCTCATATACCTGCTTGATGGGGTTCTGGGAGGAGTTCTACTCCCCAAGCCCGGCCCGAGGCCAGGCTTGATTGTGAGAGTTTGGTCCACCAGGCTGTTGCTTGGAGCGGCCCGCAGGCCCACATACCCACCACAGCCCGGTTGGTCCGGCAATATTTCTTATGCTCGCTGGGAGGATGTTGAACAACCGCGGACCTAGTCAACCTATATAGTCAACTTGTACAGCTCTGCTCGCATTCTCATGTCATACTTCATCAGCGTTCCGCCTTATTCGTAAGGATAGACATAACTATCCTTTACCCCTCTGGCCACTCCACCCCCACCATCCCCTGTTATTTTTCCAAACCTGGACATTCAGTGCAACTGCTGCTTTCTTTGATTCACTCAACTTCTGAACAAATTTTTCTTACATCACCCTAAACGTACACAGTACAGTGACCACCGCACAAATGATCGTCTATAAGGATTGGTCAGTCTTGGCGCTTATTAACCAAGCTCCCTGACTGATCACCCCCGACGACACTCTTGGATCCATTTGGGTACAGTTTTTCATCAAATTCTGGCGCATTTGATAATGACGTTTGGGTCGCATTGTGACCACACTGATTCTTGTGATGAGTTGGCGGAGATGTCCCCCCGTCGAGTGTGGGGGAGATATTTCTCAAATGCGTAAAGATTTTATACATGACAACCACTTCTATCCTCACCCACGGTTTCACACACCTAATTTTATTATTTCTATATTTCTTTAAATCTGGCCGTAATCGTTACAGTCTTACTTCGTTTATGTCTGTGAGGGGATGGTTCACCAGCTCACTTACAATAGTACTCTTATGCCTGTGGGAGGCCAGTACACTTGTTAAGTGCACTTGTTAAGTGTGCGGACTTAACTTTGGTAACCAGCAACCGAAACATCTAGTGTTTGGGCTTACGTGAGAGCCCCAGTCATCAGCAGTCCAGAAATGTTACCGTGGCCGTGGTAGCATGTCTGTGGACAGAGATAGAGCCGATAGCATCTCTCATTGTATAGCTAGGGCGAGACTCTAGTTTGCGCGGGAAAACAGTTAGGCCTGGCGTGGGTAGCTGCGGGCCACCCGCTCGCCAGCCACTTGAGGCGTCGCCATGGAAACAGACGCCATCTTAGTAAACATCTTGAGCCGCCATGTTGGTCGGCCATCTTGGAGTTGCCCTAGGGGCTATGCTACACCGTCGCTGATTGGAGGAGAGGGGTAGGCCCCAGTATGCCTTCCTCTCATTGGTTATTCCGAGGAATACGCGGGAATCAACGGTGTGAGCGTCATTCTGGACAGAACCATCACCCTGTCAAGACGCTCCTATGCTCAATTCGGCCAAATTGAGTATATTGCGTCGTGGTGGTTCAACAACTCAGCTGTTTCAACTCCTGCTTCAATCTACTACAGCGGTCGTCACAGAATCCGGCCGTAGTCGTCGCTTGGAGGGGAATGGACATTGTGAACAGCGAGTGAAGAGAAGATCTTATCTGGGATCGTGGGGTAATGTGCATACGAGCAGTAACAGACTCGTAGATCCCATACCAGTGATGATTAGACTTGCTAGTGCTCTGTAGCAGTCGATGGGAACGGGGAAATAAGTGTTAGTGCTTTAAGGCAGATTTCCCATGTTTGTTTAAGACGATATCATTGTGCGCGTCACCTGTGTACGAACGCTTCACTTACCGGTGGGTCGAGGGTACGAAACAAGCCGTGTTGTGGGAGGGTTCGGTGCGCGCCATTGTACGAACGATACCGCGGAGGTACCAACCAGCCAGCCACCCATAGCGGGGTGCCTGATGTATGGGAATGGTGTGTGTAAGCCGGCAGTATGAATGTAAGTACCTATGTGTGTATTTCTGGTGATTAGTAGTCTCTAAAGCTTGAATTCGAGGTCAAGTGTTCCGTCGCATTGTCACGCAGCACCTGTAGGTGAAGTGAAGTGTGGGCGAGGAGATAATCACCCTTGTTGTCATCTCGTCAGTCCTGAGGGACGTACGTCTTGTGAGCACAGACGTATACAGAGTGTGTGTGTGTGTGGGTACACACGGGAACAGAGTATATACATAGATTAGCCAAGGACTGAGAGGATGTCCATGTAATAATTATATTATTCCATTGTGGTAATTATTCATTCTTGATCGTCCGTGGGACGGAGTGATATCATTTCATGTGTAGTCTTGCAGGTGTGGAATTTCAACACTGAGCGCTCAGGTATGTGGTAACGTCAGTGATTCCTGGCATGATTATTGTGGAGTGGCCCACAGTGTGGTTAATTAATTAATTTGTATTGTTCCCAGGGGCCGTGAGAAGTGTGATTATATATACATATTGTGGTTGCAGTATTAACGTAATTTTGGTAGAATTTGGTGAGTGACGAGGCTGTCGGGAGTGACAGCCCTCGCTCTGTCGAGTAACGTAAAACTCGGGAGTGTTTATTCGGCATGCGTGATCGATAAATCACTCACCCATGTGATTTAGGAGTGCGAGATCTCCTTAGTGTTCCCAATAACGTTTGATAGCTGTAGGCTACATGTGTCAGCAGTAATTGTATATATATATATATAATCGTAGTGTCACGGTGCCCAGTGTTATTGTGTTATTTACTGTGTGGTTATTGCAAATTTGGGACCTATGTTCTAGGGGTTATTGAGAGCACTGGGGTCATTTGCAACAGTAAATAAGTAAGTGTTGAGCAGTATTCTAATACTTGGAAATTAGAGTACTTGCAGTGTGTGTTGTTGCAAAGGGGTTGTCATTGTTAGTGATTGTTGCTAGAGTTGAGCAATCACCGTGGGTAACTGCAGTTCAGTAAAGTCATTGTGGGGGCAGTGTTCTAGAGGGTTCATGTCCTGTATGTTATTTTACTAGGTTCTGCAGTATTGTCATTGCAACCGGATTGTAACGTAAATCACTGTGATTTGTTAGTGTGATTTGACATTGTCGTGGGTGAACTCGGCTGTAGACGAGTACTTGGATATACATATATTCTCCTGTTTATCTGGTAGGACATCGAAGTCCAGTATTCAGTGAGGTGATTGCGAGGCAATTAATATAACGTAACCGAGGGAACGCCCATTGCTTAAGAGAATTTGTTCTTTTACAATATGAGTAACGTAGAATACGTTTGGGTTAATTTACTTTCCTGCAAGCAGCTACGGTAGTCTCAAGGAGCCTAGCCACCAGCCAGATAAGAATTAGAGTATTGTCTGTCGTAATTAACGGTCAGTGGGCCGGGTAATTGACGTGTTTCAGGAAGTCAAAGTGATTAATCTCGATCCTTGTTGATCGACTCACACGAAGGCTACATTGTTCCATTAACGTAACGTCGTTATTTATGTCCGGAAGTACCGGCACTTGATTGACTCGTGGGAAGAGTAACGTCATTTAGAATAACGTAAACGTGGTGCCTAATTACTGTTATTAGCCACCTGAATTGGTCTGAGTATGGAAGGCTCAGACGGAATTCATACCTTAATGTAAATTGCTGAGCCAGTGTGAAAGGTTGCGTATTTAACTGTTTAATTATTGATCTTGAGGATAGTAATTAATTACTCTAAAGGTAATCACGAGTGATTACCGTTCTCTTAGCACTTTGGACATTGTAAATCAGAGTTTACCATCGCTGAGTGATTAGTAACCGATTAACGTAAATTAACGTAACTAGTAAAGAGATTAATCAGCTGTCTGGTAGTACAGGGATTAATGGGATTTTCTCACTGAATGCTCGACGGGTAGAGTGTTGTGTAATTTCCGCGTTACTAGTGACAGTTGTAAGAGTTATTAAATTAACGTAAATGTTATTGGGTTATTAACGTAAATCAATTGTATTGATTGTTGATCGTCCGTGGGACGAAGTGTTAACGTAAAGATTAATTTGAGGAAGGGTGCTGGAGTTGCCAGTGAACCCATTAGTTATTGATGTCATTGAAAGGCTACTGATTTGATTGCATTGCAACCGCTATTGCAGGTGTAGACTGCACTGAGGCGTAGAACAGTTAGGAGGTTACTGGAGACGTGTTTCAGAACTCACTGTGTCATTTGTTGTAATTGTGATTATAGATCTGTTAGTTCTTGTTTGCTTGTTGATTCCTCTGTGGGCACGCTTATGTTCGAGTTAGTTCATTATGCAGTCCGAGGGGCTGGTGTCTAGCTGTCATTTTTAGTGCCACAGGAAGGATTTCGAGTAACGTCATTGACATTCTCTTGTTTTGCTGTAGTAGTTAGTACTTTATTGAATAAACTAAGTTGTTATGTTAACACTGTCTTTTCGTTACACCCCCACACATTATTATTGTTATGCAAATGTTCTTCACACTCGACTATTGGAGACTTATTTCTGAGCTTTGGATCAAATATACGGCACTACACAACAATAAATTATTGTTGTGAGAGCCCAGGACCTACTCGTTAGATTCGCTTCGGCGAATGGCGAAGGTCGACGACCTAGTGGAGGGGATTTCAATTTCATTGGGGTCTCGGCGTTTGCTCGCGCCTAGTCAATTGTTCGTACAGGGTCCCAAAGTGAGGAATGAGCTGCTTACTACACTGGTGTGTTAGCTAAGCAAGTCCTTCCTCAGGCGACCTAGTTGAATATCACGACAGGAATAATGGTTAAAGAATAAAGAAAATTCTTAGAAATTTTCCGAGCTCAATTCCTTATACCAAATTTCATTCATTCCACTGACTTATGTCAGCCCAAAACTCTCACAACGTGGCGCCCAACGTGGGGCCGTAGACTTTTGATTCATACTCAGAAAGTAAGACTCATCAAGTCGAGAAACCTAGGAAGAAAGGTGTGCAGAACATTGCAGAACAATATTGTTGTGGGTGTGTTTGTTGTCGGTTAGCAGGATTAGGTACACACACACCACACACACAGAATGGATGAGGATTATAGGTTTAAGTACATGTATCTGTATGCAGCTAGGTATGGCGTGCTGCCAAAGGATAGAGACATTCGCACAGATGAGGAATGTCGGCAGTATGTTGAGGACCATAATGCCTATGTACAGCGTGTACTTCTAGAAAGAGCAAACAGAAGTGATCTAGGGGACAAGGGAGTTCCCCTAGCCGACCGTGGTATAGTCGGTATGTCAGGGGGTGTGGGATTGAGTCCACCCCAGGAGAAGGAAGGGGAGTCGCGACCCCAGCCTAGGCTAAGGACTGATTCCTTGGGCCACAGAAACGTTTCATATGAAGTCAATCGGATACCAGAACATTTGCGCAGGATGGGGACTGAACAACCCCAGGAGGAATTCACTTTACAGTACCTTGCAGCTCAAGCTGATGCTATGGAACTGCAAGGAGTGGATAAGGCCAAATTTGTGGCCGACATGTGGAATGCCCACCACGAGAGATTGACTAGATTGGAAATTGCAAGAGTGCAATCACAGGCAAGGACGGGGAGTCAACCCCTCCTACCGCGCCAAGCTCAGAGGTACCGGCGCTGGAAGTAGAGATACCTCCTCTATTGCCAAGAGAGGAGAAGATCGATCCTAGGGATGCATACCTAGATCGATGTGTGACAAAGGTTGAACAGTTCACTCAAGCTCCAAGTACAGGAGCCAAACCTAAGGAAAGTAAGTCTAAGGGACACCAACAGAAACCCAAGGTTAAGGGACCCAGGTGCTTCACATGCAGCATGACAGGTCACCGAGCAGCTAAGTGCCCGAGCAACACTAGGCGTAAGACTAAGAAGGTGACCAAGGTGCAAGTTACAGGCATGAGTACCGTGGGAGGTGATGCCCTAAGAGACACACTCGAGTTAACTAGAGGAAGAGTTAATGGGCAATGGACGAGTGTCTTTCGAGACCGGGGTGCTACAGTTAACATGGTCAGGAGCAGTTTGGTTGGGCCTGAGAGTAGAACAGGTCGAAATCTCCGTGTCCAGTACCCAGATGGCACTGGTAAGGACATGGAAGAAGTGTCCGTGTTGGTAGACACCCCATATATCAAAGGTAAGATCAAAGCTGCACTAAGTAGGAAGGCAGTGTATGGACTTTTGATAGGTAATACTCCTGGTATAGAGAACCAGGTGGGTCTGTCCTGTGGAAATGACCCAGCGGAAACAGGAACAGGTGAGAGGAAGGTTAAACCCGCTGGCGTTGACACCAAGCGTCAGCCGGCCGGTCGAGCAGAGATCACCGCCGCCCAGACAGAAGAAGAGGCGCAGCAGGTGAAAGGAAACCGGATCCATCCTTCTCTCCCTATTGCACAGAAAACGAGAACTGACTCAGAGGGACTCAGATGGGTCTCACCAGCTGACGGCGATGTCACACGGCCGCCAGCTGAGGAAGTCAAGGTCGCCTCTTGTCAGGCGAAAGATCAGGTGCATGAGGTAAAAGGAAAAAAGAGCAATTTTCCTTCTTTCATTTCACAGAAAACGGGGGTGAGCCCAGTGGGACGGGTGTGGCCCGGATCAGCTGATCCCGCCACGACCTGTCCACCAGCCAGACCCGCGAGGGTTAACACCACTCAGGAAGGTAAACGTCTGCTAGATGTTGCCAGTGGTGAGGCTAAGGTAGCTGTGGTTCCCACAAGTGAAGTGGATATTTTGGACCAATCTTTCAGGCTGTTGGAAGATCGTTCAGACAAACGAACGGTCGCTGAGAGATTGAAGAACGAGCAGGTCAGTGACTCAGTACTCAGTGAGGGGCGAGGTTTGACAGCTGCTGAAGAGGCCTCAGCCCAGTCAACTCAGTCGGTAGAGCAACCCGGTCTGAGAGTGACAGACAGACAGGAAGAAAGACCCTGTCACCTGGAAGTCACGACAGTCTGCTAACTGTCGGAATTGTGTCGGTAGAGTAGGGAAGGTGTGGAGTCTGTACTTCATTGGTAAGTCCATCCCATAGTGCTATCCATTGTGTCCAGTATGACACAGACCTGTGGGGCGAGAGTGTGAGGGACTGACGAAAGGAAGCTGCGAGGCGTTGAGCCGGCTTAACCTGGACCCAGAACCTGAGCACGACCGCACTACGGTCAGGAAGTACCACCCTGGACGAGCCAGTGACGTCACATCTTGTCCCGCGAGCCACCGACGTCAACAGAAAACGGATGAATCACCACCACCACCCAGCCGCTATGCACTTAAGAGCAAAAGTGTAAGTGGCTGGTGATTTAGATGAAATTTTCCTCCGGGAAATTTTATCTTTTAGTGGGGGGTTGATGTGAGGGGATGGTTCACCAGCTCACTTACAATAGTGCTCTTATGCCTGTGGGAGGCCAGTACACTTGTTAAGTGCACTTGTTAAGTGTGCGGACTTAACTTTGGTAACCAGCAACCGAAACATCTAGTGTTTGGGCTTACGTGAGAGCCCCAGTCATCAGCAGTCCAGAAATGTTACCGTGGCCGTGGTAGCATGTCTGTGGACAGAGATAGAGCCGATAGCATCTCTCATTGTATAGCTAGGGCGAGACTCTAGTTTGCGCGGGAAAACAGTTAGGCCTGGCGTGGGTAGCTGCGGGCCACCCGCGCGCGCAGCCACTTGAGGCGTCGCCATGGAAACAGACGCCATCTTAGTAAACATCTTGAGCCGCCATGTTGGTCGGCCATCTTGGAGTTGCCCTAGGGGCTATGCTACACCGTCGCTGATTGGAGGAGAGGGGTAGGCCCCAGTATGCCTTCCTCTCATTGGTTATTCCGAGGAATACGCGGGAATCAACGGTGTGAGCGTCATTCTGGACAGAACCATCACCCTGTCAAGACGCTCCTATGCTCAATTCGGCCAAATTGAGTATATTGCGTCGTGGTGGTTCAACAACTCAGCTGTTTCAACTCCTGCTTCAATCTACTACAGCGGTCGTCACAGAATCCGGCCGTAGTCGTCGCTTGGAGGGGAATGGACATTGTGAACAGCGAGTGAAGAGAAGATCTTATCTGGGATCGTGGGGTAATGTGCATACGAGCAGTAACAGACTCGTAGATCCCATACCAGTGATGATTAGACTTGCTAGTGCTCTGTAGCAGTCGATGGGAACGGGGAAATAAGTGTTAGTGCTTTAAGGCAGATTTCCCATGTTTGTTTAAGACGATATCATTGTGCGCGTCACCTGTGTACGAACGCTTCACTTACCGGTGGGTCGAGGGTACGAAACAAGCCGTGTTGTGGGAGGGTTCGGTGCGCGCCATTGTACGAACGATACCGCGGAGGTACCAACCAGCCAGCCACCCATAGCGGGGTGCCTGATGTATGGGAATGGTGTGTGTAAGCCGGCAGTATGAATGTAAGTACCTATGTGTGTATTTCTGGTGATTAGTAGTCTCTAAAGCTTGAATTCGAGGTCAAGTGTTCCGTCGCATTGTCACGCAGCACCTGTAGGTGAAGTGAAGTGTGGGCGAGGAGATAATCACCCTTGTTGTCATCTCGTCAGTCCTGAGGGACGTACGTCTTGTGAGCACAGACGTATACAGAGTGTGTGTGTGTGTGGGTACACACGGGAACAGAGTATATACATAGATTAGCCAAGGACTGAGAGGATGTCCATGTAATAATTATATTATTCCATTGTGGTAATTATTCATTCTTGATCGTCCGTGGGACGGAGTGATATCATTTCATGTGTAGTCTTGCAGGTGTGGAATTTCAACACTGAGCGCTCAGGTATGTGGTAACGTCAGTGATTCCTGGCATGATTATTGTGGAGTGGCCCACAGTGTGGTTAATTAATTAATTTGTATTGTTCCCAGGGGCCGTGAGAAGTGTGATTATATATACATATTGTGGTTGCAGTATTAACGTAATTTTGGTAGAATTTGGTGAGTGACGAGGCTGTCGGGAGTGACAGCCCTCGCTCTGTCGAGTAACGTAAAACTCGGGAGTGTTTATTCGGCATGCGTGATCGATAAATCACTCACCCATGTGATTTAGGAGTGCGAGATCTCCTTAGTGTTCCCAATAACGTTTGATAGCTGTAGGCTACATGTGTCAGCAGTAATTGTATATATATATATATAATCGTAGTGTCACGGTGCCCAGTGTTATTGTGTTATTTACTGTGTGGTTATTGCAAATTTGGGACCTATGTTCTAGGGGTTATTGAGAGCACTGGGGTCATTTGCAACAGTAAATAAGTAAGTGTTGAGCAGTATTCTAATACTTGGAAATTAGAGTACTTGCAGTGTGTGTTGTTGCAAAGGGGTTGTCATTGTTAGTGATTGTTGCTAGAGTTGAGCAATCACCGTGGGTAACTGCAGTTCAGTAAAGTCATTGTGGGGGCAGTGTTCTAGAGGGTTCATGTCCTGTATGTTATTTTACTAGGTTCTGCAGTATTGTCATTGCAACCGGATTGTAACGTAAATCACTGTGATTTGTTAGTGTGATTTGACATTGTCGTGGGTGAACTCGGCTGTAGACGAGTACTTGGATATACATATATTCTCCTGTTTATCTGGTAGGACATCGAAGTCCAGTATTCAGTGAGGTGATTGCGAGGCAATTAATATAACGTAACCGAGGGAACGCCCATTGCTTAAGAGAATTTGTTCTTTTACAATATGAGTAACGTAGAATACGTTTGGGTTAATTTACTTTCCTGCAAGCAGCTACGGTAGTCTCAAGGAGCCTAGCCACCAGCCAGATAAGAATTAGAGTATTGTCTGTCGTAATTAACGGTCAGTGGGCCGGGTAATTGACGTGTTTCAGGAAGTCAAAGTGATTAATCTCGATCCTTGTTGATCGACTCACACGAAGGCTACATTGTTCCATTAACGTAACGTCGTTATTTATGTCCGGAAGTACCGGCACTTGATTGACTCGTGGGAAGAGTAACGTCATTTAGAATAACGTAAACGTGGTGCCTAATTACTGTTATTAGCCACCTGAATTGGTCTGAGTATGGAAGGCTCAGACGGAATTCATACCTTAATGTAAATTGCTGAGCCAGTGTGAAAGGTTGCGTATTTAACTGTTTAATTATTGATCTTGAGGATAGTAATTAATTACTCTAAAGGTAATCACGAGTGATTACCGTT
>WNGS01165318.1:13727468-13744571 GCA_020271785.1 Procambarus virginalis | reverse complement strand
GGTGAAGCACCACTCTCAGCCTTGTCGGGTCAGTCTTAGTGTGGTAGGTGTTGGGGAAGCACCACTGTCAGTCTTGCGGGGTCAGTCTTAGTGAGGTAGGTGTTTGTGAAGCACCACTCTCAGTCTTGCGGGGTCAGTCTTAGTGTGGTAGGTGTTGGTGAACCACCACTCTCAGCCTTGTGGGTCAGTCTTAGTGAGGTAGGTGTGGGTGAAGCACCACTGTCAGTCTTGTGGGGTCAGTCTTAGTGTGGTAGGTGTTGGGGAAGCACCACTCTCAATCTTGTGGGGTCAGTCTTAGTGTGGTAGGTGTTGGTGAAGCACCACTCTCAGCCTTGTGGGGTCAGTCTTAGTGTGGTATGGTGTTGGTGATGCACCACTCTCAGCCTTGTGGGGTCAGTTCTTAGTGTGGTAGTGTTGGTGAAGCACCACTCTCAGCCTTGCGGGGTCAGTCTTAGTGAGTTAGGTGTTCGTTGAAGCAACCACTCTCAGTCTTGTGGGTCAGTCTTAGTGTGTGTAGGCGTTGGTGAAGCACCACACTCAGCCTTGTGGGGTCAGTATTAGTGAGGTAGGTGTTGTTGAAGAACCACTCTCAGCCTTGTGGGGGTCAGTCTTAGTGTGGTAGGTGGGTGAAGCAGCACCTTCAGTCTTGTGGGGTCAGTCTTAGTGTGGTAGGTGTTGGTGAAGCACCACTCTCAGCCTTGTGGGGTCAGTCTTATGTGGTAGGTGTTGGTGCAGCACGACTCTCAGTCTTGTGGGGTCAGTCTAGGTGGTAGGTGGTGGTGAAGCACCAATCTCACCTTCTGGGGTTAGTCTTAGTGTGGTAGGTGTTGGTTGAAGCACCACTCTCAGCCTTGTGGGGCCAGTCTTAGTGTGGTAGGTGGTGGTGAAGCACCAATCTCAGCCTTGTGGGGTCCGTCTTAGGTGTGGTAGGTGTGGTGAAGCACCACTCTCAGCCTCGTGGGGTCAGTCTTAGTGTGGTAGGTGTTGGTGAAGCACCACTCTCAGCCTTGTGGGGTCAGTCTTAGTGTGGTAGGTGTTGGTGAAGCACCACTCTCAGCCTTGTGGGGTGAGTCTTAGGGTGGTAGGTGGTGGTGAAGCACCACTCTCAGTCTTGTAAGGTCAGTCTTAGTGCGGTAGGTGGTGGTGAAGCACCACTCTCAGTCATGTGGGGTCAGTCTTAGTGTGGTAGGTATTGGTGAAGCCACCCACTCTCAGCCTTGTGGGGTCAGTCTTAGTGCGGTAGGTGGTGGTGAAGCACCACTCTCAGTCTTGTGGTGTCAGTCTTAGTGTGGTAGTGTGGTGTGTGAAGCACCACTCTCAGCCTTGTGGGGTCAGTATTAGTGTGGTAGGTGTTGGTGAAGCACCACTCTCAGTCTTGTGGGGTCAGTCTTAGTGTGCTAGGTGGTGTTGAAGCACCACCCTCAGCCTTGTGGGGTCAGTCTTAGTGTGGTAAGGTGTGGTGAAGCACCACTCTCAGCCTTGGGGGTCAGTCTTAGTGTGGTAGGTGTTGGTGAAGCACCACTCTCAGTCTTGTGGGGTCAGTCTTAGTGTGGTAGGTGTTGGTGAAGCACCTCTCTCAGTCTTGTGCAATCCTTCTCTAATGATTTTGTTGTTTGCTTTATGTACCACTTTACTGGTCTGCCTACCCTATCACTTTGTAGAAAAAAGAATTGATTTCTACTTCATTCCTGCTCTCATTTAAACGTTTTTGCCTCGGCGAGGTTCAGTTTCGGCTTCTCTCTATCTTCTTTTGAAAGATCTCGTCTTACGACCACCCTTTCCCATCCTCAAACACTTTGTAATTTTTCTGCATTCCTTAGAATGAATGAATGTATGTATGTATGTATGTTTATGTATGTATGTATGTATGTATATGTGTGTGTGTGTGTGTGTGTGTGTGTGTGTGTGGGTGTGTGTGTGTGTGTGTGTGTGTGTGTGGTGTGTGTGTGTGGTGTGTGGTGTGTGTGTGCGCGCGCGCGCGCGTGCGGTGCGTGCGTGCGTGCGTGCCGTGCGTGCGTGCGTGCGTGCACTTGTGGTGTGGTGTGTGGAGCGCTGTAGCGAAGTGGTTGACGCGAACAACACTGTCAGTCAGGTCAAGCACTGTTGGCTCTGGATCTGCAAAGGCAGTTATTGCCCTTACCTACGGATATCTCTATAATCTTCAACATGATATCTCTATCTCCCTCCCCCCCAAACACACACTGATAGGCACTACGTACGTGCATGCTCCTGTGGGCGTACTTATTTGCAGGCAAGTTGGTTGTGCTTGCATACGTACACGAGCGCCCACCCTTCCCTCCACACCAAAATATTGCTTACAAGTCAACTTATTCAAGAAAAACCCGACTTCAGCCCTCGTGAGGAAATTGCTAAAACTCTCCTCACCCTCCAGGCGCCACAACCCCGTCTGCGTGATTCCTGTTGCACGAACTTAAATTTGTGAAATTTAGTCATGAATGTTTTATCAGCCTAATATACAAAATTCAGCCTTAATTCATATAAAAATCAAAACAATGACAACATTTTGCCAATATTAAACCTTCACTCTGCTGTAGCTATATCAAGCACCAGAATCAACATCCACTCGATAAATACTGAAAGCAAGCAAGCACTCGTGATGAACAGCAGAGCCCTTCAACCAGTTTCCACGGTGAGAGGGGCGATGGCCTCGCCTGGCATATGACAGCCTGGTGAATGATGATCCTCAGGTGAAGAGATCGATACAGCGGCTACCATCACCTGCCCCCTACACCCCTCACGCCCCCACACACCCTCTTTCTAAGGCTACATGTTAGGCCAAATAGGTTTACTCTGAACTAGGATATGATTGACACTTAAAATTATGCTAGACTGGTTAGATTAAGTTAATTGTTCACATATTTCTGATGCCATAAACGCCGGTACAATGTTAACGATGGCGAAGCACTGTTAATTGACTCTGAACTTTGAACTCAAGACTTCGCCAGAAAGTTTGTTTAAATTTCGGGAGATTACACTGCGTTGTGATTAATTAAGCGAGGTTAGATTGGGCAGATTTAAGGACACGTTAGGCTCGGTTTATTTAATCAGATATTAATAATATTAAGCTGGGTTAGTTTAAAGCCAAACATGGGATATATGGCGTTCGGAAAGCTCTACCTACATGGCCTCTTATCCAACCTGTCACACTGCCATGTTATGGGAAACCGGATATGAAAATATGATTTTAACCAACTTGTATAAAATACTTAACGATTGCTCATTTGCCACAATCGCAAGAACGATTGATTAAAAATAGTTATAATGTAAAATGTGCCTTATGTTTCCCGGGGTTTCTCCCCCCCCCCTTCCCTCTCACCTCTCCCCATCTTTCTCCCGCTTCTCTTTCCTTTGCTCCTTCAGAATATTTATGATGATGTACTGAAAAATATAGGCAAGAACACATTCCCGATTTCAGACAATGAAAATCGCAAGGGAGGGAGAGAGGGAGGGAGGAGGTGAGGTAGCAATAGGTACCTGTGTGTCTTAAAAGGTGGCACTGGAGGAGCCAGCCCCCACTGGTCTATGGCACTCACACCCCCCCCCCTCCCCCTATGTATTATCTTGGAAATCTGGACGAGAACCCAAGCGTTTGGCCTTCTGTACTTTGGACATTCTATTTTATATATACTATATCGCAAACAATATTAAAAATCTATTGTATTGTAATTTTTCTAGGGCCTTAACTAAACGGTATTCGCCTATTTGTTCTTGCGGGGGGTTGAGCTCTGCTCTTTCAGCCCGCCTCTCAACTGTCAATCAACTGGAACTAACTACAAACTCCCCCCCCCCACCACCACACACACACAGGAAGCAACTCCGTAATTAATGACAGCTCCGTAATTAATACGGTGATAGCTACCGAGTGGTTTAATTATTAATGCAGGAGAAATTTTTACCAAATTCGAGTAAAAGAAGACTTCCTAAAGCTCAATTTTACCGTATTAGGACTCAAAGGAAAACCTGTAGCCTGCTTTACTCTGGGAAACTAGTAGAGCTGCAGTTGACTAAAGTACGGTTACTGTGGAGACCTACACACTTTGTGATATTGTAGATATATCGTAGATATTGTGATGGTTCCCCTTCTTGCTGGTAAGCGTTCAGTCTAAGTGGTTAGGCACAGTTCCTTCCTCCATCATGTTCCAGATTTTTTACTTTTAATCCCTTCCAAGTGCTCTGTAATTGTACTGATTTAGCATTTTCATAATTTAATTACCTTGCCACAACGAATGTCTCGTAAAATGAAACTTGGTAAACTCTTACCAGTTTCAAAATCAACTATCCACCTAAAGTGGTTAGGCCACGATCCTAATTTACCAGTCTTTACCTTATATATGTCAATATCGATTCTAAATCTGTTCTTAATTCAGCATTTTATTTCCCTCTCTCCCTTACCCGTCACCGAAGTCAAAGAGGCTAGATGCAGCGATAAGGACGCACTGATGAAGCGACGTTTTACGTGATTTACATTTCTCAAGGTGCCCCTTCCGTCAGCCCCTTCCGTCTGGGGCCCCGGCTCCCAGCTATAATGGCGCGAACTTGCAACGCGGAAAGTGGGACGGAAGGAAAAGGTGGGACGGCGGTGCAAGACTCTGGACGATAGGAAAGAGGGAGGTGGAGCAGCAAGAAAATGGGTAATGAGAAGTTTTATACGATTTTAATATTTTAGTTGTCACTTATTGTGACGTTTTTATCAAATCCCACATTATGTGGTTCACTTGATCAGGCATATCGAATTTGAGGCGATGTAGTGTGAACTTTTTTCATATGTTGGCCAACTCCTCAAAACAAAAAACTATAGTTTTTCCAAACTCCCACCAGGGGGCTTATGATGTGGAAAACGCACACTTATTAAATACGGTCCCAGAGCAAATATTTACCACCAATAAGTAATTCTCTCTAAACACATTTCAAATTAAACAAGGAAAGTTTAATTTAACCGAATAAAAATATATCCATTAACTGTTGTGGAGACTAAATTTTAGGTCTTTTGGACATCATCGAGCACATCGGCCGTGGTGGTGAATGGTGGTATCACCAAGTTTGGCCAGGATACCCGCCACGGTGTCATCCCTCGCGCACAAACGCTTTCAACGTCCACAATACTAAATGTTCACTCTGCCAGAGACGGTGGAATTGCCATGGGCACAATCAGAGGACTGAATGAACATCAGAGGTCCACGGTTGTTTTATATGCCCCCAGCAAGTATAATAAATATTTCCGGAACAAAATTGAAAGTCTTCAATAAAAAGCTGGATAGATTTCTACAACAAGTGCCGGACGAACCGGGCTGTAGTGGATATGTGGACATGCGGGCCGCTCCAAGCAACAGCTGTTGGACCAAGCTCTTAAGTCAATCCTGGCCTGGGAGTAAAAGAACTCCAAGAACCCCATCCACGTACAACCCAGGTACAAAGACAGACCTATCATACTATTTCGCGGTGCAGCACAAAATATCTCCGGATACAAACTAGTCCCTACCCCTTTGTTTTACCCAATATTCTACCACTTGGTGGGTGGAGCTACAGGGAGAGGGCAGCAATGGGCTTGCCAGCCTGGAGAGGACGCCAAGCTTCCTCCCCCGCCATACCCCCAGATTGATGCAGGCGATGAGTCACAATAACGTGGCTAAAGTATGTTGACCAGACCACACACTAGAAGGTGAAGGGTCGACGACGTTTCGGTCCGTCCTGGACCATTCTCAAGTCGATTGAGAATGGTCCAGGACGGACTGAAACGTCGTCGTCCCTTCACTTTCTAGTGTGGTCTGGTCATCCCCAGATTGATCACCACGCATTTTCCGCTTGCCATTGTTTTCTGTGCACTTGAATGTCTCGGCCATAACCCATTACTAGCCTGTCTTCACCACTATCCCGACCAAAATTAATTTCCCGGGTTTACACTGCATGTTAAAGCAGCTAGTCTACAACCTTGTAAATATGGCGCTTGACTGTAGTTGCCATAACTCGAGAACCAACTCCAGCAATTAATGACGACCCTAAACATCGCCAATGAAATTTATTCTGTGCACGGTGGGCTGTCAGGGATTAGGAGAGGGGGGGGGAGTTGTGTTGTAGGGGGTGGAGTATAGGTATACCGAGGGGTGGGGGAGAGGTATACCGAGGGGTGGGGGAGAGGTATACCGAGGGGGTGGGGGGGGTATAGGAGCACCGAGAGGTGGGGTTTGGAGCATAATGAACTCATAGGTGCAGGAAAGCCGCTTGTGCCCCCTCTTGGGTGGCTTAATCTTTATCAATCATCAATCAATAAGGAAAGCCACTGTTACATCCTCGCTCCTGTGCCAGGTAAGTCCACTACGGGCTCACCATAGCCCGTGCTACTTGGATTTTTTTTATTCCAAGTAGCGAATCTTAAACAACAACAACAGCAGGAAAGTCTCCTTTAACTAGGGGAGGGAAGCAAGCCCGTTACACTAAGGTTAAGTATACAGGTGTACACTTGTTATAAGGGTCTTCACTGACCGAGGATGAAATCTTCATAATATTAGTAACAACACTAACAAAATAATAATAATATAAGCCCCAAAGCTTGAATTAAAAATTTTAAGAACTTCGCTGAATTTTGCATATAATTTGCATACTTTTTGACCATTCAAAAACATTTTAGGGAAACTTTTTAAAGAATCTTAGCGGGGAGGGATTCTATAAAATTTCATTTCGCTCCAATCTGGCTTTAACAACACTGCCAGCGTCGACCACCACAATAATGAGTGAACATCGCGGGAACTGTGTGGCGACGGCGCACTCTTGCCTTGCCTAGAGCAAGCCGGGACGGGGCTCTGTGCATTCCAGCCCCTGAGTGGTGGTGCTGGGAGTGCTCGGCTCGCTCCTATAAAATACACGTCGCGAGCAATTTCGCAGCACCAAGAATTAATTTCACTTTGAAGGAGAATGCCAATAAGACTGAAGCGGAGGCCAGTTGTCACGGCACCCCCTAACAGGAAGCAGCATAAGGCGAGGTGACAGCTTCCTCCTCCAGCAAGAGGGCGAGGCAGCCTAGGCTCTGCCACCAGCAGGAGGGCGAGGCAGCCTAGGCTCTGCCACCAGCAGGAGGGCGAGGCAGCCTAGGCTCTGCCACCAGCAGGAGGGCGAGGCAGCCTAGGCTCTGCCACCAGCAGGAGGGCGAGGCAGCCTAGGCTCTGCCACCAGCAGGAGGGCGAGGCAGCCTAGGCTCTGCCACCAGCAGGAGGGCGAGGCAGCCTAGGCTCTGCCACCAGCAGGAGGGCGAGGCAGCCTAGGCTCTGCCACCAGCAGGAGGGCGAGGCAGCCTAGGCTCTGCCACCAGCAGGAGGGCGAGGCAGCCTAGGCTCTGCCACCAGCAGGAGGGCGAGGCAGCCTAGGCTCTGCCACCAGCAGGAGGGCGAGGCAGCCTAGGCTCTGCCACCAGCAGGAGGGCGAGGCAGCCTAGGCTCTGCCACCAGCAGGAGGGCGAGGCAGCCTAGGCTCTGCCACCAGCAGGAGGGCGAGGCAGCCTAGGCTCTGCCACCAGCAGGAGGGCGAGGCAGCCTAGGCTCTGCCACCAGCAGGAGGGCGAGGCAGCCTAGGCTCTGCCACCAGCAGGAGGGCGAGGCAGCCTAGGCTCTGCCACCAGCAGGAGGGCGAGGCAGCCTAGGCTCTGCCACCAGCAGGAGGGCGAGGCAGCCTAGGCTCTGCCACCAGCAGGAGGGCGAGGCAGCCTAGGCTCTGCCACCAGCAGGAGGCGAAGCAGCCTAGGCTCTGCCACCAGCAGGAGGCGAAGCAGCCAAGGCTCTGCCACCAGCAGGAGGCGAGGCAGCCTAGGCTCTGCCACCAGCAGGAGGCGAAGCAGCCTAGGCTCTGCCACCAGCAGGAGGCGAAGCAGCCTAGGCTCTGCCACCAGCAGGAGGCGAAGCAGCCTAGGCTCTGCCACCAGCAGGAGGCGAAGCAGCCTAGGCTCTGCCACCAGCAGGAGGCGAAGCAGCCAAGGCTCTGCCACCAGCAGGAGGCGAAGCAGCCAAGGCTCTGCCACCAGCAGGAGGCGAAGCAGCCAAGGCTCTGCCACCAGCAGGAGGCGAAGCAGCCAAGGCTCTGCCACCAGCAGGAGGCGAGGCAGCCAAGGCTCTGCCACCAGCAGGAGGCGAGGCAGCCTAGGCTCTGCCACCAGCAGGAGGCGAGGCAGCCTAGGCTCTGCCACCAGCAGGAGGGCGAGGCAGCCTAGGCTCTGCCACCAGCAGGAGGCGAAGCAGCCTAGGCTCTGCCACCAGCAGGAGGCGAAGCAGCCAAGGCTCTGCCACCAGCAGGAGGCGAAGCAGCCAAGGCTCTGCCACCAGCAGGAGGGCGAGGCAGCCTAGGCTCTGCCACCAGCAGGAGGCGAGGCAGCCTAGGCTCTGCCACCAGCAGGAGGCGAGGCAGCCTAGGCTCTGCCACCAGCAGGAGGCGAGGCAGCCTAGGCTCTGCCACCAGCAGGAGGCGAGGCAGCCTAGGCTCTGCCACCAGCAGGAGGCGAGGCAGCCTAGGCTCTGCCACCAGCAGGAGGCGAGGCAGCCTAGGCTCTGCCACCAGCAGGAGGCGAGGCAGCCTAGGCTCTGCCACCAGCAGGAGGCGAGGCAGCCTAGGCTCTGCCACCAGCAGGAGGCGAGGCAGCCTAGGCTCTGCCACCAGCAGGAGGCAAGGCAGCATAAGTTCCTCCACCATGAGGTAACACGTGGAAGATCTCTCCCACACGCTGGCCAAAATACCAACCACAATGCCACAACAACCTGTCCGTTGCGGCAATTTCCACTCCTTAAAAAATACAACTATTGCCTAACCAGAAACTTGTGAACCCATATCAAGGCCAAAGCATAGAAAACGCGAATATAACAGCGCCTTAATTTTAACTAATACGTTGCATTCTTAACGGATTGGTCGAGTCGGTAAAAATTGTGACGTATTTGGTGAGGACGGACTTGTTGGGCGTCTCACCTCTGCCAGTACGAGGTTCTACACCTGGCTGGTAATTAGATAACCTAATTCAGCCAATCGGCAACTGTAGTGCTATACAATGTCACCATTGTTCTGGGTACAGCCCCGCTCCTGTGCCGGGTAAGTCCACTACGGGCTCACCTTAGCTCCTGTTACTTGGAACTTTTTGTTCCCAGTAGCTGAATCTTAAACTACAACAATCTGGGCACCAGAGCAACATGTACGAGGGGAGGATTGAGCTACACTGTGGCAGGAGGCACGCTACTGGCAACATCAGGCTACACAAGCCAAAAACTCAAATATCAACCGTTCAAATACGGTAAACAAAAGATAATGATATCGAATAGAAGAGTGTTAAAGACACGTACGCGTTCACGAGTGCTTAAAACAAGTTTAAATTACATTGTTTTATCCGAGCACTAAGATCAAAACTTATTTCCTGCAAATTGCAAGAATCCAGGACTCGGCCGCGGTGATTACATTACGGTTTAAGGCGCTTCGAGAAATTCAAGAACCGTACTCTTAGTTCTAACTTGAAATTATTTCTGTAAATTTTGAACGCCTCGACAGATACACAGCAAATGCTAGTAACCAAGTAGACTTGGGGAGAAATAACAACGGTAAATCTTAAATATTTAAGGATGGTTAATTTCTGACACGGAACGTTAAACGTTTTTACTGCGCGAGGCCAAGTGAAGCGAAGATCGGGCATCCTTCACGTGTGGAAATAGTTTTCAACTTCCCTGCCAACTTTAATAACAAAATGCCAAAAATCATTAAATTTGAATAAAAATTGGAATGTTCTAATTTAGAAGCCATAAATTACTAGATCTTTTAGCGATGTAAATCAATTATTTTCAAGTTAAGGCCACCTATTAACTGTAACCATTATGGATTAATTTGTTTTTTTAATTCTATATTAAGTACAAGCTCTAGCATTTCGTACTTAAAAGTGTCTAGCTTGCCTTCTGAATTTGTTGATCAAACAATTACTTGTTACTTCAAATTTAACTAAACATTACAGTCGTGTGTCCGTGGTCTCGCTACCCCAGAGAACACTTGTGTACCTGTACACCCAGGCGCAACATGGAAATTTGATGCCTTGTAGTATATCTAGATCTACCTAGTAAAGTGCCGTCATCTAGATTCTGGTACACATGCGTAGCTTGTTCTGTTATGCCTTGCAAAGTGTGAATCACTTTCAATTTCTAAACACTAACAACATCCGTCTCAGCCTTCTAACATCCAAAACACACTATGAATAGTCGGGTGGGCGAGTCTAGCCGAGGGCGGGCGGGAAAGTCTAGCAGAGGGCTGGCGAGTCTAGCCGAGGGTTGGCGAGTCTAGCCGAGGGTTGGCGAGTCTAGCCGAGGGCTGGCGAGTCTAGCCGAGGGTTGGCGAGTCTAGCCGAGGGTTGGCGAGTCCAGCCGAGGGTTGGCGAGTCCAGCCGAGGGTTGGCGAGTCCAGCCGAGGGTTGGCGAGTCCAGCCGAGGGTTGGCGAGTCCAGCCGAGGGTTGGCGAGTCCAGCCGAGGGTTGGCGAGTCCAGCCGAGGGTTGGCGAGTCCAGCCGAGGGTTGGCGAGTCCAGCCGAGGGTTGGCGAGTCCAGCCGAGGGTTGGCGAGTCCAGCCGAGGGTTGGCGAGTCCAGCCGAGGGTTGGCGAGTCCAGCCGAGGGTTGGCGAGTCCAGCCGAGGGTTGGCGAGTCCAGCCGAGGGTTGGCGAGTCCAGCCGAGGGTTGGCGAGTCCAGCCGAGGGTTGGCGAGTCCAGCCGAGGGTTGGCGAGTCCAGCCGAGGGTTGGCGAGTCCAGCCGAGGGTTGGCGAGTCCAGCCGAGGGTTGGCGAGTCCAGCCGAGGGTTGGCGAGTCCAGCCGAGGGTTGGCGAGTCCAGCCGAGGGTTGGCGAGTCCAGCCGAGGGTTGGCGAGTCCAGCCGAGGGTTGGCGAGTCCAGCCGAGGGTTGGCGAGTCCAGCCGAGGGTTGGCGAGTCCAGCCGAGGGTTGGCGAGTCCAGCCGAGGGTTGGCGAGTCCAGCCGAGGGTTGGCGAGTCCAGCCGAGGGTTGGCGAGTCCAGCCGAGGGTTGGCGAGTCCAGCCGAGGGTTGGCGAGTCCAGCCGAGGGTTGGCGAGTCCAGCCGAGGGTTGGCGAGTCCAGCCGAGGGTTGGCGAGTCCAGCCGAGGGTTGGCGAGTCCAGCCGAGGGTTGGCGAGTCCAGCCGAGGGTTGGCGAGTCCAGCCGAGGGTTGGCGAGTCCAGCCGAGGGTTGGCGAGTCCAGCCGAGGGTTGGCGAGTCCAGCCGAGGGTTGGCGAGTCCAGCCGAGGGTTGGCGAGTCCAGCCGAGGGTTGGCGAGTCCAGCCGAGGGTTGGCGAGTCCAGCCGAGGGTTGGCGAGTCCAGCCGAGGGTTGGCGAGTCCAGCCGAGGGTTGGCGAGTCCAGCCGAGGGTTGGCGAGTCCAGCCGAGGGTTGGCGAGTCCAGCCGAGGGTTGGCGAGTCCAGCCGAGGGTTGGCGAGTCCAGCCGAGGGTTGGCGAGTCCAGCCGAGGGTTGGCGAGTCCAGCCGAGGGTTGGCGAGTCCAGCCGAGGGTTGGCGAGTCCAGCCGAGGGTTGGCGAGTCCAGCCGAGGGTTGGCGAGTCCAGCCGAGGGTTGGCGAGTCCAGCCGAGGGTTGGCGAGTCCAGCCGAGGGTTGGCGAGTCCAGCCGAGGGTTGGCGAGTCCAGCCGAGGGTTGGCGAGTCCAGCCGAGGGTTGGCGAGTCCAGCCGAGGGTTGGCGAGTCCAGCCGAGGGTTGGCGAGTCCAGCCGAGGGTTGGCGAGTCCAGCCGAGGGTTGGCGAGTCCAGCCGAGGGTTGGCGAGTCCAGCCGAGGGTTGGCGAGTCCAGCCGAGGGTTGGCGAGTCTAGCCGAGGGCTGGCGAGTCCAGCCGAGGGCTGGCGAGTCCAGCCGAGGGCTGGCGAGTCCAGCCGAGGGCTGGCGAGTCCAGCCGAGGGTTGGCGAGTCCAGCCGAGGGTTGGCGAGTCCAGCCGAGGGTTGGCGAGTCTAGCCGAGGGTTGGCGAGTCCAGCCGAGGGTTGGCGAGTCCAGCCGAGGGTTGGCGAGTCCAGCCGAGGGTTGGCGAGTCTAGCCGAGGGTTGGCGAGTCCAGCCGAGGGCTGGCGAGTCCAGCCGAGGGCTGGCGAGTCCAGCCGAGGGTTGGCGAGTCCAGCCGAGGGCGAGAGGGCGGGCAGGCCCAACAAGTGGTACTCAACTATAGCCAGTCTGGATTCGTTGTGCCCTCCGCCACCTGTACATATAAATCGTGAACGCCAAAAGGTTCTTGCCCTCGCCCATTGTTTACGGTGCCTCTGCTCTCCAAAACCCGCCATTTTTCTTCCCAAATCGTAAATTTAATTTCTTTTTGGTTTTATGACAGTTTTGCGATGACAGTTCGAGAATTGGCAATATCTGTGAACATTGGGTGGCCACGAGACTGAGTGGAAAACTATATTCAATATACAAAACCCAAAAATATTTTAATTTGTAAAATGTAAATTAATAATCAAAGCAAAAATCGTTTTTCACCTTGCCTTCCAAGCACAGTCGATACCACAAACTTCAGTGTTATCGATGCTACCAAGCTGGGAATGAAGGTTACCGAGGTAGAAACACGGCAACTACACTCGCATGAAGTGTTTCACTGGGCGGCGTAAAACAACATCCACGTAAATTGCAAATTCCTTCGCTACGGAAAAGGAAATGCTTCTGGACGCGGTGCCATGGATGATTTTATACCCTTGGAATAATCAACCGCACCTTTGACTAAGGAAAAGAAGGTTGTGATTCAACTATGATGCGCCCCCATTTGGATTACTGTATCAAAGCATGGAGGCCATCTTCAGAAAGACATATTGCTCTGAAGAGAGTGCAACACCGGTCAAAAAAAACATTCCACAGCCAAGTTATCTTTCATATAAAAAACGGTTGAGTGCCACAAGGCTAAAAAACACTGCAAACCAGGCATGACAGGGCGGATCTCATTGAAACTTAAAATACTGAACAAGTTGGAGGATGTTGTTGTTGTTTAAGATTCGCTATCTGGGACAAAAAGTTCCAGGAAGCACGGGCTATGGCGAGCCCGTAGTGCCTTCCTGTAGTTGGAGGATGTTGATACGGACAATTTCTTCAAGTGGTCAGATGTAACACAAACAAGGAGCAACGGTTTCAATCTCAACAAGCCACACTGTAGGACTGTAAACAGGAGATGCTTTTTCATCCACAGAGTTATAAACCCATGGAACCGCCTACCCGCCGAAGCCGTAAATGCAAATAATTTTAAATTTTAAAATCCAACTGGAAAAGATTAAGGCAAACGGGGGGGGGGGGGAGAGGGGTTGTTGGACCTTCAACAAGCCGCCGGCTTCCTGTCCTCGTCGAGGCCACTAGCGTCCGTGGACCTCGGGTAAATAGTGCCGAGCACCACTTCGAACTAGTGTAGCAAATATCGACTAAGCAGTATTGAAAACTGACGTTTGTATGATAAAAGTAGTGCCGCCTGGAAAGCTCTTCCCTGGCCGTAGCCTATCCCCAGACACCACAGTGCCGGCCGCGTAAAAAGGAACTTTTAAAAATTAAAATCGTATTTTTTGTTATAGACTTGTCAGTGAGAAAGTCAGTTGGAGCTGTGCGGGGGTTTTGAACCCTCGATCTTGGTACTCCCAAGCAGCCCCACCTTGCCTCTGGACCATGACATGGTACAAGTTACACAACCTGGGTTCCATCGTATCCACAGAACGTCTGGAGGCATGTCTAGACTGAAGCCAGTCTAGGTTTTACATAACCCCCAAGAACTGTGGTAGAGGTAATGGAGTTCTTCCACCATGAAGCTCCAGCTTCAAATACTTGAGGAAATCACATTACCGTGATCACGTTACCAAAGTGCATAGTGGTTATTTAACACCTGGACTGGCTTCAGTGGAGGCCTCCAGACATCCTGGAGTTTCCGTGGAACAGCCCGTCCTCCAAACAAAGATCCAAAAGTGATTCCATGCACCCGCCAACCCCCCGTTTATGAATGAAAAACGGTTTACACACGACTCGACTGATTTCGTTCAAACACTTCTGGAACAAGTGCTTCACTGACGAATTGTGTTCGAACCACAACGCTGTAAATGCTTTACCCACGTACTACAAATACAAATAATCGCCAACAGAACCTAAACACCTAACCTATAAACCTAACCTAACCTATAGGTTATACCTATACCTAATCTATAGGTTATACACCTAACCAAAACCTAATCTAACCTATGCCTATATATGCAAAATATGCTAATATATTAATTTATATTTGAGAAATTTCCTGTTTTGAATGAACAGCATGTACTAATTTAGGAATGCGTCTGTGGGGTCGTCCGCTGGATGTAATGGACTCTCGTCGAGGACGGGTTGCATGGAATGATGATTGATGAAAATTAATCCACCCCAAAGGTGGCATAGGAATAAGGAGTCCGTAAGGTGTCTCAGTGGAATCCCGTTGTTGTTTAAGATACAGCTACTGGGAACAAAAAGTTCCAAGTAGCACGGGCTATGGTGAGCCCGTAATGGACTTACCTGGCACAGGAGCGGGGCTGTAACTCTGTGGAATCCCAGGTTGCATAACTTTTATCATAGTCCGGTGGTAAGGTGCGCGGATTGGGAGTATATCCAGGTCGTGGGTTCGAATCCCCTCATTGCTTAAATTGATTTTCTCATTAATGTATCACGTTGTCGTGATTTCCTTGTGAACTCTTGTCAGTGCTGCTGAACCTTCGCACAGGCCAGGATGCCCGCGTAGAAAAGTTACCATACAATATAACTAAACTACAACCTCTGTAAATCAGCAAAGAATAAGTGCTAACTTTAGTAAATACACAAACACTGGAGATTTACAAATATCTGGCGTGTAAATATTAATAAGTATTGTTGCGAGCACTATTTGCCGTGATAAATACTAGGGTCCAAGCTAGAACATAAGAGTGGCTGAAATTATACCAAGCTAATACTTTGAGCATGAAAGCATTAGTAGGTGGCGTGCTCGGTGCTTGCAGTGATAAGCCTGGCCGGCTGGGCATTCATCAACCACTGAGTGCAAGTCCCACTAACACTGTTTCACACAGTTGTCAGTAAGACGGATGGCTTAGTACCTGCATTTCTTAAATCGAACTGTTCCAGGTAAATCTGTTCAGTTGATTTCATTGGCATGGATTATCTGATGGATTATCTCACTGCATTGTAACTTATATCTGTTTCACTGCTACTTGATTTCAAAGGAAATTCCACTTATTGAATTCGTGGGTGGTGGAAATAGCTTCATGTTCACTTCAGGTTCTGGTTCACTCGCCCCAAGATTCTATAGTCCAAAAGTTATCAACACCCCGTTCTCTAAGCATGTCCAACCACTTTGACTGGTCAGCACTACGACGGCCTCATTTCTTGCAGGTTGGCACTATTTCCGACTGTGCCAGTGATTGGGCACTATTACTTACCATTGTCCTACCCCAAATCCTTCTCGTATCCCTTGCAAGTGCTAAATACTTGCAATGGCTTGTCACTCGACTGATAATTACCTTACTCTCTCGAAACACATTGGGTGATACTAGTCTGCCCATCTTTTTCCAATAGGGATCTTGATATACGGTCGTAGCTAACGACAAGCTTGGGCTGTAATTCATATGTTAGACTGCGAGAGCCTGGTTGACCAGGCCACCACCAACCAGGAGGCCAAGCTTCAAATATGGAGACGCGGAGACAATGATCCTGGGAATCTCCTCAGGGTGATTCTTCAATTAGTCTTCCTAATTTTTCTCATGATGGGGAAGTCAAGCACCAAGATGAGCACCACCACTGCACAGCTCTTGTAAACAGCTGCAGCACTACGAATTTCCAGCAAATCCACTGCCATAAAGGCCATATAAATTTAAATTGCTTCAACACACTGCATCTACCCATTCCACGCAGCAATATCAAATCCTCCATTATTCCAGCAATTCCCCCCCACCTTTCCACAGACCACAATACCCACACCTCTCAGCAACAGTTCTCCCTCCACAACTTCCAGGGACTGAGGCCCTAACTTTGGGAACAGGCACAGGAAGTGACCAAAGTATTTAACACACTGCCTCAACTATTTAACCCGACCCACCAACTTCTGATCGTCTCCAACAATTTTCTCGCAGCATCTTAATGTGTGTGTTTGATTCTTCAGTGTATTGTGTAGCACGTTCTGAAGTGTGTGCTTGTAACGAGTGCTTCTCGTGTCTAGTGGCTTGCCAGAGTGGTGCTCCTCTTTAATGTCATGTGTGTGCTATTCCACTACCTACGAAGCACGTGCTTCCTGTGTGTTTATCTACTATTTAGGCTAAAAGTGCTTCCTTGTTACACAGTGCAGGCGATGAGTCACAATAACGTGGCTAAAGTATGTTGACCAGACCACACACTAGAAGGTGAAGGGACGACGACGTTTCGGTCCGTCCTGGACCATTCTCAAGTCGACCGAAACGTCGTCGTCCTTCACCTTCTAGTGTGTGGTCTGGTCAACATGTTACACAGTGTTATTCCAGTGGGAGTGTGGGGGGGGGAGAGACTGCTCCCCCCCCCCACAGAAGATGGAAGGGTTACACCTCCAAAGTTCAGGATGGTAAAGGTTTACTTGAAACTTAGTATGACCGCAGGACAACGACGTCGTTAGAATATAATACAACATTTCCCTAACCTTTAGATTAGGTTTATGCAGAATGGAGAATTAAGACTGAACAAGACTGATATGTTGATTATACCAACAGGACTAAAGGTTCCTGAAGGATACAACAGTTCTAAAAAATCTTTAAGAGTAGGACGGGATCGAACCAGCATCCTGGATTACCCCAGACACACGCCTGGGGTTACTGCTCCAAACATCTTCTCATATTACGCTAGTGTGACTTCCTTGTATACAACAGTCGCCCCGAGCTTAAGCCGGAAGAGAGGCGTCACAAGCCTCACTCAACCACCTCCTGGTTGTCAGAGCACGCAATCCCTGTTCCCACGGGAGGCGGGGGTGGTGGCCCACGGGAGGGGGGGGTGGTGGCCCACGGGAGGCGGGGGTGGTGGCCCACGGGAGGCGGGGGTGGTGGCCCACGGGAGCGGGGGTGGTGGCCCACGGGA
>WNGS01165318.1:13707909-13723128 GCA_020271785.1 Procambarus virginalis | reverse complement strand
AGCAACACCGCAGGTGAAGACAACCAGGACCCACTACAGGACAGCCACGTCAATTCTCCACTGGAAGACTCAGCCACCACCAGAGGTAGCTGGGACACTCTGGAAATATCCCGCAAGTCTGAGAGGACTAGGCCGAAGGGAGGGTTAGTCTACACACACACACACACACACACACACACACACACCACACACACAGGCGTGTGTGTGTGTGTGTGGTGTGGCGTGTGTGTGTTACTTAGGTCAGAACCTAAGTAAGGAGGCATTTAGGGCTCTTTACACTGCCTACGTGAGGCCAGTCTTAGAGTATGCCGCCTCATCATGGAGTCCCCATCTAAAGAAGCACATAATGAAACTGGAAAGGTTCAGAGGTTTGCAACGAGACTCGTCCAGAGCTACGAGGGATGGGGTATGAGGAGCGCCTGGGGAACTATGCCTTACGACACTAGAAAGAGAAGGAGAGGGGGACATGATAGGAACGTATAAAATACTCAGAGGGATTGACAGAGTGGACATAGACGAAATGTTCACACGGAATAGTAACAGAACGAGGGACATGGATGGAAGTTAGAAACTCAGATGAGTCACAGAGATGTTAGGAAGTTTCTTTTAGCGTGAGAGTAGTGGGAAATGGAATGCACTTAAGGAACAGGTTGTGGAAGCCAATACTATTCATAATTTAAAAACCAGGTATGATAGGGAAATGGGATAGGAGTCATTGCTGTAACAACTGATGCTCGAAAGGCGGGATCCAAGAGTCAATGCTCGATCCTGCAGACACATATAGGTGAGTACATATAGGTGAGTACACACACACACACGCACACACGCGCACACGCACACGCACACACACGCACGCACACGCACGCACACGCACGCACACACACGCACACACACGCACACACACGCACGCCCACACACGCACACACACGCACGCACACACACGCACGCACACACACGCACGCACACGCACGCACACGCACGCACGCACACGCACGCAGCAGGAAGCAGCCCGTGACAGCTGACTAACTCCCAGGTACCTGTTTACTGCTAGGTAACAGGGGCATTCAGGGTGAAAGAAACTTTGCCCAGTTTCTGGACCAACAGAAGAGTGGGAGTTGTTCCTCCACCACCAACTCGCCCACTCTCTGCCACACGATTCCAACAGTTTTATTCAAATTCGCTCGTTACGCGTTTTTTATATTTTGCGGAGATAAACACCGGGCGACTCCTACTAAACAAAATCCAGCCAAAAATGGCGAGTAAAGGCATAAACCCAAAACCGATACCCCCCCCCCTTTTTCTCCACTCATCGCCCATAGGAGGTTGAAGGGAGGAGATAGGGGGAATGAGAGAGAGAGAGGGGGAATGAGAGAGGAGAGGGGAGGGGTGCGAGAGAGCGTGCGCGCCAGCGTGAGACCTACACCTCTCGAAGCACAAACTTGAGAATACCCAGAAATATCTCGCTAGAATGTTACCAGAAATAACAGAGCCGTGTTATGAAGACGAGAAAACGGATCCCATAGAGCCTCGCTGCCTTGGGACTGTACACACACACACACACACACACACACCACACACACACAACACACACACACACACACACACCCACACACACACACACACCACACACACATGCAAATCCTTCTTACACTCTCCTTCTCCTAAATACTAATATTCAGATATAGCAATAATCATGTTCCTAATTCACAGTGTAACTTAATATTAATTGCTACTTCACAACTTTGAAGCAGTTTTGCCTCTTAACAGACAATCTAGCTAACCCTCCATCGAAGTCGTTTATCTAATTAACCCAGATGTAAAATTCAGGTGTCTTAAATCTATTAAATCCACCTCAATTTAGACGCTTGTTCACAGCATTAAAAAACGTGTGTTGTGAGTGAGAGACGTGATTGTATGGTGAGGGCTGGTCGGTGTGAGGCACCTTGCTACTGTTGCTACTGTGGGGAGGGCGAGGCGGAGCACCAACTCCACAGCCATAAAGAGCCCGAGGCAATCTGGCTGGATACAGAAGGATATTAACTCAACAATCCCGGATGATGGAAGAAGATTAACCACCACCCAATCCTCCGATTGACTTGCTCTGCTCTGCCACTGGTGGGGCATGAAGCTTGCTGGGCTGGTCAAGATTGTCCCCAGGATGCTACCTTGTGGCTAACTTTTATAGCTTCTGTGTATCAACGGCCCCACGGTCCGGTCTCCAACCAGGCCTACCAGTTGGTCGTCTAGTCAACGAGGCTGTTGGACGCTGCTGTCGCAGCTTTATGTATGAATCACAGCCTGGTTGGTCAGGTACCCTTTGGAGGATTATGTCGAGTTCTCTCTGGAACACAGTGAGAGGCCGGCCAGTTATGATCATTATGTGTAGTGGGAGTGTGTTGAAAAATCTTGCGCCCTTGATGTTGATAGAGTTATCCCTCACAGTACCTATTGCACCTCTCCTTTTCAACTGGGGTATTTTGAAGATCCTGTCATGCCTACCAGTCTCGTGTGATGTTATTTCTGTGTTCAGATTTGGAACTAGTCCCTCTAATATCTTCCACGTGTAGATTATTAGGTATCTCTCTCGCTTGCGCCCTAGAGAATACAGATTTAGAACTTTTAATCGGTCCCAATAATTAAGATGACATACAGTGGATTATAACGGTAAAGGAACTTTACACGTTTCTAGGTCAGCAATTTCTCCGGCTCTGAATGGGCTGTTAGAGTGCAACAATATTCCACCCTAGAGAGCACTAGTTTCTTAAAACTGTCATTGGTATGGCATCCTTTGTTTGGAAGGTCCTTGTTATCCAACCTGTCTTTTTCTTGCAGTCGTGACAGCTACTTTATGGTGTTCTGTAAGATAAGGTCTTCTGGCATGATTACTCCTAGATCATTTGCATTGCTTTCTCGTTCTATAGTGTGATTTGATTCCGTTTTTAAATTTAATTTATTCCCAATAGTGCAGGAGCTGGAACTTATTTTCATTAAACATGAAAACAAGTTCCAGCTCCTGCACTATGGAAAAAAATTAAAATTTAAGAACCTAATCAAATCACACTATAGAACGAAAAAGCATGGCAAATGATCTAGGAGTAATCATCATATGTGTAGCCCACTGAAAGACCCTATTTTACATCCGATTGAAGGTTTGCAGTGTCCTCTATTTGAGCCAAACTACTTCAACCTGGCTGAATGCTGTACAAAACGCTGTTTCTCTCGTAGACGCCACATAAAGCAACCCGTCCTCCTAACAGAACGTCGCATTTTGACGCACACTTTACCCAAGGGCAAAAAACGTCGTACTAGAAAATGATAGCGGCTCTCGAAATTAACATATTGACGGTTTTCTGTTTTGGGGTCCTCTGGCAGGTTAGGAAAGGGCACTTTTTATGACAGGTTCTTGACGTTGGGAAACCTTAGGAGGTCGGGCTGCACGAAAGGGCAGCGGACTTCGCAGCGACAACCAACCATCGTGAACTCACCTGTCCTCGGCGATGCGAGCCAGAAGGGGCTCGAGCCAGCCCTCGGTGCACTCCACGTGGGCGTCCAGGAGGTGAGACCTGACCCGTGACCTCCTTGGCTCCCAGCAGAATTTAATTAATTGGCTATTGCTGGATGAGAAACTGATTTCTATTGTTGCTTTTTATTTGAGTATTGAATGCGTTAATTTGAATTTAAGACAATTTTCAAATATTTTCATTTAATAGTACAGTATTATGTCCTAGTTATTTCTTTAATATTATTGATGATAATCAGAGCACCTGAAAGCAATGGCCACTGTATACTAGCATACACTTAAATGTTTTGCAATGGTGAACTGTATAAAATTGTATAGATGTTAAATATAGCAGCTTTGGGAGGTGAAGGACTACTGAGTACAAGCTTAGCCATGGCCTGGGGGCCTCTAGGCCTTTGGTGAGAGGTACTGTGCTGTATATGGATTTCCATCAGTCACAATCTAGCAACCTGTCCCAGCACTGCTTGGCTCATGTGAGGCTGAATCATCATCCTACAGGTGTGGATGTGTGGGGAACGCTAGAGATCTCCACTTGCTCCCATGTGGGTCACGTGTTCCGCAAGTCTACCCCATACACGTTCCCAGGGGGCACTTCCAAAATTGTAAACAAAAACAACGCGCGTCTCGCCGAGGTGTGGTTGGACGACTGGAAAGAGTTCTATTACAGCATTAACCCAGGTCAGGCTGCACGCTTGCCTTTCACCCTGGCCTCTTGCACATACCTCATCCTTTTATCACCATTACAACTATTAACCCTTCCATTGCACTGCAACTTTCAATACCCCTCCCACTACCACCATAGCACTGTAGATATACTATCACTGCCATAGTACTACTGCAAGCTAGCACACACCCTACCACATGCCCATTCACATTAATATGGCCACCTTTTCACTATTATCACTAGTATTTAGGGTGCAGCACTGTTATTAATTGGCACACCATCTTGTAGTTTGCAAGATTTGTCCTTAGCTGTGTTTTTAATACGCTATACATGATTCCATGATATTTTGTTTCATAAATTTCACAAAATTGACTATGCAGTAGAGTACTGTTCTGTCCTTTGTTCTTTTTGTTTCATAGCTACTTATTAAAATCAAGAATATTTAAAATCGGTTTCTACTTCCATATCCAAAACCTATAGAAAATTTTAGTGATTGCCAATATATGGTGTGCAAATACTGGACTTTCAGGAACAATGCAAGGTTCATGGAAGTGGGTGTCCACTGGAACTTTGCCATAAAGGAATTTTAGAAGTACCCCTGTACAGTTTTTTGTTATTGCTTATGTGTAATCGTAACCATACACCCTTCAAACGCCTCTTTCTGGAGGATCCCCAGTAGCTCCTCGATTCCCCCACCCTCCCTCCATCAGATAAAGAAGTGAGGTGGAAAGGCGACTGAGAGCTGGTGTATGGCCGCCTGGTGGCAATAATCAGTACTAAAGGATTTTGAGGTAGTTTGAGTTAATCACTGTCCTCTGTGATAGTTTGTGGAGTTTTGGCCATTTCCAGGCTTCATTTTCTGTGAACCCTCTGGTGGAGTGGTGAATTGCCATCAATTCTTGCACCTGTGAGAGGGGAGGGGGATCCTGGTTCTTGCTCTGGTCCCTGAATGGTCAATCAGATCTTTGTGACTGATGACTCTTTAGTATATAGACTGCAAGATCTGTGAATTTCCTTGCTTAACTTATTGTATTCAGTAATGCCTAGATTCGATTTAACTTCTTTAGAAGCAATTTTACATGTGTGGGTGTTGGGACTGGGCTTGTGTGTGTGGGGGAGGGGGGAATAGAATTTATATTAGAAATTTGTTAAAAGTTAGTGCAAATTTCAGTGGAAGACAATATTAGAAACAATGTATAAATGTTTTCCTGTGACTTTTAAATACAGTCAGTACAGTACTTTATTTATAATTTCAGAATGGCTGCAGGTACGTTAATTACATATAGTTAATTTCAACTACATGTGAAACACTCGTCTTTCAAAACGATTTCCCCTTTAAAATCCAATGGAATAAAATTAATTCCGTTCTACCACTGAAAAATCATAACTGATATTCGATTTTGAAATAATTGAGCGCTACCTGACATACAGCGAACAAACTTTTAAGACTTTTTCTTTCTTTCAAATTTGTTAAATTTTTTTTTTTTTACACTACACTACTACCAGCAGCATAGAAATCACAATAGTGTGAGTGCACATTAAATGACACAACCCACAAGGGCCTGATGAGGGTTTCGACCTATGTTCAAGAACATCCAGTGCTGCACACACATATCTCTCTCCAGTCTTCCTACAACCTCCCACACAAACCCCATCCACCACCTTTTTGGTTGTTGGCCCGAACACAGCCCCCACAACACCCCACCCGACACTGCAAGACATTGGACGTGTTCTTGAAACATAGGTTCGAAACCCCCACACCCCTCAATCAAAACCCTAGCGCCTTCCGTGGATTTGTTCATTAATCGCAGCCCACTATTGTGACCAACACACCGTCCTACTGCTGTGTTAGTGTAGGAACTAGATAACAACACAAAAAAAAATTACACAACAACTATATGAAGCACCATCCCACAACAGAAAAGGACCCTCCATAAAATTTTGATCTCGCTGTATGTCAACCGGTAGGGCCCCCAATTTTTACCTCAAAATCGAACCCACGCCTCATCTTGATACCCCCCACCCTTTTTCTGAGAACACAAACCCAAACACCCCAAAAACCCCTCCCCTTCGCAAGGCCCCCCCCCACCAATCTCATTTTATCTGCCCTTAAACTTTTACCATCGGGCGACACCTTCACACCCGTTTTCGACCGCCAACACCCCGCGTTCCGTTTTCCCATGTAGAGTTGCCCCATCCTCACCTACTACAGTCCAACATGACCAAAACGTCCACCTGCAGCCAACACTTCTGAAAACTTCTAAACAACACGTCCACTAACTGTACTGTCAACCTGTATATTATCCAGTCACAGGGACGAGAAAACATATATTACATTTTTCTAAGCATTGTCACTACTTCCACGAAATTGGCAGAAACTTTTAAAACACCAATCTTAGTAAAACACGTCCTTCCACCTCCCCACACACACAGCAGTTCCCCACAACACCCAAACATTAAACAAATATTGATTCTCTAACAGAAGGTTAAATAGAATCTACGGCATTACCTGAACCCATAAACAAATCCCGGTGAAGCACAGGAAACACTTACAAAAGATAATATTCAAAGTCTTATCTAACATTAAAGAGTCATCAGGCACCAAAAGATTGATTGACATTCAGGGACCAGAGCAAAGAACCCAGGATCCCTCCCCTCTCACAGGTGCAAGAATTGGTAGTGGCCAATTTCACCAACTCCACCAGGCGGGTGTCACGAAAATGAACGCCTGGAAGGAAATGGCCCAAAACTACACAAACTATACAGAGGAAAATCGTCTGTGAGTAACTAAAACTACCTCAAAACTTTAGTACTGATTATGCACAGGCGGCCATTACACCAGCTCCCGTCGCCTCTTTCCACCCTCCTTCTTTATCTGATTGGAGGGAGTGGTGGGGGAATCGAGGAGATAACTTGGGTCTCATCCAGAAAATGCCGTTTATTACATTCAACATAAGCAATAACAAAACAAAACTGTACAGGGGTACTTCTAAATTCCTTTATGGCAAGTTCCAGTGGACACCCACTTCATGAACCTTTCATTGTTTCGAAAGTCCAGTATTGAACAAATTACATGCAATCACTAAAATTTTCTATAGGTTTTGGATATGGAAGTAGAAACCGTAGTTTAAAATTTTTGATTTTTAATAAGTAGTATGAAACAAAAAGAACAAAGGACAGAGGGACAGTACTCTACTGCATAGTCAAAGTTTTGTGAAATTTATGGAAACAAAATATCATGGGAATCATGTCTAGCGTATTAAAAAAACATCAGCTAAGGAAAAATCTTGCAAAAGAAATATGGTTTTGACAAGTAATAACATAGTGCTGCAACATAAATACTAGTGATAAGGCGGGAACAAAAGGGGGGAAAGGAGGAAGGGTGACAGGGGAATGGGGCAGGGGGGGGGGGGAGAGGGAAAGGAGGAAGAGGGAAAGGGAGAGGGAGAGAGAAAGGGAGAGGGGTGGGAGGGGTGAGGGGGAGGGAAAGGGAAGGAAAGAGGGACGGTGGAAGAGGGGGAAGGGGCAGAAGAAATAAGGGGAGGGAGGGGAAAGGTAAGAGGAAGGTGGGGGGGAGGAAAGGAAAGAGGGAAGATAGGAAATGGGGGATAGGAGGAAGAGAAAAAGAGGGAAAGCGAGGGGAAAAAAAAAAAGAGGGAGAGAAGAGAGGGGGGGGGGGGGAAAGGGGGCTGATAGGGAAAGGGGAATAGGGGAGAGCGGGGGGGAGAAGGAGGAAAAAGGAAAAAAGGGCGAGAAAGGGGAGAAGAGAGAGGGAAAAAAAATAAAAAAAACATTTTTAGTGTGAGAGTAGTTGGGAAATGGAATGAAGAAAAGGAGAAAAAGAAGGGAGGGGAAAGGGGGAGAGAGGGGGAAGGAGGGAAAGAAAGATGAAGAAAAGGGAAAGAAAGAAAGGAAAAGGGGAGAAGAGAGAGAAAATAGGAAAGGGAGAAGGAGGGAAGAAAGGAGGAAGGAAAAGAAGAGAAAGGGAGAGGAGAGAGGGATAAAGAGAGAGAAAAGTGAGAAAGGGAAAAGGGAAAAAAAGGGTGAAGTGGAGGAGAGTGAGAAAGGGGAAGGGAAGGGGAGGGAGTAAGGAGGAGTAGAAGAAAGAAGAGAAAGATAAAAAAGAGGAAGAAGAAGGGAAAGAGGATAAGGGAAAAAATGGGGAAATAGGGGAAGGAAAGGAAAAAGGAAAAGAAGGAAAAGAAGAAACTGAAAAAGAAAAAAGAGTGAGTACTTATTACTGGAAGTTGTAAATCAGAAGAGAAAGAGAAACGGAAAGAGAAACAGGGGCATAAAGAAGAGTAATGTGAGAGGAGAGGGAAGGAGAAAAAGAAGGGGAGGAAAGAGAGTAAGGGGAGGGAAAAGGAAGGAAGAGAGAGGGGGAGGGGGATGAATGGACAACAGGATGTATAGGGGGCAGAAAAAAGTATGATAGGGGGTCTATTGCTTGTTATAGAATATGTCTATTTTTACATGTTCTAGTTTCTGTCTGTGTACCCCCCCACCCACCCCCCCACCACTTGTTTGACTTTCTACCCCGCTCTGCCCGCCTCCCCCCCCTCCTTGCTACCCTCCGCCTCCTTCTCCGAGTTGCCCGTCTTTCTCTCACGTCCCTTTCATCCTCGATCTCATTACCTTATGAAGCTTTCTTAGTCCGTCTATCCCCGGTTAACATTTGGGAATTTATTTGTTTTTGTCGTGACTTCTTCCTCAGACACAGCGACTCGCAACCTCACCTCCTCTCGTATTTTTCCCATTTAACAACTTTTCAAGCTATCAACCCGCCGCCCCTGCCTTTCCTAACCACTTGCCTCTCGCGATCTTCTGCGCTCATCAGATCCTTCATTTCTCCCTTCTGCCCCCTCATTCATCCCTTGTATTTTCCTCTTTTTCGCATTTGTTCTTTTTCTGTCCCTTTTTGTTCTGACTTACTTGCTTTTCTTTCACCGCCCCTTCCCTTTAGTTTTTATCCTCCCAGCATAGTTAGCTTATTTTACTTCTCTTGCCCCTAACCCTATGACCCACGTGTGTTTCTGTTCTTTGTCTACTGTCCCGCTTTCACCACTACCACTGTTCATTTGTTTTTTTTACCCTTCACCTCCACCGACCTACCCCTTCTTTCTTTCCTTCCCTCTTTTTCCCCTTCCCTTACCCATTATCGCCGTTGACTCCCTTCCGCGTCTCTATTGCCTTTCACCCTTCTTGTTTATTCTCATTGAATGTGCCGCCCCGGATCTTCTGCTATTTAGGTCCCTTGCCCTAGCTTTCAACCGCTCCCCAGGACATCCCCCCCCACCCCCCATTTTCCACCCCACCCCCCCCCCCCACCCCACCCTCCCCCCCCGGTGCACCCCCCCCTGTTCCCCCCCCTACACCCTCCCCCCGCCCCTCCCCCCGCGGCCCCGCGCCGTTCTGACCCCCACCAGCCGCCCCATGCTAGCATGGCTCCCACCCCCGTTGGTGCCCCCCTACCTCGCGTCCGAACTCCCCCCACCCCCCACCCCTCCACTTAACCCACGTCCCCCACCCCCTACCCCCTCCCCCCCCCCCCCCCCCCACTTCTTTTCCCCACGCACACCTCCCCCCCACACGCCACGCCCCTCCCACCCCCCTCTACCTCAGCTCTACCCGACACCCCCCCCCACCAACCCCCCCACCTTCCCCCCCCCGCGGCTCCCTGGCGCCCCGACCCCCCCCCCCCCCCACACCTACCACACTCCACACCCGGCCCCATGCCACGCCCACCCCCCTCCTCCCACCGTCCACCCGCCCCCTCCCCACCCCCCCCGCACAGCTCCGCCACCCTACCCCCCCCCCAACCAGCCCCGGCAGCCCCTCCAACCCCCCCCCCGGGAGGGAGCCTGGGATTCATCTCAAAAAGAAAAGTCCCTCCACTCGTCCATCCAGACTTCAGCCACACGGGCCGAATTCTCTCATGAACACGTTGAAACTCCTCCAGGGAAGGAATAATAATGGTGATTTGTCAGCGGAACACATGGCACACATGTTGAACAGGGGATGTCTCAAGCGTGCCCCACACTGCCAGATCTAACCACCATTCGATGTCAGATACTATCAAACGGCCTTATTTCTTAAAGTTTCTCTAGTTCTCTTAATCTTATGTTGCAATGTGACACCACTGTATTAGCGATGTATTCACAATAACATTATTAAAATCTGTGCTTGCATCTAATTCAAACAATCTTTTAAGAACAAATTCTAATGGTAGAACAATCTTCTACTAAAAGTTTGTCTAGCTTTTTTATCAATGTATCAGTATAACAAGTCATTATGCATATAAGCCGTTGTACTTAACAACTTATATGACAATCGTAAATTAAATATACTCATGTAAAATTATGTCAAAAACACATTTTAATTGTAATGATAGGGCTCAAACCAAGGTCCAAGACTCATAGTTTTGGTGAAATGTTTAATTTCATAAGTGATTTTCTAATTGCAAGGTACACACTTTTGTGTCATGCTATAAAATAGTGAATCTGTACCATCTGCAAACATTAAAAATGACACCCCAAACTTCAACCTTATGTGAATAACAGTTACCATAAAAGACTTATTATTGAATTCTATAGTATTAATAGATAGGTATTTCAGGTAACTAAATTGGCACAATATAATCAACGTACACATTTCAACCATTCTAAATGAACACAATTTAAAATCATATTACAAATATGGACTAATGATTGATACATCGGCTATCTCTGCTAAACCACTTAACTTTTTGTAGACATGTGAACATTAAAATAATTAAACGAACACAATTCTGAAAGAAGAAAGATAAATAGAGTTTTGTGAAGCACGTGTACTATGTGTTATATATAATAACAAGATTTACTTACCTAAATGGCATTTCCAGATTTTCCCTCCCATATATCCAGCCTGATTCATCATAGCGGCCATCTTTTCCTAAAAATAATCCTTATCAATGGGCAAAAACATCCAGCCATAGAGGGCTCAGGGGAAGTGGCGTGAGTTCTTCCTCCCTCGTTCTCCGCTCTCTCTCGTGAGGAACTCGGTAATGATAAAAATTAAGAGAAAATAGGCACAAATATTAAAATAATTACTGTAGATATTCAATACAGTACTTAAAGGAAAAATTTAATCTCCCGTTACCACAAACCCACCCTGCACAGTTACCAATACATCAGCACCTCATTTGTCATAGTTGGCCTACTGTCTACATATGCAAGGTTGCAATTTATGCCCTGCCATTAACAACTACCTCTTTACCCCCTTCATTACCTGGACCGGCACATTCACAAATTTGTATAATCGTGCAGCCCAGGGGAAAACAAAAGACTCCTCTTTCTTTGATTGCATTAATCTGAGAAGGCTTATTGGGTCATAGCATGCAGACTAAACCTTTAAAACCAGCTGAACTAATACTTTCTGTAGGAATTTAACATCCTCTTCTCTCAACTTTTTTATTTTTTATTACTGCACAAAAGATCAAAATATTAAAAGGATGGAGGCTTCCATATTCAGTTTTCGAGTGGTTTCAGAGCCTATCTTCCATAAGTATTACAGTGTCCGAGAATGGGAAAAAAAGTGGTACAATACACTTGTCCTTAAACATGTTTTACCTAGTTCTATGCCTGGTTGGTGAATGCAGTTACTGGGGAATCAGACAAGGGTACGATACCCATTGTTGTGGAAGAAGAGCTAGGTGGGACTAGTGTCCTCATCACCATGCAGCTGCAAAATTTCAATAATCGATTGGTGAGGGATTGTTTATCCGGTGTTTAACCTGTGTTGGTACAGTGTCCTTGCAGCCCGTTCTCAGACCAGGCCTCCTGGCTAGTGGTCTGGTTAACCCAGGTTAACAGAACTATAACGGTATATATAACGGTTTATTATATTATATAATTATTATAACTTGTAACCAGACCATAAAAGTTATATATATAAGGTTAACAGGTAACCGTATATAATATATTGTTATTCATTCCCCGTTTATTTCTGGCAAAGTCTTGTTGCTAATCCCAATTAATAAGTTTTTATTTTAATTTAGCAAATTCTCCTCTTAGATGTCAGACTGGGTGTGCAGGTCTATTTCCCATGCTTGTCCGAACTTCGGAGGTGTCTTCTGAAGATGTATTTGTTATTGTAACTATGTTTCTAGCCAGTTTAACACTGTGATAATAAGGCTCTAGTAGTTTTTAGTTGAGTTCCATTTTGTTAAATTTGAGGCAAATCTGTTGCCAATATGCAATAGGGAAATGTGCTATGACTTCATTTAGACTACATTTCTTTTTACAAGTCTCGATATAACTATTTGCCATATTTCCCATTTTAGGTGCTTTAAGTTGAAGTCACCAAGGAAAGTTTGAAGCTGTATTTGTGAAGTTTCCTAAGCAAGATTTAATTTTCATTAGATGGTTTAAACTGCTGCCAATTTGCATTTTGTGATTTATATGCAAGGATAATCACATATAGATTCTGTACAAGGTCTTGTGTGAAACGGTCGTGGAGGAGTCCATCGAATTTCACGCGATGACGTCAACATAGCAGCTGAGCCACCCTTCATTTTGGTGGACTCCAGGGGTCCAAAGCCACACAGAACTTCCTTAAATTACTTAAGTAATGCATACTGTATAATATACTTGCTTGCTAAATGTTGGGCTGAATGCGTAATGTGAAAAACTATTACTCTGAAAATGCACATTTTATAACTAAAGACGAAGTGGGTGGTGGTGGTGATGGTCTTAAAGGTTCAGGATGAGTGCATCATGACATTTACAGCTGTCCAGTTTTGGTCTCATTTTCTGACTTTTTTAAAGTAAAAATTATGATTTTTTTTTTAACATTCTACATTCAACATCAATGTTATTGAAAGCAAATGTTTTATTTCCTCTTACTTAAAACGATTTCCTGCAGTGAGTCAAAACTCCTGCACCGAGAATCAATTGGACAGGCACAGTAATTTCCTATAATTCTAGGATAATTGACAGTTAAGCCACCCTGAGACGGAAGTTCAATACATGCCGCATCTTTTTCTTCCCAGTGCCTGTATAATATTCTGCAAACAATGTTTCCCAATCTCCAAGAATGAAACTTTGACACAAAGTGTTAAGGGTTGAAAAGCACAAAAATCGTCAGGCAACTTAACAAGATGGGTCACAAGAGGAAGGGGCTGATAAGACTTGTCTAGAGAATTTTTCTGTCTCCAGCATCTAAAGTACATTTGACAGGCAGGAACATTTTGGATTCAGTGTCCCTGTCTACCCAGACCTGAAGGTGTCTTGTCATCATAGTACACCCCTTTCAACAGTTTACATAGCGTTTGATATAGATTAGCTCATTTTCTCACAAGCAGAAACTAAGAATGTGCGAAAGTGAAACATTGAAAATGTGTATGGAGAAAGGTGTTACTGTACTTCCACTGCAGTCAGTTAAAACACTCTCTCGTATATCGGCACAAAATTTAAGTCAATCAACACTACTTCAAGCGACTCAATACAAGGAAAATGTGTAGGGGTGGCTCAAAAATAAAATGAAGCTTAATACACCTCTCCTTGGGGCAAAATTTAAAACAAAATTAATGAGGACATAGTAAGCTTCCTGCAAGTGTTGTTTACAACCAGCACAAAATAATTTTGTTAACACAGTAAGTCCACACTATTTATAATACTGAAGCACAAAAATACACTAGTGCTTCAAATTCACAAAACAGCAAAAACTTATCCTATACAGAATTGCTGGCTCTTAAACGGAGAAAAATAATTCATGTGAGTAAGGATTTATTTCCACAATGTTAAAACTTAATTGTTAGTGTGTCTTAGTTATTTGTTATTCTGCAAAAGGCAATGAATTGAAGGTAAATGACAGTAGTACCATTATCTTGAGGTGATTTGCGGGCTTAGCGTCCCTGCGGCTGGTCCTCGACCAGGCTCCTTTTTGTTTCCACCCCCAGGCGAACAGACTAGCAGCTGTGTAAATCCCAGGTACCTATTTACTGCTAGGTGAATAGGGCATCAGGGTGAAAAAACATTTTAGCCCATTTGTCTCTTGCCTCCCCGGGATCGAACCCGGAACCTCAGGACTACGAATCTGAAGCGCTGTCCACTGGTGTCAGGGCCCTATAGATACTAATTTCTATTTAGCGAATTCAAGCAGCTAAGTTATTTAAACATGTTTCTCATCCTACCATCTAAAGTTTAGTTTCCAGTTGAAGCCGCCCCAAGTCATGTCTGAAGCCGTAACATATTCGAGGTTTCATCGAGATGACATCAATGATTGGACACACCACACGAGTCCTGAAATAAAGCGACGAGAATCAATGCAACAGACTTTGAAGAAATCATATTAACTTGTCATTCATTTTCTTTGGTAATAATATTTGCAACAATACCTAGATAAGATTAATTTGCCAAATAAATCAAGGAGCTCTCAACCTATTACAATACAAATGTGCATAGAATTTTATTAAATATCCCTAAATAACTTTTAATGAATACAATTGTTTTAAACTCTGCAAATGGGAAACAATGGTACCAAGGAGGATTATAGCTATGTTGTACATTTTCAATGCACGTTGTACACAGTAACAATGAAACTACATATTTGTTAGAAGAAAAAAATGTATTTATTTAAAAAATAGAACAATAAGTAGCTAGGTAGCTGAGCTTCGATGGGGCATACTCTTAAACACAAAATCCGACCTCAGATGTGACTTTAAACTTATTCCGCAGGTTCCTTCCGTGGTTAAGAAATATGGAAACCATGTATTAAAATAAATTAATAGTAAATTAACATTTCCAGATTTTGTCCTCCGTGAACTTCAATACACAGCTCTTTAAAACCAATTTAACATAAAAGTTAATAACAGTAACCACTACGAAAATCGCCAGTGAGTAGGAGGAGTGAGAGATAGGGGAGTATTTCTGAACATTTACAAAGATGCATTACAGTATTTTGGTTTTTTGCAACATACTCAGTCAAATTCACTTCCATTGCAAATCTTAATTGGTTATAAAAACAAAAGAAAATGTCACCGTTGGGGAACATTGCT
>WNGS01165318.1:13697442-13707884 GCA_020271785.1 Procambarus virginalis | reverse complement strand
GTCATCCACTAATCTAAGTCTATTATCTGTAAGGATATCAAATACTTGTTAGTAAGAGATGCATTATGTAAGTAAGGCAATATCAATTTGTTAGTGGTATGCATTTACAACATTCTGGATATTATTTCATAACCATTTTATATACATTATGGGGTTCTTATTTGCTTTGTTATCAAGAATATTGTAATTATTTTTAATGCTTCTCATTCTGCTCATCCACTGCCCTGTAAACAATTGCATTTGTGTGTGTGTGTGCTATAACCCCTATCAACGTCACTCTTCAAGATGGGGAAAAATGCTTCTCATTTAAAAACTTGTCAAGTCACAGCAGAGGAAATTATGTGAAAGCAGTCACACAACACGCATCATAGTGGCTACATACCTGTATGTTAAATGATTACCAAATTTTACAAACAACTAGAGGACTAGTGATAGAAAGAGGATGCTGTATTTCAGTGTTTGCAGCCAAAAGTCAGGAGTGAACATTTTCAATGCAACCCTGTAAGAAAGTGTTAATGGAGACCAATGTGATAGGTCTTGTCTGGTGAGAGGTGAATCACTCAGGGTCATCATCAACCCATTTGGTAGGTAAGGTTGTGGGCTTAGTGGGTATGGGAAGGCAGGGATCTAAGGGTCAAGGGGCCTAGGGGTAAGGGAGGGTACCTGGATTCATCTCAAAGAAAAAGTCCCTCCACTCGTCCATCCAGACTTCAGCCACACGGGCCGAATTCTTCATGACCACGTTGACAACTCCTCCAGGGAAGGAATAAGGTGATTTGTCGCGGAACACATGGCCCACATGTGAACAGGGGATGATCTCTAGCGTGCCTCCACACTGCCAGATCTAAACACCATTGATGTCAGCATACTATCAAACTGCCTTATTTCTTAAATTCTTCTCTAGTTCTCTTAATCTTAATGTTGCATATTTTGACAACACTGTATTAGCGATGTATTCAAATAACATTATTACAAATTCTTGTCTTGCATTAATTCAACAATCTTTAAGAACATTAATTGCTAGAAACAAACTTCTTTACTACAAAGTTTGTTAGCTTTTTTGTATCAATGTACAGTATACAAGTCATTATGCATATAAGACCAGTAGTACTTAAAACTTTAATCTGCCAATCTAAATTAAATATACTCATGTAAAATTATGTCAAAAACATTTTTAATAGTAATGATAGGCTCAAACCAAGGTCCAAGATATAGTTTTGGTGAAATGTTTTAATTTTATAAGTGATTTTCTAATTGCAAAGTGTACACACTTTTGTGTACATGCTATAAAATAGTGAATTGTACCCATCCTGCAACATAAAATGACACCAACTTCAACTTATGTGAATACAGTACCATAAAAGACTTATTATTGAATCTATAGTATTAACTTCAGGTATTCAGGTAACTAAATTGCACAACTAATCCAACGTACCATTTCAACATTCCTAAATGAACACAATTTAAAAACAATTACAAATATGTAATAACTGATGATACTCGGCATCTTGTAAACACTTAACATTTTGTATGAAATGTGCACATTAAAATAATTAAAGAACAAATTCTAAAGAAAATAAGAGTTTTTAAGCACTTGTACTATTGTTATATATAACTAACAAGATTACTTACCCTAAATGACATTTCCAGATTTTCTCCTCCCCATATATCCATTCCTTCATCATAGCGGCCAATCTTTTCAAAATAATCCTTATCAATGGCAAATAATCCACCAGCCATAGTAGGTGTCCTCAGTGGTTGAGTTCTATCGCCCCCTCGTCTCTCCATCTCTCGCTGAGGAACTCGGTACCTGATTAAAAACTTAAATGAGAAACTAGTCTCCATAATATATTAAAATAATTACTGTAGATATTCAATACAGTACTTTATAATGGAAAAATTTAATCTCCAGTTACCATAACCCACCTGCACAGTTACCAATACATCAGCACCTCATTTGTCATAGTTGGCCTACTGTCTACATATGCAAGGTGCAATTATTGCCAATTTAACACTACCTCCTTTACCCCTCATTACCTGGAGGCAACATTCACAAATTTGTATAATCGTGCAGCCCAGGGAAAAGCAACTCTTCTCTTTTGATTGCATTATCTGAAAGGCTATTGCTGGTCATAGCATGCAGACTAACACTTTAAAACCCAGCTGAACTAATACTTTCTGTAGGAATTTAACATCCTCTTCTCTCAAACTTTTTTATTTTTTATTTACTGCCAAAAGATTCAAATATTACAAAGGAATGGAGGCTTCCATACTTCAGGTTTTCAGCTTGGTTATCAGAGCCTATCTATCCATAAGTATTAACATGTGTCCCGAGAATGGGAAAAAAGTGTACAATTACCTTGTCCTGTAAACAGTGTTTCACCTTAGTCTTATGCCTGGTCTTGGTGAATGCAGTTACTGGGGAATCAGACAAGGGTGACCGATACCCAGCTGTTGTGGAAGAAGAGCTAGGTGGGACTAGTGTCCTCATCACCATGCAGCTGCAAAATTTCAATACCTCCGATGTGGTGAGGGATGGTTTATCCTGTGTTTAACCTGTGTTGGTACAGTGTCCTTGCAGCCCGTTCTCAGACCAGGCCTCCTGGCTAGTGGTCTGGTTAACCAGGTTAACCAGACCACTATAACGGTTATATATATAACGGTTATATTATATTATATAATTATTATAACGGTTAACCAGACCACTATAACGGTTATATATATAACGGTTAACCAGGTTAACCGATATATAATTATAATTGTTATAATTTTCATTCCCAGTTTATTTCTGCAAGTCTTGGTTGCTAATTCCCAATTAATAAGTTTTTTATTTTAATTTAGCAAATTCTCCTCTTAGATGTCAGACTGGGTGTGCAGGTCTATTTCCCATGCTTGTCTGAACTTCGATTAGGTTGTCTTCTGAATAGCATGTATTTGTATATTGTAACTATGTTCCTAGCCAGTTTATCACTGTGATAATAAGGCTCTAGTATGTTTTTAGTTGGTTCCACTATTTGTTAAATTTGAGGCAAATCTGTTGCACATATGCAAGAGGACATTTGTGCATGACTTCATTTAGACTACATTCTTTTCTACAATTCTCTCTGATATAACTATTTGCCATATTTTCCCATTTTAGGTGCTTTAAGTTGAAGTCACCAAGGAAAATGTTTGAAGCTGTATTTGTGAAGTTTCCTAAGCAAGATTTAATTTTCATTAGATGGTTTTTAAACTGCTGCCAATTTGCATTTTGTGATTTATATGCAAGGATAATCACCATATAGAATTCTGTACAAGGTCTTGTGACGTGAAACCGGGTCGTGGAGGAGTCCATCGAATTTCACGCGATGACGTCAACATAGCAGCTGAGCCACCCTTCATTTTGGTGGACTCCAGGGGTCCAAAGCCACACAGAACTTCCTTAAATTACTTAAGTAATGCATACTGTATAATATACTTGCTTGCGATAATGTTGGTGCTGAATGCGTAATGTGAAAAACTATTTTACTCTGAAAATGCACATTTTATAACTAAAGACCGAAGTTGGTGGTGGGTGATGGTCTTAAAGGTCTAGGATATGAGTGCATCATGACATTTACAGCTGTCCAGTTTTGGTCTCATTTTCTGACATTTTAAAGTAAAATTATGATTTTTTTTTTTCAACATTCTACATTCAACATCAATGTTATTGAAAGCAAATGTTTTATTTCCTCTTTACTTAAAACGATTTTCCTGCAAGTGAAGTGCAACTCCTCCTGCACCGAGAATCATCATTGGACAGGCACAGTAATTTCCTATAATTCTAGGATAATTGACAGTTAAGCCACCCTGAGATGGAATTTCAATACATTGCCGCATCTTTTTCTTCCCAGTGCCTGTATAATATTCTGCAAACAATGTTTCCCAATCTCCAAGGAATGAAACATTTTGCACAAAGTTTAAGGGTGTGAAAAGCAAAAAAAATCGTCAGCAACTTAACCAGGATTGGGTCACAAGAAGGAAGGGGCTGATAAGACTTGTCTAGAGATTTTTCTGTCTCCAGCATCTAAAGTACATTTGACAGGCAGGAACATTTTGGATTCAGTGTCCCTGTCTACCCAGACCTGAAGGTGTCTTGTCATCATGAAGTACACCCCCTTCAACAGTTTACATTAGCGTTTGAATCATAGATTAGCTCATTTTCTCACAAGCAGAAACTAAGAATGTGCGAAAGTGAAACATTGAAAATGTGTATGGAGAAAGGTGTTACTGTACTTCCACTGCAGTCAGTTAAAACACTCTCTCGGTATATCGGCACAAAATTTAAGTCAATCAACACTACTTCAAGCGACTCAATACAAGGAAATGTGTAGGGGTGGCTCAAAAATAAAATGAAGCTTAATACACTCTCTCCTTGGGGGCAAAATTTAAAACAAAAATTAATGAGGGACGAGAGTAGCTTTCCTGCAAGTGTTGTTTACAACCAGCACAAAATAATTTTGTTAAACAGTAAGTCCACACTATTTATAATACTGAAGCACAAAAATACACTAGTGCTTCAAATTCACAAAACAGCAAAAACTTATCCTATACAACAAGAATTGCTGGCTCTTAAACAGGAGAAAAATAATTCAGGTGAGTAAGGATTTATTTCCACAATGTTAGAACTTTAATTGTAGTGTGCTTAGTTATTTGTTATTCTGTCAAAAGGCAATTGAATTGAAGGTAAATGACAGTAAGTACCATTATCTTGAGGTGATTTCGGGGCTTAGCGTCCCTGCGGCCTGGTCCTCGACCAGGCCTCCTTTTTGTTACACACCCCCAGGCAACAGACTGTAGCAGCTGTGTAACTCCCAGGTACCTATTTACTGCTAGGTGAATAGGGCATCAGGGTGAAAAAACATTTTGCCCATTTGTCTCTGCCTCCACCGGGGATCGAACCCGGAACCTCAGGACTACGAATCTGAAGCGCTGTCCACTCGGCTGTCAGGTGCCCTATAGGATACTAATTTCTATTTAGCGAATTCAAGCAGCTAAGTTATTTAAACATGTTTCTCATCCTACCATCTAAAGTTTAGTTTCCAGTTGAAGCCGCCCCAAGTCATGTCTGAAGCCGTAACATATTCGAAGGTTTCATCGGAGATGACATCAATAATTGGACACACCACACGAGTCCTGAAATAAAGCGACGAGAATCAATGCAACATACTTTGAAGAAATACTATATTAACTTGTCATTCATTTACTTGTGGTAATAATATTTGCAAACAATACCTAGATAAGATTTAATTTTGCCAAATAAATCAAGTGAGCTCTTCAACCTTATTACAATACAATGTGCATAGAATTTTATTAAATATCCCTAAATAACTTTTAATGAATACAATTGTTTTAAACTCTGCAAATGGGAAACAATGGTACCAAGGAGGATTATAGCTATGTTGTACATTTTCAATGCACTTGTACACAGTAACAATGAAACTACAATATTGTTAAGAAGAAACTAATGTATTTATTTAAAAAATAGAACAATAAGTTAGCTAGGTATCTAGTCTTCGATGGTGGCATATCTTAAAACAACAAATCCAGACCTCAGATTGTGACTTTAAACTTATTCCGCAAGGTCCTATTCAGTGTAATGAAATATGGAAACCATATTGAAATATAAATTAATATTAAATAACATTATCCAGATTTTTGTCTCCGTGAACTTCAAATACACAGCTCTGTATAAACACATTTAACATAAAAGTTTAACAACAGTAACCACTACGAAATTCGCCAGTGAGTAGGGAGGAGTGAAGATATGGGAGTATTTGCTGAACATTTACAAAAGATGCACTTACAGTATTTTGTTTTTTGCAACATAGCTCAGTCAAATTCTCCTTCCATTAGCAAATCTTAATTGGTTATAAAAACAAAGAAAATAGTCACCGTGGGGAACATTCCTTCTGTAAAAATAGATCAGATGAAGCAAGTTTCAATCCAATATGAAGTAGTATTCATGATATTCATGGAAATCAAGGAAAACAAATTACGAAACCAAAAGGTATCCCAGTACTTGGATGAAGATGAAAACGAAAATTGAAGGCAGCATTTCTTGCCCGAAACGCTGTGCATAGTAGTGGCTTTAGGTATTGCATGAAGTAGCGCTATCTATAAATCCAACATTATGTTTGTAACTCATCGTCTATGTATGTACTTTTCCCTGAATAAACATTTGAATTTGAAGATGATGATGATGATGAAGTAGTAGTATGCATAGTTAGCGATCCCAAAAATTATGTATCAAATTACGTTTATTATGCTAAATAAGCCCAATACAGTATATTATGAAGTAACTCAAATTCAGTTATGTACAACTACCTGGAGCGGTTCTGGGAGTTTTTCTACTCCCGGAGCCTGGCCTCTTATTTATTGTCTATTCATCCATCAAAGTCATCTACTCATCTCTCCATCCACATATTCATCAAACTAGACGGTTGATGAGAGATATTGATGACTGGGTAGACAGATATAGATTGCTAGGCGAGCAGGTAGATGGATAGGCACTCGTGCGTGTGTGCAACTCACCTAGTTGTCCTCACCTAATTGTGCTTACGGGGGTTGAGCTTTGGCTCTTTGGCCCCGCCTCTCAACCTTCAATCAACTGGTGTACAGATTCCTGAGCTTCTCGAACTCCATCTATCTACATTTGAAACTATATATGGAGCCAGCCTCCACCACATAACTAAATTGTGTTTGTTCGCATGTATTCACTTAGTTGTATTTTTACGGGGATTGAGCTTTGCTCTTTCGGCCCGCCTCTCAACTGTCAATCAACTGTTTACTAACTACACTAACTACTTTTTTTTTTTTCACAACCCCACCACACACACCACCACCCCAGGAAGCAGCCCGTGACAGCTGACTACTCCCAGTACCTATTTACTGCTAGGTAACGGGGCATTCAGGGTGAAAGAAACTTTGCCCATTTTGTTTTCTGCCGGGTGCGGTAATCGTAACCCGCGCCACAGAATTACAAGTCCTGCGCACTAATCCACCGGCTACCTGCTACGTGTGTGTTTGTGTGTTTGTGTGGTGTGTAATTACCTAAGTGTAATTACCTAAGTGTAGTTACAGGATGAGAGCTACGCTCGTGGTGTCCCGTCTTCCCAGCACTCTTTGTCATATAACGCTTTGAAACTACTGACGGTCTTGGCCTCCACCACCTTCTCCCCCAACTTGTTCCAACCGTCTACCACTCTGTTTGCGAAAGTGAATTTTCTTATATTTCTTCGGCATCTGTGTTTAGCCAGTTTATATCTATGACCTCTTGTTCTTGAAGTTCCAGGTCTCAGGAAATCTTTCCTGTCGATTTTATCAATTCCTGTTACTATTTTGTATGTAGTGATCATATCACCTCTTTTTCTTCTGTCTTCTAGTTTTGGCATATTTAATGCTTCTAACCTTTCCTCGTAGCTCTTACCCTTCAGTTCTGGGAGCCACTTAGTAGCATGTCTTTGCACCTTTTCCAGTTTGTTGATGTGCTTCTTAAGATATGGGCACCAAACCCAGCTGCATATTCTAGCTTTGGCCTAACAAAAGTCATGAACAATTTCTTTAGTATATCCCCATCCATGTATTTAAAAGCAATTCTGAAGTTAGAAAGCATAGCATAGGCTCCTTGCACAATATTCTTTATGTGGTCTTCAGGTGATAGTTTTCTATCTAGAACCACCCCTAGATCTCTTTCTTTATCAGAGTTCTTTAAAGATTTCTCACATAATATATTGTGTGGGGTCTATGTTCTCCTATTCCACATTCCATAACATGACATTTATTAACATTAAATTCCATTTGCCAAGTGGTGCTCCATATACTTATTTTATCCAGGTCTTCTTGAAGGGCATGACAATCATCTAAATTTCTTATCCTTCCTATTATCTTAGCATCATCAGCAAACATGTTCATATAATTCTGTATACCAACTGGTAGATCATTTATGTAGACAATAACATCACTGGTGCAAGAACTGAACCCTGTGGTACTCCACTTGTGACATTTCTCCAGTCCGATACATTGCCTCTGATCACAGCCCTCATTTTTCTATCAGTCAGAAAGTTTTTCATCCATGTTAGAAGCGTACCTGTCACTCCTCCAATTTTTCCAGTTTCCAGAACAACCTCTTATGTGGAACTCTGTCGAAAGCCTTTTTTAGGTCCAGATAGATGCAGTCAGCCCAACCATCTCTTCCTGTAATATCTCTGTTGCTCGATCATAAAACTGAGTAAATTCGATACACAGGATCTACCAGATCGAAAACCATACTGTCTGTCTGATATTATATCATTTCTCTCCAGGTGTGCTACCCATTTAGTTTTAATTATTTTTTCCAATATTTTGACTATTACACTTGTCAATGATACCGGTCTATATTAAGGGGGTCTTCCCTGCTTCCACTCTTGTAAATTGGAACTATGTTAGCCTTTTTCCACACATCAGCTACAACTCCTGTAAACAGGGATGCCTGAAAGATCAGTTGAAGAGGGATGCTGAGCTCAGGTGCACATTCTCTCAGAACCCATGGTGAAACTCCATCTGGACCAACTGCTTTGTTCTTATTTAGCTCTTTGAGCATTTTTTCCACTTCGTCTCTAGACACCTCTATGTGCTCTATGTTGTTCTCTGGAATTCTTATTGTATCTGGTTCCCTGAAGATTTCATTTTGTACAAACACACTTTGGAACTTTTCGTTTAATGTTTCACACATTTCCTTTTCATTTTCCGTGAATCTATTTCCATTTTCAACCTCTGAATATTATCCTTTACCTGCAATTTGTTGTTTGAATTTATAGAATAGACCTGGTTCTGTTTTACATTTGTCTGCAATCCCTTTTTCAAAATTTCTTTCTGCCTCTCTCCTCACTGCCGTGTAGTTGTTTCTCGCATCTTTGTATCGCTGGTATGATTGGGGGTTTGGCCTCTTCCTGTATTGATTCCATTTTTGTGTCTTTTGGTCTCTGGCCCTCTCGCACTTTCTTCGAACAATCCTGTTTCCTAGTTCTGCTTCTCTGTTTTGGTATAAATTTTTTTGTGCCTTTATCATATATTTCACAAACTTGACATACATCTCATTCACTTCCTTGCCTAGCAACAAGTCTGTCCAATTATACTCCCTAAAAATTTTTCTAAGGTTGCCATAATGTCCTCTCCTAAAGTCAGGTTTTTCAATTGCATCGACCATCATATTTTCTCCAGATTATAACGCATTGCATACTTTATCCCTCAAAAGACATGGGTGTGTGTGTGTGTGTGTGTGTGTGTGTGTGTGTGTGTGTGTGTGTGTGTGAGTGTGTGTGTGTGTGCTGGTGTGTGTGGTAGAAAAAAAAGTAGTTAGGTAAACAGTTGATTGACAGTTCTCAACCCCCGCAAACACAACTAGGTGAATACAGAGGACGAGTAATGGAACAGTTAATATCAGTGTGACTATCTCCACTTAGTTGTTAATTGACACTGTTCCAACAGATTATGATGCTAACAGATTCCAGAGCATTGGCTCGCTCGCTTGGCTTTAGGGTAATCTTGGGGGATTTATTTAATTCAGCAAGATTTATTCGAATCGTCTTCATAATTTATGTTTATCCACCTAGAAGTTATGATCGCTAGCTATCACTCTCTGTAAGGCCAGGGGATGTCCTTAAAACAAGGGAGTAAGTTAGCTTCATGCAGGTCGGCGTTCAATTCTCCGACCGTCAAAGGGGTTGGACACCATTCCTTCCACTCCCCTTCCCCCACCCCCCCCCAACCCATCCTCAATTCTCATCTCTTCCAAGTGCTATATAGTCGTAATGGCTTGGCGCTTTTTCCCCTGATATTTCCCTTTCCATTCATTTTGGGATCGAAACATTTACTAAATTTTCTCAGTCAGGAAACTGGGACTTGATCCTGTGTTGGTGTGGGAGAGGCTGCGGTCAGCCGTTTAGTGTCAAGAATGTCGGCTAGCGACTCCGCGGCATCCATTTAGAGGGAATCAAGTCGTAATTATTTTTTTACATAACTTATTGTTTTAAAATCGAATTATATTCCATATTAAATTCGCTAATTAATCCGTACACACACAATAATACAATAAAAACTTTCATTGTGCGTCCTTGGATCTTTTGTGACCTTGTGCGTCGTTGGGGGCCTTTTTGCGTCCTTGGACCTTTTGCGTCCTTGTGCGTCCTTCGGCCTTTTGCGTCTGTCCTGCGGACCTTTTGCGTACCTTGGACCTTTCTTGCGTCTTTTTGCGTCCTTGTGCGTCCTATGGGCCTCGTGTTCATGAGCCCCCCTTGGGGGCTATTCTGCCGTGACTGGGTCAGTCGAAGAGACAAACAGTGGTGAAGCTCGATAGTGTGGAGCTGGACACCTAGGCCAACTAGTGGACCCTTAACGTGTAATACAGAAGCCAAGCATCTTGGTAAACAACAATGAACTTTTTT
>WNGS01165318.1:13672911-13697417 GCA_020271785.1 Procambarus virginalis | reverse complement strand
ACACACACACACACACACACACACAGGCGTGTGTGTGTGTGTGTGTGGCGTGTGTGTGTTACTTAGGTCAGAAACCTAAGTAAGGAGGCATTTAGGGCTCTTTACACTGCCTACGTGAGGCCAGTCTTAGAGTATGCCGCCTCATCATGGAGTCCCCATCTAAAGAAGCACATAATGAAACTGGAAAAGGTTCAGAGGTTTGCAACGAGACTCGTCCCAGAGCTACGAGGGATGGGTATGAGGAGCGCCTGGGGGAACTATGCCTTACGACACTAGAAAGAAGAAGGGAGAGGGGGGACATGATAGGAACGTATAAAATACTCAGAGGGATTGACAGAGTGGACATAGACGAAATGTTCACACGGAATAGTAACAGAACGAGGGGACATGGATGGAAGTTAGAAACTCAGATGAGTCACAGAGATGTTAGGAAGATTTCTTTTAGCGTGAGAGTAGTGGGAAAATGGAATGCACTTAAGGAACAGGTTGTGGAAGCCAATACTATTCATAATTTTAAAACCAGGTATGATAGGGAAATGGGATAGGAGTCATTGCTGTAAACAACTGATGCTCGAAAGGCGGGATCCAAGAGTCAATGCTCGATCCTGCAGACACATATAGGTGAGTACATATAGGTGAGTACACACACACACACGCACACACGCGCACACGCACACGCACACACACGCACGCACACGCACGCACACGCACGCACACACACGCACACACACGCACACACACGCACGCACACACACGCACACACACGCACGCACACACACGCACGCACACACACGCACGCACACGCACGCACACGCACGCACACGCACGCACGCACCAGGAAGCAGCCCGTGACAGCTGACTAACTCCCAGGTACCTGTTTACTGCTAGGTAACAGGGGCATTCAGGGTGAAAGAAACTTTGCCCAGTTTCTGGACCAACAGAAGAGTGGGAGTTGTTCCTCCACCACCAACTCGCCCACTCTCTGCCACACGATTCCAACAGTTTTATTCAAATTCGCTCGTTACGCGTTTGTTTATATTTTGCGGAGATAAACACCGGGCGACTCCTACTAAACAAAATCCAGCCAAAAATGGCGAGTAAAGGCATAAACCCAAAACCGATACCCCCCCCCCTTTTCCTCCACTCATCGCCCATAGGAGGTTGAAGGGAGGAGATAGGGGGAATGAGAGAGAGAGAGGGGGGAATGAGAGAGGAGAGGGGAGGGGGTGCGAGAGAGCGTGCGCGCCAGCGTGAGACCTACACCTCTCGAAGCACAAACTTGAGAATACCCAGAAATATCTCGCTAGAATGTTACCAGAAATAACAGAGCCGTGTTATGAAGACGAGAAAACGGATCCCATAGAGCCTCGCTGCCTTGGGACTGTACACACACACACACACACACACACACACACACACACACACACACACACACACACACACACACACACACACACACACACACACACACACTATGCAAATCCTTCTTACTCTCCTTCTCCTAAAATACTAATATTCAGATATAGCAATAATCATGTTCCTAAATTCACAGTGTAACTTAATATTAATTGCTACTTCACAACTTTGAAGCAGTTTTGCCTCTTAACAGACCAATCTAGCTAACCCTCCATCGAAGTCGTTTATCTAATTAACCCAGATGTAAAATTCAGGTGTCTTAAATCTATTAAATCCACCTCAATTTAGACGCTTGTTCACAGCATTAAAAAACGTGTGTTGTGAGTGAGAGACGTGATTGTATGGTGAGGGCTGGTCGGTGTGAGGCACCTTGCTACTGTTGCTACTGTGGGGAGGGCGAGGCGGAGCACCAACTCCACAGGCCATAAAGAGCCCGAGGCAATCTGGCTGGATACAGAAGGATATTAACTCAACAATCCCGGATGATGGAAGAAGATTAACCACCACCCAATCCTCCAGATTGACTTGCTCTGCCACTGGTGGGGCCATGAAGCTTGCTGGGCTGGTCAAGATTGTCCCCAGGATGCTACCTTGTGGCTAACTTTTATAGCTTCTGTGTATCAACGGCCCCACGGTCCGGTCTCCAACCAGGCCTACCAGTTGGTCGTCTAGTCAACGAGGCTGTTGGACGCTGCTGTCGCAGCTTTATGTATGAATCACAGCCTGGTTGGTCAGGTACCCTTTGGAGGATTATGTCGAGTTCTCTCTGGAACACAGTGAGAGGCCGGCCAGTTATGATCATTATGTGTAGTGGGAGTGTGTTGAAAAATCTTGCGCCCTTGATGTTGATAGAGTTATCCCTCACAGTACCTATTGCACCTCTCCTTTTCAACTGGGGTATTTTGAAGATCCTGTCATGCCTACCAGTCTCGTGTGATGTTATTTCTGTGTTCAGATTTGGAACTAGTCCCTCTAATATCTTCCACGTGTAGATTATTAGGTATCTCTCTCGCTTGCGCCCTAGAGAATACAGATTTAGAACTTTTAATCGGTCCCAATAATTAAGATGACATACAGTGGATTATAACGGTAAAGGAACTTTACACGTTTCTAGGTCAGCAATTTCTCCGGCTCTGAATGGGGCTGTTAGAGTGCAACAATATTCCACCCTAGAGAGCACTAGTTTCTTAAAAACTGTCATTGGTATGGCATCCTTTGTTTGGAAGGTCCTTGTTATCCAACCTGTCATTTTTCTTGCAGTCGTGACAGCTACTTTATGGTGTTCTGTAAAGATAAGGTCTTCTGGCATGATTACTCCTAGATCATTTGCATTGCTTTCTCGTTCTATAGTGTGATTTGATTCCGTTTTTAAATTTTAATTTATTCCCATAGTGCAGGAGCTGGAACTTATTTTCATTAAACATGAAAACAAGTTCCAGCTCCTGCACTATGGAAAAAAATTAAAATTTAAGAACCTAATCAAATCACACTATAGAACGAAAAAGCAATGCAAATGATCTAGGAGTAATCATCATATGTGTAGCCCACTGAAAGACCCTATTTACATCCGATTGAAGGTTTGCAGTGTCCTCTATTTGAGCCAAACTACTTCCACCTGGCTGAATGCTGGTACAAAACGCTGTTTCTCTCGTAGACGCCACATAAAGCAACCCGTCCTCCTAACAGAACGTCGCATTTTGACGCACACTTTACCCAAGGGCAAAAAACGTCGTACTAGAAAATGATAGCGGCTCTCGAAATTAACATATTGACCGTTTTCTGTTTTGGGTCCTCTGGCAGGTTAGGAAAGGGCACTTTTTATGACAGGTTCTTGACGTTGGGAAACCTTAGGAGGTCGGGCTGCACGAAGAGGGCAGCGGACTTCGCAGCGACAACCAACCATCGTGAACTCACCTGTCCTCGGCGATGCGAGCCAGAAGGGGCTCGAGCCAGCCCTCGGTGCACTCCACGTGGGCGTCCAGGAAGGTGATGACCTGACCCGTGACCTCCTTGGCTCCCAGCAGGCGCGCGCGGATCAGGCCCGAGCGCTCGACCGTCCGCAGCACCCTCACGGGCACCGGCAGAGTCTTCACGTGCTCCTCCAGCTCCTTCCCCAGGTAATCTGCCGTCGTAACAAGGCAGAATATGGCTCAGGGAAATAACGAGGCAGGTTAAAACTATTGACTGGAAAATATACTGGAGTGGGTAGGAGGTGAGGACGGGGGAGGGGTGGACAAGGGGTAAGCAGGAGCTTCGACAAATGATGACAGACTTAAAGTCATGACACATGCTTGACTTGACGCGCGCTCGAAGCTTGGGACGAGACTACAGGTTTATGCGACGAGAGGAATAAAAGTTCAATAGGGGGAAGAGTCACGTGTCCGGGAGAAGGGGGAACTATGCAACATTACACGCAGTAATTTGTCACTGAATTTTTCCTCATCAACATTCACAGAGGAAGAACAACGTCGACCGGTCCGAGGGAAGACTCGACCTTATAGTGACCTAGTGCATATATCCAAAGTTTCAGAATTAATATATTGTCACCACAGGTGTCCTGCACAACATTTGTCATGCTTTGTACCTGTCTGGGAAGGCATTGGAAATGAATTAATAACAAGTTAGAGCTGTTGCCTGCATTTTATCTAAAGAAACCTGATGAATAAAGCTGGAGCTAAGTGAGCAAGTTTGCGTGCGCGCCCGTCCTCGCCAAACTTCACTATATGTTTTCACCAGCAGCAATACACTGAGTGAGTGAAGCGAGCAGCTGCTGCATCTGGCCATATTAACTTTTCATGATCAACTTTAAAAAGAATTCTTAGTCATTGTATAATACAATCGATGAATAAACACATACTCAAAGAGTTTTGCATTATTCAAAATATCTAATTGTTGGCTAGGCCCAAAATGAGTGTCAATTATATCTGTTGGTTTGGATTTTGGGTGGTTAATGGTCGCAATATAAATATGTTGCCAGTTCTTGAAGAAACTGCTCCCTTCTTCCCGTCTGAGCAAAACAGGGACCTTACTGCCTTCAACGTCTCTATGTTGAAGCGGCTTCAGCCCCAGATTAGAGGGGAAAGAAATCATCAGACCCAGCTTGGAGTCTCCCCTGGGCTTGTGTTCAGGGGACCAGTGTCCCCACGGCTCTCAGTCTCAGACCGAGCCTCCTGGTTGGTGGTCTGCCAAAGCAGGCTGTTGGACGCCACTGCTCGCAATCTGACGTATGCATCCATGCGTCATGACGTTTGCAGACGGTGGCCCAGTTGATCAGGTCTCCTTTGGAGGAGTAATCTTGCAGACCTTCAATTGGTTTAGTGTAAAACAAAAACTGCCTCCACGGAGGCTTCAAACAAAATGAAGCAACACTTGGGAAAACAACGCTGAGCATTGTCTCAAGACCCAACTACTTGATGAGTCAAGGACTGACAAACATCAGACCTTAAACATGGAGATGGGCTCACTAAGACTATGGGAACCGGGTGATGGGGCAGGGGCGATGTAAGGGAAGGGGTTCGAGAAGAGCATTAAAAGACAAGAAACATCAGTCGGAAAGAGAGACAGGACCTAAAAACTAAATTATATTAGGAATTATTAACAATACACTGAAAATTCTTAAAAATCGGGAAAAATCGCCAATATATGGTCAAAATTTATGATTTTTAGCTAAATTACCAATAAAAAGTTATTTTAACCATTAAAACTTAGTAAAAATTCCAATACAAATGATGGCATTCAATGTTCCAAGCAGTACCTCTCTCTGAGGCGTCATCGACCAGGAGTATCTCCTGCAGGAGGGCTCGCGGGGAGCGCTGGATGATGGACCAGACGGTACGGAGGAGCGTCGACCAGGCCTCGTTGTGGAAGACGATCACGATGGAGGTGGTGGGCATGAGCGGCGGGTACATCTTGGTCTTGCACCTGCGACACATAAATGTTCATGTAATAAACATCTCAATTAAACATCCCAACAATAGTTACGAAAGGAATCGAGACGCACAAAAGTGTCTCGGATCAAAGGGGAAAAAGAGAGGTGGACTATATGTAAGGCATCAGTTATGTAATATATATGTAAGCATCAGTTATGTAATATATATGTAAGGCATCAGTTATGTAATATATATGTAAGGCATCAGTTATGTAATATATGTAAGGCATCAGTTATGTAATATATATGTAAGGCATCAGTTATGTAATATATATGTAAGGCATCAGTTATGTAATATATATGTAAGGCATCAGTTATGTAATATATATGTAAGGCATCAGTTATGTAATGTATATGTAAGGCATCAGTTATGTAATATATATGTAACTATAACTTGAGCCTGCAGACGCATCACAATCACCCTCTCTGGTTAAAATTCTTAGTAACACACGTTTCTATAGCAGCTATCATACCCTGTCAAAATCGGAAAGAAATCTAAATACATATATATGAATACACACACATTACACACATGTGCGAATGAAAACTCCACATAAAAAATTATATACAAGTGTGTTTAATTATAATATATATATATATATATATATATATATATATATATATATATATATATATATATATATATATATATATACGAACACACTAACTGTACATATATACTCACACCATACGAACATATATAACCGGATCAGGATTCTTTAAGAAGTAACGCAAACACTTACACAATCTGAACATTTTTTCTTACTAACTGCGGGTTTTGTTTATATATATATATATATATATATATATATATATATATATATATATAATATATATATATATATATATATATAATATATATATATATATATCACTAAGAACTCTTTGACCCGACCAGGATTCGAACCCATGCCGTCCAGGATCACCCCTAAACGTACACAGTACCGTGACCACCGCACCAATGATCGTCTATAAGGATTGGTCAGTCTTGGCGCTTATTAACTAAGCTCCCTGACTGACCAACCCCGACGACACTCATGGATCCATTTGGGTACAGTTTTTCATCAAATTCTGGCGCATGGCTAAATTATGGCTTGCGCGTTCATGCAGCTTTCTCACACATGTTAGACTCAGTGCGGCCCGTGCATGCGCCAGAATTTGATGAAAAACTGTACCCAAATGGATCCATGAGTGTCGTCGGGGGTTTAGTTAATAAGCGCCAAGACTGACCAATCCTTATAGACGATCATTGGTGCGGTGGTCACGGTACTGTGTACGTTTAGGGGTGATCCTGGACGGCATGGGTTCGAATCCTGGCCGGGTCAAAGAGTTCTTAGTGATATATGGCTTGCGCGTTCATGCAGCTTTCTCACATATATATATATATATATATATATATATATATATATATATATATATATATATATTTAAGTTTATGAGCACATGGTTGCTTATAACTATGATCACCTTGGACGGGAATATTTCCAACCTCTTAATTGTTTAATCAATATAGACGTCCCTCGTGTGTGTCCCCGCCAGCCCACCGGCCTCCCCGCCAGCCCACCGGCCTCCCCGCCAGCCCACCGGCGTATTGTGACAAAAGTGATTACTTAAATTAGTGGTTACACTGTACAGGAGTGTTGTGCAGCGCTACCATCGCCCGCTTATTACTCCGCGGTGGGCAGGTCTACCACGCGAGAAATAAAGCCTGCCTCCCGCACATCTTTAAGAACGACGTATGGTTAAAACTTGAGGTTTAACGAACTTCGGGAAGTGGATCATCCATCCGCCGAATGAAAATTAAACCTCTTTACTTCATCGTCTTTAGTTCAAGTTCGTCTTCAATTTAGTTCGTCTTTAGTTCAATCGGGTCACAAGGAATGTTATCTTAGCTTGTACACTGCCAATCTCTATACCCTGGAAACACAAACCGAAACTATCTATTTTCCGCTTGTTACAACTAGTAATAAAGTTGTTACATCTTGGCTTAACGTGTTTATGACGTATTAGAACGTTGTTACAACTTGTTATATTGGTTGTTATAACTGGTTAGGAGGTGTTAAAACTTGTTTGAACGTTGTACCAACGTCGTAGTTTCGGTGTGTGTTTGGCGGGATACACGAGAGAAAACAAACTATACATACAAGGGCTGGTATACAGACTCAAGGTTGTGAGCAGTGTATATCCACAGCTGTTTATAATGTGCCATGTATAGTTTACACAGTTAAGACAACATGATGTCCTGGGGTCAGGTTCAGGAAGCAGTTACCCAAGTTCTTACGAACGTGTACATCTTTCCTCAATCTTTGACGCCATTGGTTACATTTTTTTAACGGTTTACAAGCATGAAAACTTCCCAATCAACTGTTGTTATTGTTATAAAGAGCCTCCTGGGTCTTCCGAGCTCATTACTATTTAATAATGGTAAACAAAGCCGCCAAAGACAGAGAGATGTACAGGCTCCTAAGTGCTTGCGTAACTGCTTCGTCAATCTGGAGTCTACATTATTTAGAAAAGATGAAGCGTGCTTGGCGTCTCAAGCTAAGCCTCTACAAGAGTAATTATTACACAAGGCTCTTCAGGCATTCATCAGGAGATTAGCCAAGCACACAAGAAAACACTTCGAGTAGCGTCTGGAGAGGCAGCCACCATGGTAGCTATAGACTGTGTTCTTGCTTCAACCAGGAGGAGGTCAACAGGTCATGTCACCCATTTAGGGTCGACGAAGACCGGCGACGGTGTGCCGTCACCAGGGTGAGTGCATCATCAGTCATAAGCCTGGAAGTCGGTAATAATGCCTTCCTCAGATTGGTCTATTGCGAGACAAAGCAATCATGTCTTGGGTTGCAGCCACAAGCGTGATTGAGATCCTGTTACTGAGCGCTGCACAAGGCAGTTGGGTCAGTTCTTGTCTGTTAGGCCAAATAGATAAGTCATCTCACTAGGCTGAAATGTTAACTTGTATAGAGTAGCAAGTACCTTGTGTATCTCGCGGACGCCTGGAATCACGGCCGTGAAATTATAGAAGTAACAAAGTTATCCAGCAACTTGAGGTTGGCCAGAACCTCCAGCCAATCTTAATCGGGAATGCAACGTGGTCAGAAATACCGGGAATTTATTGGTTAGGAAGACCGCTGTAGCCGTTTTCATAACTCCCTGACTAGTTAACCACCTGGCTTGCCTACGTCCTGCCGAACTATATATTTCTAACTTCCATTCATTCATTTCCAAAACTATCTATTAAAAACTAATATGCAAAGCACATTTATACATTCCAGTTTTACCTAACATGTATAATATTGCATCACAACCTCCAAGCAGGAGGTGAGGTAAAATATACCCAAAGTCGAGCCGGTCGGCCGAGCGGACAGCACGCTGGACTTGTGATCTGGACTTGTAACTGCTGGACTTGTGATCCTGTGGTCCTGGGTTCGATCCCAGGCACCGGCGAGAAACAATGGCAAAGTTTCTTTCACCTTATGCCCTTGCTACCTAGCAGTAAAATAGGTACCTGGGTGTTAGTCAGCTGTCACGGGCTGCTTCCTGGGGGTGGAGACCTGGTCGAGGACCGGGCCGCGGGGACACTAAAAAGCCCCGAATCATCTCAAGATAACCTCAAGATAAGGTTGTGTACAAACTCAGGCTTACCCGTCCCTTCCTATAGGTAAGTATACAGAAGACTACTAACACGGTGTCAGGTTTACAAGTTTACCTTCCCACAGCTCGTCAGCCTTACCCTATTAGTTCCCCCCCCCCTGGAACACGCTAACCTGTCTACAACCAGGTCACCTGGTTGATACCTGCTTCTGAGAGTTCTTCTACCCCCAAGCCCGGCTCGAAGCCAGGCTTGACTTGTGAGAGTTTGGTCCAACAGGCTGTTCCTTGGAGCGGCCCGCAGGCCTACATACCCACCACAGCCCGGTTGGTTCGGAACGTCTTTAGAAAACAGTCTAGTTTTGTCTTGATGTCCACGGTTGTTCCTGCAATATTTCTTAGTCGCAATTATACAATTTCTTATTATAATATTTCTTACAGTCGCAATTATAGTCACCAATTACTGCTGGGGCAACATGGACGGACAGTTCCCGCTCAGTGGCTGGTCTTGACCTCCCTGCCCAGTGTGGACCACACCCCAGCGTGCCACAGCCCGCCGTGCCACAACCCGCCGTGCCACAACCCAGCGTGCCACAACCCAGCGTACCACAGCCCAGCGTGCCCTGGTAATACACCTTCCCTCTCCACCAGCAGGGCGACGACATCTCAGCAGTTCGGTGCAGAAAAACACCAAAAACATGGGGGAGAAAAGCGCTAATGATAAAAAAAAACTGTTTTAAGAAAGAGAATATACCGGAGGCTTGGGGCGGGGGCGCCTGGGACAGGAAGGAAGAGGAGAGGGAAGGAAGAAAGGCGGGAAGCAGAAGGAGAAAGGGAGAGACGCCGGGAGGAGAGAAGTGAGAGAATTAGTTGGTGATAAATCCGGTAGGAGTTAGGTGATGTCGCTCTCACAAGCTAGAGTGGACTTTATTACCGCCATTGCCATTACCAGATACACGCTGGCGGTGCGAGGGGCGCCTGGAGCAGCGCCTTGCTCACCTAGCTCTGCTGGCGAACTTCAGCTCTGGGGGCCCGCCTTTCCACCAACAGTCGACTGACTTCATCAACCTGTCCTCGGGCCGGTCTCAAAGCAGCGCCCATGGCCCAAAGACGCATTCATACATTTTAACGCAATTAAAAATGAGTTTATTCTCGTATATAAATATTATATTTTGAAGTTCTATATATAGTTAGGCGGGGGTTAGGTGCTTAGATTCTGTTGGTGATTATTTGTATTAAAATACGTTGGTGAAACATTTTCAGAGCTGCGAATGTAACAGGTCGTCCGCTAAGATACGGTTGACCGTCATCAGCTGTGAGTCGTGTGTACAGCACGTTCTCTGAGTAAATCTACAAGAACGAAACACCAAACTCCTCTCCCCCCCCCCCTCAAACTATCTGGATAGGTATCTAGATATTTGTGATGGTCCGATAGCATATTACCGTTCCAATATTAGTTTACTTGTAAACTAGCAAGTGAACCTTTGTCCTATACAGAATATTATAAAGTTGTAATTTTTTTGTATTGTAAATCGTTGGTTTAAAATATAAAAAGTAGATGCTGAACTCTCTGAAATGGTCTGAAGAATTTGGCTTTCTGTAAATGAAATTCAAGGGATACTCAAATAGTTCTCGAAATCCATATTTCACATTTCTGGGAACACACCACAAATCCAAATGTAATGCAAGCTAACCAAACAATGAAACATGATAAAGCCTAACCTAACTATAGCGTCCAACAGCTTGATTGACCAGACGACCAACCAGGAGGCCTCGTCGGAAACCGGGCCACGGGGGCCGTTGATCCCCGGAAGCTACACAAGGTAAGTAACTAAACCTAACCTTCAAGAGAAAACTAAATGGTTTTCTTCAAGAAGTGCCGGACCAACCGGGGTGTGGTGGATATGTGGGCCTGCGGGCCGCTCATCCGCCCGCTCATAAGGCTGTCCAACAGCCTGGTGGACCAAGCTCTCACAAGTCAAGCCTGGCCTCTAGCCGGGAGCGGAAAGTAGAACTACTCCCAGAACCCCAATCCAGGTAACTATAACCTAACCTAGCCATAGGGAGTAGATAATAGCGTTAATTTGTTAATTTTACGTCATTGCTTCCAGGTGATTATCTTCCTTAGAACATGTGTGTGCAAGGCGTTTGTCATTCATAAATGGGGTTTGGCGGCTGCGTGGAATGCACATTTGGTCTTTGTTGATGAGGAAGGGAAGGGAACCATCAGAAGAAAGCGCCAAAGCCATCACGAGTATATAGCACTTGGAAGGGATCAGGATAAGGATTTGAGATGGGATGGGTGGGAGAGGAATGGTGCCCAACCACTTTGACAGTCGAGGATTGAATGCCCACCGGCAAAACACGAGACCGTCGCTCTACCGTTCAGCCCAAGTGGTGCTGATGAGGAAGAATTGCTGGAACAGTAGAGGCTGCAGGAAATCGCTCCTACTTGTAGCGACGCGAGCAGCCGCGTCCGACAGCCTGGTTGACCAGTCCAGCAACAAGGAGGCCTGGTCAACAACGACCGGGCCGCGGGGTCGTTGAGCCTCGGGAATCACCTCAAGATAGGTAACACAGGAAAAAGGTGAAACAAGAGGAGGGCTGATGACCTGGGCAATATACCGGCGTAAACACGGCGGACAAGGACACGCCATTTGAAATCTTAATGACCGGGACTTTGGGACCATTTATCGAGAACGACATACAAACGAGCCACATGAATATCGAACACTCTTACAACGTTAGGGTGTTACGAAAATATACTATACGAGAAGGTGAGCCAGCTAGAGAATGGGAGCGAGTGTATCAACAAAGGCAAATGTTCATACGAAGACGTATATGATTATTTGTATTTGAAGTACGTAGGTAAAGCATTTGCTAGTGGCAATTCGAACAGAAGTCGTCAGCGAAGCATTGAGAAACGCCAAAAACCACAACCAAGCACTAAAATCACACAAAAAAACTAAAAAACACAGCCAAACATAAGCCAGTTAAATAACGGCCAAACCAAAAAAAAGTCAAACAAAAAAACAAACAAAATCCCACAGTCAAACACCAAAAAAACTCCAGAGCCGAGCTTGAAGAGGACCGGCGGGACCATCTGTCCGCCTCCTGCCTGGTTCCCTCCAATGCCTCCTCCTCCTCCACTCCCAACTTGACTTTCTAATCAAGAGTAATTTTTTCTTCACCAGTCTATCTGCCTGCACAAGATTACCCCCAAGTTGGTCAAGTCTGACCCCAGGAGAGTACACGCTCACACACACGTGACGCATGACTACACGCACAACTATGCACAAAGGTGGCATCCTGTCAGTAGTTAACAAATGGAATGCACTTAAAAAGTGATGTGGTGGAGGCAGACTCCATACACAGTAGGCTTAGGAACCTGTAACACCAGTTTACTGACGGTTGAGAGACGGGACCAAAGAGCCGAAGTTCAACCCCCTGCAAAAAACAACTAGGCGAGCACACACACACACGCGATGAAAATGCACAACAATTTCGTAAAAAAATGAACGAGGCACGAGAAAAAAATCAAATCATAATTATTTACCAATTAAATAAAGAAAATACTATTTCATTATCAGAATGAGGATGTATGCTATTGTGGAAAGCCAGTCGTGTCTGTCTCTAGCTAGTGATAATTCTTAGGATCAATGGTGCTCATCGTCATCTCTGCTCCAGCCCCGTACGAAATGTGTCTGGCGCTTCCAGCACATATTGACAGACCAAGGGAGCAGGTGAAACTTGTAATGGAATGCAAGGAGTCTTGCAAGGATGTAGAGCTTCGCAATTCAAGCAGGAGCCCCAGAGCCTCGCATTTCAAGAGAGGAGGGGGGGAGAGGAAGGGGGGAAGAGGAAGGGGGGAAGAGGAAGGGGGGGAAGAGGAAGGGGGGGGGGAAGGAAGGGGGGGGGCGGCGAAACCCGCATTTCTGGTGCGATCCTCTGATACATTTCCCTCTAGTTTCCATCCATGACTCCTCGTTCTGCTGTTCCTAGCTTTGAACAATGCTGCCTTATCAATTTCCCTTAGAATCTTATTTATCATATTCCCCCTATCTCTCCTTTTTTTCAGTGTGGTATAGTCCAGTTCTCTCAGTCTTTTCTCATAGCTTAAACCCTTCAGCTCAGGAACGAGTCTTGTTGCATCTCTCTGGACCTTTCCTAGTGTCTTTGTCCATTTTTAAGGTAAGAATTCCATGCTAGAGATGCATATTCAAGTGTGGGTATGGAAAACCCCTTTGCTGTATATAGGGCCTGGAAAACCCCTTTATCCAAATTCCTGAAGGACATCCTGGATGTACCTGGATGTTGGTCAGTATGCAACTGTTATTCTGCTAATGTGGGCTTCTGGCATCAATTTTGGACTTATGTCCACTCCCAGGCCTTTCTCCTTTTCTGACTGGAATATGTCTTCCCTTCATCCTATACTGCTGCATTGGCGAAGTATAGGATGCTGATAAGATACGTTCTTGTCTACAACACCATTCGCACTCCTGCTCAACCCTCATAAGTTTGCATTTGGCTGGGTTAAACTCTAGCAGCCATTTTTCAGACCACTTCTAAAGTGTTTCCAAAGCCTCACAATCTATCTCTGTCCTGACTTCTCATCAGTTTTGCATCGTCTGCAAACTGTGATATGAAGGAGCCAATTTCCTCTGTCAGGTTGGTGACATATATTAGAAACGATATTCTCTCACTCCCTCTACGGGGCCTCGCGGCTGAGTGAAAGCGCTCGGGTGTCGTAGTCCTAAGGGCCCGGGTTCGGTTTCCGACCGAGGCGGAAACAAATAGTCAATTTCTTTCACCATGATGCACCTGTTCACCTAGCAGTAAATAGCTACCTGAGAGACAGCTGCTACGGGCTGCTTCCTGGGGATGCGTGCGCGCGCGCGTTATAGAGAAATATATGTAGCGTATATAATAGAGGAAAATAGATTGGTTAGAAAGGCGGGGTCCAGGAGCTAATAGCTCGATTCTGCAGACACAAAATAGTATACACACACACACACACACACACACACAGAGTGGTGTGTGGCAGTGTCAGAGTGGTAGACAAATGGAATGCATTAGGCAGTGATGTGGTGGAGGCTGACTCCATACACAGTTTCAAGTGTAGATATGATAGAGCCCAATAGGCTCAGGAATCTGTACACCAGTTGATTGACAGTTGAGAGGCGGGACCCAAAGAGCCAGAGCTCAACCCCCACAAACACAACTAGGCGAGTACAACTAGGTGAGTACACAAGGGAACATTTGCAAATAACATCTGTCATTTGCAACTGACATCTAACAGTGTCAATTGTAAATGCAAGCGACACTGGTAGGTATGCCTGCTGTGGCAGCGTCCACCACTACATCTTGGCTCGTGTCGGCACAAGTCCTGCGCCACTGCAGTACCACTCTTCTTTCACCGTCGACAAATTGCTCGTCGTGGGCTAAAACATCCTTTCGCAAAATTAGTTTCCATTTCCGAGAAAAAAATAAATAAAACACGAAATGGCGCTGTTATTTACAGAGTAGCAAAATTTAGAATGTTGTGCTTGTAGTTCTTTTACAATATAGGGCTCAGCAACTTTTATTTTTTGATTGAGCTGACTTAGCAACTGGGGTAGATAACCAGGCTACTGGGCATTTTAAAGTAAATGGTCACCAAAGTTCGAAAAGGTCATATTATCGCATATTTGAAAATATACATTAAGCTTACATTAAACCCTGAACTGTAGCCTGGCGCTGTAGTAGGCTACAGTTCAGTAAATATTGCCACATCCTTCTCTTCTTCACTACTAGTTACTAATTCATCTGATCGGTAAAAATAAACATGGCCAGACAAGACGAATTCTGAAATGTCTTATGTAAAATTATCAAGAAATTATTTTTAATAACATCTACTTTCATTGAAAAGACAATGTTATCACGGGTCCCTCAGCACAAAATACGAATAGTATACTTGAAGCTTGCAGAAATACGAAATGAAATTGAGAATATGTTTGGCACTTATCAGTCGAAATATGAAATACCTTGCACGAATCAGAATTCAGCATCGCTAAATCGAACATATTTGTATAGAACTGATAGTCAAAATGTACAAGTAACATTTCTGTATAGGCAATAATGTAACTCTGATCTATAATAACAATTACTACGCGTTTTTTTCTATAAGTGATAATGAACATTAAATTCTTGCTCTGCCCAACAGCTTTTACGAGCAATAACACACTGAAGAGACTTGCAAGTCGAGGCCCCTGTACAATCATCGAGGCCCCCGTACTTTTCGAAGTACAGACTGTCCAAGACTGCAAGAAAACTTACTACAAAAACTTCCAACACATTCGTGCCACACAACCAGAGGAGCTTTCCTTGCAGGTACTTACCCCTCTAGACGAACATCGGGGAGGGACCTATTGAGGCTGATGGAGTCCGAGGCGAGGAGGTTGAACTGGTTGAGCTTGAATTTCTCCTTCATGATCGCCTCCTGGTCCGGCGGGGTTCTCACAGGCTTGCCCATCTCCCGGGCTTACCAGGCTGCTCCTGCACCGTCGGCTTGGACACCCACCGCTTCAGTTCCCCCGGCGGGTAGTCCAGATGCCACCCCTGCACGGAATACACACACACATTAACCTCTCACTTGCCTGAATACACTGATTTATTTTGCTGTTCTTGGGACGGAGGGGGTGAATGGCGGGAGCGGAAGGTAGAATAAATGTGACAAACCGAGAAGAAAATGAACTGCAGGAAGAGAATGGCGGTTACCCCAGCATGCACAGTTCACTCTGAACACCGCTATTCATCTAACTCAGTTTACCAAACTAGGTACGCACCTAGTCGTGCGTACCACTACCTACTTTCATCCCATAGCCTCGTATTCTAAGCAAGTTCTACTAGATAGCCAAGCATATTTCTACACTCCCGCTATCTCTACTCCTAAAATTATGTAGAATGAAAATCCCATCATATATTATCCAAGTTTCCGTAATCTGCAGAGCTTGTTTGGTAAACCTTTAACACGGTAAAGGTTTTAACGACACGTACAACTCCTCCACTGAGATATCCATCTAAACGAGGCCTTGTGCCTCGTGTACATTAAGCTACATCCTCAAGTCCTATCAGATAGATCTGGAAAATAGTTTACTTGATCTGGTTTGACAATACTAATACTTGTTAACTAGACCCCCCCCCCCCACCAAAAAAACTGAACACCAGGTTTAGTTATCAAGATAATTAAAATCTGTGAGGTAATTAATGTAATTGTGTGCTACATAATTATGAGTTCAAGCAAATATTTGTAAGAGAATACAGTCTAGATGTTAGGTGTACTTCTAGCAGGCCAACCCAACAAGTGCCACACCACACACCAACACAACAAACTCACAAGATCAGCAACAGGATTAAGACCCAGCAAGATATCTTCAAAAACGGTTCTTGCGTTGTTTGTACAATTCCCATCTTCTTCCTGTGAGGTGTAGAGGTGACAGGAGCTCTCAATCTAGCTATATAGGTCAAAATAGTCACAAATCCATTTATAGATTGTTACTCTTTAATTTCATGTATTCTGGAGATGTGTAAACAATATATGTAATGCGTATATAATTTGAAGCCACAACACTAAAGTAAAATCCAAGTGACTCGTAGCGAGAATGAATGAGTTATGTACGTCAAGGTAACTCAACACAGGTGACACACCACACTCAAACAAAACAAACTCACAATAACCGCGTCAGGATTAAGAGCCAGTAAGAAAGCTTCCCAAATGGTATCTTCAATGTTTGCACAAGTCCCTTCTTCGTCCTGTGGAGTGTAGAATTGACACGTGCTCTTAGTCACGAGTTCGAACAAAACATTGCTAAATTTGGGGAGTCTGAAACCGGAACTGGTTTAGATCATTTTCCCCCCCAATTATCAAAATGTGTAACTGCGTAACAACTGCTAAGCTCAATACTGACACCTACCCGAGCATCGTCAAGGAGGACGACATCAGTAGGACAAGTTCCATAGTCATTTTCTAGGTGAAACATTAATAAAACTACTAATCCCTTGTAAATTTATTCCAGAAAGCACGCGGTGACCCCGAGTCTAAATTTTCATGTTCGAGTATTATTAACATACAAAAGCACGTATTTTATGCATTGCAAACATTAAATGTTCTATCTGAACATTATCGCTAGCGAAATTATATTTAAATACAAATTACATTTTAATATGGAAGGGAGTACCACCTTTGGCTGGAAGAAAGGGACAATTAGCCTCAGAGGAAAGCACACAACGCATTAGAAGGGATGTTTAGGTCTCCTCCAGTACAGTTTTTCTTTTCTCCTACCACCCCCTTCCTTTTGTGTTTTGTTGTGCTTTATTAGATATTTAAAGGTTACATGACGTACATTGGTTGAGACAATGAGTGCTTAAAGGTTATGGATCTCTTGGAGCTCCTCCGCTTCCAATTCTTTGCAATCCAATTTGGAATTCAGTCTGGAATCCAATTCTTCGAGAAATCCCAAGGCGCTCCTACCCCATGGAGTAGTGTATCGAAAGTTCTACTCCTCTGTCTGGCTCGTCTGGCGATTGCTTGGTCGGTAAGAATGGTTCTAGTAGCATCATGGAATCCCAACAAGATTTTATTGCATGCAACATATCACCAGTTAATTAGCACTTTCTGTACTTTCCATTTTTAATAGGCTTTATAATTTCATAAGCAACCAAGACGCTAAGTAAATGCGGTACGAGTCAACTTTATAATAAATATATAAATTAATAGCGGCATATGTGAGACAGCAGCAACAAACTTTACTGGATAATTAACAGGAGGAAGCCAGTATAAAAGGCAGTGCTGATACCCTGCTCAGCACAGAACGTGTGGTGTACAAATAGAGTATTCAGCTCACTAGTTTGTGTGTATCTGCAGTGAGGAAGCCCCAGCAAAATATGGTTTGCCTGGCTTGAATTGAGATAGCGTCAAGGGCGGCCACACAAACCAACGTAGTCAGTGACATCAAAAACAGAATTATCACATCTCACTGCGGAGAGAACCTGGTTTTCCAGCGCGTCTCGTTCTGCCGCTCCTGCTGGTCGCCCACAGGCATCCCTGACAGTCTGGGAGCAAGCGGGTGTGTAGTCACTGACTGGTACACAAGTGTTACCCGTTGATTGACAGTTGAAAGGCGGGACCAAAGAGCCAAAGCTCAACCCCCGCAAGAACCACTGAAGTGAGTACATTCTGTGTTCATTCTGGCAAATATGTTGACCAGACCACACACTAGAAATTGAAGGGACGACGTTTCGGTCCGTCCTGAACCATTCTCAAGTCGATTGTGAGAATGGTCCAGGACGGACCGAAACGTCGTCGTCCCTTCATTTTCTAGTGTGTGGTCTGGGCAACATATTCCAGCCACATTATTGTGACTTATCTGCACTAAGTGGCAACACCGCCCAGTCACAGGCGGTGGTGCCACTCATAGGGAAGCAGGCAAGTACTGTGTTTAGGGAACTGAACTATCGGTATAATTTTGCCCCAAATCGATCCCGAATACATTCACTACCTCCTCTGGGCACTACCTGTATATGACAGCGATGGTCTGGTTGTGGGAATCTCTACCCACAACCAGACCATCGTCCGGGACTTGCCAGGACGTCGTGAGACTGTCACTTTACAGTGAGGCTTCAGGGCCGATCAGCGGGTCACGCGTGCAGTTGGCAAGTACCATCAGCAGTCATGTTGGGACCCGAAAGATGGTGAACTATGCCTGGCCAGAGGAAACTCTGGTGGAGGTCCGTAGCTCCTTCAAAGCGTTCTGCTTTGAAGGAGACCAAGCCACTAACCATTTTAAAAGCCACTAACACATTTTAAACAATACGCATACATAAATACACTTGTCACAGAATAACTGAAGTGGGGATAAGTGTAATTGAATTTGCGCTTCTTGGGGCTTACTCGCACGCGTATTTCCTCACACTAAAGACTTAAAAATATTTAATTCATTAGAAGATGTAGACAGTTTCACGAATAGAACGGGGGAATTGAACAAATAAAATCATGCTGTAGTTTTGGTCTGGCGCGTTCACGAAATGGTCCTCGATCCGAATTTGCATGTACAGTATGTATTTTTGTAGGCAAGCAATTGCCAATGAATTAATGTGTACTGTAAATAAACTACACTCCCTAGTATTAGAAATAATATTACGATTTGCGAAAAAGATATCGGGTTTATATTTTGATTGTTTATATTTAACGTTTTTACAAGAAATCCATTACCGTTATATTTTGTCCGGTAATTTGTTTGAGCATCAGAGCCACCTGTTGATGGCTCGGGTAACACTTCATAACCAGATGGGTAAACGGTCGCCACCACGTGGTTAAACGGTCGCCACCACGTGGATAAACGGTCACCACTACGTGGATAAACGGTCACCACCACGTGGTTAAACGGTCACCACCACGAGGATAAACGGTCACCACCACGTGGTTAAACGGTCACCACCACGAGGATAAACGGTCGCCACCACGTGGTTAAACGGTCGCCACCACGTGGTTAAACGGTCGCCACCACGAGGATAAACGGTCGCCACCACGTGGTTAAACGGTCGCCACCACGTGGTTAAACGGTCACCACTACGTGGATAAACGGTCGCCACCACGTGGTTAAACGGTCACCACCACGAGGTTAAACGGTCGCCACCACGTGGTTAAACGGTCGCCACCACGTGGTTAAACGGTCGCCACCACGAGGATAAACGGTCGCCACCACGAGGATAAACGGTCACCACCACGTGGTTAAACGGTCGCCACCACGTGGTTAAACGGTCGCCACCACGTGGTTAAACGGTCGCCACCACGAGGATAAACGGTCGCCACCACGTGGTTAAACGGTCACCACCACGAGGTTAAACGGTCGCCACCACGTGGTTAAACGGTCGCCACCACGTGGTTAAACGGTCGCCACCACGAGGATAAACGGTCGCCACCACGTGGTTAAACGGTCGCCACCACGAGGATAAACGGTCACCACCACGTGGTTAAACGGTCGCCACCACGTGGTTAAACGGTCGCCACCACGAGGATAAACGGTCACCACCACGTGGTTAAACGGTCGCCACCACGTGGTTAAACGGTCGCCACCACGTGGTTAAACGGTCGCCACCACGAGGATAAACGCTCGCCACCACGTGGTTAAACGGTCGCCACCACGAGGATAAACGGTCGCCACCACGTGGTTAAACGGTCGCCACCACGAGGATAAACGGTCGCCACCACGTGGTTAAACGGTCACCACCACGAGGTTAAACGGTCGCCACCACGTGGTTAAACGGTCGCCACCACGTGGTTAAACGGTCGCCACCACGAGGATAAACGCTCGCCACCACGTGGTTAAACGGTCGCCACCACGAGGATAAACGGTCACCACCACGTGGTTAAACGCTCGCCACCACGTGGTTAAACGCTCGCCACCACGTGGTTAAACGCTCGCCACCACGTGGTTAAACGTCCAAGCATGCTTCCAAAATGCGCCAAACTAAGGTTGTCAACGTGCGGCGCAGTTGGAGGGTTAGCAAAACTTGGTTGTCTATCGTATGGTCACGATAGACTCCAGTGGGTCTCCAGGAAGCGCCAACCACCATTCCTCTCCCCCACCATCCTCTGTTTAGACAGTATTTTTATGTAATTACACTAATAACATAATAAATAACATCACATGAGACCAGAAGACATGGCAGGATGTGCAGAATATCCCCGTTGAAAAGCAGAGGTGCAACAGGTACTCAGAGAGAACTATCAACATCAGAGGCCCGAGACTGTTCAACACGCTTCCGCTACACATAAGGGGCATAACTGGCCGACCCCTCACAGTGTTCAAGAGAGAACTGGATAAGCACCTCCAAAGGATACCTGATCAACCAGGCTGTGACTCATACGTCAGGCTGCGAGCAGCCGCGTCTAACAGCCTGGTTGATCAGTCCAGCAACCAGGAGGCCTGGTCGACGACCGGGCCGCGGGGACGCTAAGCCCGGAAGCACCTCAAGGTAAGGTAAGGTAACCACTTTTACAATTAAGATAGAATTTGGAACTATTTACTTTGTGGAGTCCGGAAATAAAAAAAAAATAAGCATTTCTAGGCCTAGTACATCACAATATTGGGGCTTAAACAACATTTATTAGGCCTAGGATGATCAGGTTTTATTAGCAATACAAAAATTTCCGGTTTGTCCAAATTCAATAGCACCAAATTCTACTTTCTAATGGTCCATTACGTCAGTATATGTACGATGCTCCACATCGTTACTGGAAGTACTCAACAGGAGGACGGACTAGTCACCCTGAAGACAAGGTCGATCGAGTCCAAGGGCCCATGGGCCAGATTCACGAAGTAGTTACGCATGCACTTATGAACCTGTACATCTTTCCTCAATCTTTGGCGGCTTTGTTTACAATTATTAAACAGTTAATGAGCTCCGAAGCACCAGGAGGCTGTTTATAACAATATCAACAATTGATTGGCAGGTTTCATACTTTTAAACTGTTTAATAAATGTAACCAAAGCCGTCAAAGATTGAGGGGGGCAAGATGTACACGTTCATAAGTACTTGCGTAACTGCTTCCTGAATCTAGCCCCATGTTTCTACAGGTATAGCAGCTACCATCTGTCCCACACACACACACTTTTGCAGAACTTAAAACTAGTTACATTTAAGAGGTTTATTTTAGAAACCAATCGCAAATCCAGCTTTGCACAAGTCCCAATGAGCTTACCTACGGGTGGGCAAGCCTAGCATCTGCAGTCTCCCAGCTAATCTGCAATTTATGTTAATTCCCATTTCCAACATTAATAAGCTCTCGATTTACGAATGTAATTTGAAACGTGTCAATAGTTTTGAACTATTCACTACAATAATTGTCAATTATTCACTACAATAATTTAAAAAGTCAGACGTTTTAATGCTATACTCTAAAGATTTGTTTTTAATTTTAATAAATAACGGCAGAGGAAAATAAATAACTCCAGTCTGATACAGACAGACTAAGCTAGGACCATTAAATACATTTAAAGTTAATGTGCAGACAAACGGCATCCCTTACAGAGCGCTTGGGTACCAGTAACTGCCAACAGCAGCCAATCATCCTTGCTCATCCCTGATTAATCATTCTAGCTCACACCTGATTAATCATTCTAGCTCATCACAGATTAATCATCCTTGCTCATCCCCGATAATCACCCTAGCTCATCCCCGATTAATCACCCTAGCTCATCACCGATTAATCACCCTAGCTCATCACCGATTTCCCAGGTGTTAAAGCAGTTAAGTTAATTGAGTTCGTAACCTGTAACTATCTCTGCCAAGGCTTTAATAACGCGCTAAATAATCCCGGTCAAGCGTGAACAAAGCTGCAGTAGCGAGCCACAGACAAGAGTGACCCTTACGCACAGAAATGGCAATAGTGTGATGCATCAAATTAACAAATCCACGAGGGCCATGATAAGGGATCGAACCTACGTCCCGGGTGCATGGGGGGGGGGGAATTGTGTAAAACCCTGGTTTGTGTCTCGGAGAGGCTGCAGGATCCGTGGTAGGTCAGTTGAACTCCCTGTTGCAATTCTTTTCGTCAGTCACCAATGGGTTTACAAAGCACCCGGTGCCTTTAGACAATTAAAATAAACTTGTCTACACACACATGTAGACGGATATTAGAGTTGATCTGTTGAGTTCCTTTCCTTGTTTATGTTGTACCTGGATGACCCTATATTGTATGTACCAGGTTGATAATGTGCATACAGAAATCTATAAATTCTCCGTCACACACACACACACACATACACATACATACATTACATACATATAGGCGCCTTGCGGACAGCGCTTAAGGGTCGTTGTCCAAAGTGGCCCGGGTTCCATTCCCCAAAGCCCCTATTCGCCTAGCAGTAAATATGTACCTGGGAGTTAGACAGCTGCTACGAGCTGCCTCTGTATGTATGTACACATCCCAGGGCTGCCTCTGTATGTATGTACACATCCCCAGGGCTGCCTCTGTATGTATGTACACATCCCCAGGGCTGCCTGTGTATGTATGTATGAATGAATGCGTCTTCGTTAAAAAGCAATATATGTAGTAAATATGATATAGGAGATTTGAGTCAACCGAGGGTTAGAGAGATGGGATCCAAGACTTAATAACTATCATGCAGGCATAAATAATAAACACACAGGCTACTTTGAGCTTGAGGAATGTGACAGTCGAGTTTCTCCGAGGCTCGTTACTCAGACCACTAACGAGTCAGATTCCAAATAATGTAAATGACTAATTGCCCGAGGCCGTGAGCTTGTACATGCCAATATTGCAGGCGACAAATTTAATGAAAAGTGTCTAAACCGAGAACAGCAGCAAGTTGCTGGGAGACCTTGACAAACTCCAGGGGTGGGCAAGCAAATGGTTGCTAGAATTCAATCCCAACAAATGTAAGGTAAAATAGATTGAAGGATAGGAATGTGGGATCAGAAATATCTACATCTTAGGGGAAAAAAAACTACAGAATTTGGAAAACAGATTTTGGGAGTAGATATAATTGCAAGACAAACACCAGAGATACGGGGGGGACGCCCCCAGCATACGGGAGGATGGCGCACGTGGTTTTAGAAACCAAAAGACACTTGCAACTACACGGCCAATGTATACTAATATAGGTATACCGCCCTGGAAATTTCGCACCTTCGCACAAAGAAACTGAAAAATACAAAATCTGCAACAAGATTAGTTCTAGAACTAAGAGGGTTAAGCTATGAGAAGATACATTAAGGCAAATCTCTCACCCTGGAAGATCAAAAACAAGGGGATATGATCATACCATACAAGATACTGGCAGGAAACGATAAGTTGGATAAGGACAGCTTCTTTAAATTATGGGAGAGTGGGATAAGAGGATACAAGTGGAAGCTGGAAATACAAACGAGTCGAAATAACGTAAGTAAATATTCGTAACTTACGTAGGTGGAAAGCAAGTGGAATGCACTGAAAGAAGTCGTGAAGACCACCTCCATCCACAACTTTAAGGCCAGATTCAACAGATTTCGAATGTCAGATTTATTTCAATTGTAAAACGCTTTCCTCTCTCTAGTCTCTTACGTGAGTGTGAGAGTAGTTGAACCCATGTTAGTTGAGCATGGTAATGCTCAATTAGCATGGTTCACCTTCCTGCCCCACAGTGTATAAACATTGGTGACCAGTTACCCATTTTTTGGGAGATATATACAAGAGTTGTTACATTCTTGTTCAGCCACTAGTACGCGTAGTCAAGTCCCTGGAATACGACTCCCACGAAGAATAGTTTTTTACAACCAAGTACACATTTTACTGTTGAGATAGAGACTACAGGTAAGGGTTTGCGCCCAGTAAATCCTCCCCGGCCAGGATACGAACCATGACAAAGGGCTCGCGGAACGCCAGGCGAGGTCTTACCACTACACCACGGAGCCCATTTATACACCTTAACCCACCCCAGGTCTGGCCCTACCGTCACAGTCATCAACACACACACACACACCACACACCTGTGTCAATGCTAATGAACTAACCTGCCATTTT
>WNGS01165318.1:13659392-13672811 GCA_020271785.1 Procambarus virginalis | reverse complement strand
AATTACTGAAACGGCGATGGGTCATATTTTGCCCAAACCCCCCTACAGTTTTCAAAATATCTGAAATATCGGAAAATTGACACCTGAGCGTGATTTTTGAGCCGAATTCTGACTCTCTGCACCTATTTTCATTTTCAAATTCCGACTTTTTATACCGAAAATATGCCAATTACTGAAAACGGCGATGGGTCATATTTTGCCCAAACCCCCCTACAGTTTTCAAAATATCTGAAATATCGGAAAATTGACACCTGAGCGTGATTTTTGAGCCGAATTCTGACTCTCTGCACCTATTTTCATTTTCAAATTCCGACTTTTTATACCGAAAATATGCCAATTACTGAAAACGGCGATGGGTCATATTTTGCCCAAACCCCCTACAGTTTTCAAAATATCTGAAATATCGGAAAATTGACACCTGAGCGTGATTTTTGAGCCGAATTCTGACTCTCTGCACCTATTTTCATTTTCAAATTCCGACTTTTTATACCGAAATATGCCAATTACTGAAAACGGCGATGGGTCATATTTTGCCCAAACCCCCCTACAGTTTTCAAAATATCTGAAATATCGGAAAATTGACACCTGAGCGTGATTTTTGAGCCGAATTCTGACTCTCTGCACCTATTTTCATTTTCAAATTCCGACTTTTATACCGAAAATATGCCAATTACTGAAAACGGCGATGGGTCATATTTTGCCCAAACCCCCCTACAGTTTTCAAAATATCTGAAATATCGGAAATTGACACCTGAGCGTGATTTTTGAGCCGAATTCTGACTCTCTGCACCTATTTTCATTTTCAAATTACGACTTTTTATACCGAAAATATGCCAATTACTGAAAACGGCGATGGGTCATATTTTGCCCAACCCCCCTACAGTTTTCAAAATATCTGAAATATCGGAAATTGACACCTGAGCGTGATTTTTGAGCCGAATTCTGACTCTCTGCACCTATTTTCATTTTCAAATTCGACTTTTTATACCGAAAATATGCCAATTACTGAAAACGGCGATGGGTCATATTTTGCCCAAACCCCCTACAGTTTTCAAAATATCTGAAATATCGGAAAATTGACACCTGAGCGTGATTTTTGAGCCGAATTCTGACTCTCTGCACCTATTTTCATTTTCAAATTCGACTTTTTATACCGAAAATATGCCAATTACTGAAAACGGCGATGGGTCATATTTTGCCCAAACCCCCCTACAGTTTTCAAAATATCTGAAATATCGGAAAATTGACACCTGAGCGTGATTTTTGAGCCGAATTCTGACTCTCTGCACCTATTTTCATTTTCAAATTCCGACTTTTTATACCGAAAATATGCCAATTACTGAAAACGGCGATGGGTCATATTTTGCCCAAACCCCCCTACAGTTTTCAAAATATCTGAANTGACTCTCTGCACCTTTTTTTTTTTTTTTATACCGAAAATATGCAATTACTGAAAACGGCGATGGGTCATATTTTGCCCAAACCCCCTACAGTTTTCAAAATATCTGAAATATCGAAAATTGACACCTGAGCGTGATTTTTGAGCCGAATTCTGACTCTCTGCACCTATTTTCATTTTCAAATTCGACTTTTTATACCGAAAATATGCCAATTACTGAAAACGGCGATGGGTCATATTTTGCCCAACCCCCCACAGTTTTCAAAATATCTGAAATATCGGAAAATTGACACCTGAGCGTGATTTTTGAGCCGAATTCTGACTCTCTGCACCTATTTTCATTTTCAAATTCCGACTTTTTATACCGAAAATATGCCAATTACTGAAAACGGCGATGGGTCATATTTTGCCCAACCCCCCTACAGTTTTCAAAATATCTGAAATATCGGAAATTGACACCTGAGCGTGATTTTTGAGCCGAATTCTGACTCTCTGCACCTATTTTCATTTTCAAATTCCGACTTTTTATACCGAAAATATGCCAATTACTGAAAACGGCGATGGGTCATATTTTGCCCAAACCCCCCTACAGTTTTCAAAATATCTGAAATATCGGAAAATTGACACCTGAGCGTGATTTTTGAGCCGAATTCTGACTCTCTGCACCTATTTTCATTTTCAAATTCCGACTTTTTATACCGAAAATATGCCAATTACTGAAAACGGCGATGGGTCATATTTTGCCCAAACCCCCCTACAGTTTTCAAAATATCTGAAATATCGGAAAATTGACACCTGAGCGTGATTTTTGAGCCGAATTCTGACTCTCTGCACCTATTTTCATTTTCAAATTCGACTTTTTATACCGAAAATATGCCAATTACTGAAAACGGCGATGGGTCATATTTTGCCCAAACCCCCCTACAGTTTTCAAAATATCTGAAATATCGGAAAATTGACACCTGAGCGTGATTTTTGAGCCGAATTCTGACTCTCTGCACCTATTTTCATTTTCAAATTCCGACTTTTTATACCGAAAATATGCCAATTACTGAAAACGGCGATGGGTCATATTTTGCCCAAACCCCCCTACAGTTTTCAAAATATCTGAAATATCGGAAAATTGACACCTGAGCGTGATTTTTGAGCCGAATTCTGACTCTCTGCACCTATTTTCATTTTCAAATTCCGACTTTTTATACCGAAAATATGCCAATTACTGAAAACGGCGATGGGTCATATTTTGCCCAAACCCCCTACAGTTTTCAAAATATCTGAAATATCGGAAAATTGACACCTGAGCGTGATTTTTGAGCCGAATTCTGACTCTCTGCACCTATTTTCATTTTCAAATTCCGACTTTTTATACCGAAAATATGCCAATTACTGAAAACGGCGATGGGTCATATTTTGCCCAAACCCCCCTACAGTTTTCAAAATATCTGAAATATCGGAAAATTGACACCTGAGCGTGATTTTTGAGCCGAATTCTGACTCTCTGCACCTATTTTCATTTTCAAATTCCGACTTTTTATACCGAAAATATGCCAATTACTGAAAACGGCGATGGGTCATATTTTGCCCAAACCCCCCTACAGTTTTCAAAATATCTGAAATATCGGAAATTGACACCTGAGCGTGATTTTTGAGCCGAATTCTGACTCTCTGCACCTATTTTCATTTTCAAATTCCGACTTTTTATACCGAAAATATGCCAATTACTGAAAACGGCGATGGGTCATATTTTGCCCAAACCCCCTACAGTTTTCAAAATATCTGAAATATCGGAAAATTGACACCTGAGCGTGATTTTTGAGCCGAATTCTGACTCTCTGCACCTATTTTCATTTTCAAATTCGACTTTTTATACCGAAAATATGCCAATTACTGAAAACGGCGATGGGTCATATTTTGCCCAAACCCCCCTACAGTTTTCAAAATATCTGAAATATCGGAAAATTGACACCTGAGCGTGATTTTTGAGCCGAATTCTGACTCTCTGCACCTATTTTCATTTTCAAATTCCGACTTTTTATACCGAAAATATGCCAATTACTGAAAACGGCGATGGGTCATATTTTGCCCAAACCCCCCTACAGTTTTCAAAATATCTGAAATATCGGAAAATTGACACCTGAGCGTGATTTTTGAGCCGAATTCTGACTCTCTGCACCTATTTTCATTTTCAAATTCCGACTTTTTATACCGAAAATATGCCAATTACTGAAAACGGCGATGGGTCATATTTTGCCCAAACCCCCCTACAGTTTTCAAAATATCTGAAATATCGGAAAATTGACACCTGAGCGTGATTTTTGAGCCGAATTCTGACTCTCTGCACCTATTTTCATTTTCAAATTCCGACTTTTTATACCGAAAATATGCCAATTACTGAAAACGGCGATGGGTCATATTTTGCCAAAACNNNTCATTTTTCAAATTCCGACTTTTTATACGAAAAATATGCCAATTACTGAAAACGGCGATGGGTCATATTTTGCCCAAACCCCCCTACAGTTTTCAAAATATCTGAAATATCGGAAAATTGACACCTGAGCGTGATTTTTGAGCCGAATTCTGACTCTCTGCACCTATTTTCATTTTCAAATCCGACTTTTTATACCGAAAATATGCCAATTACTGAAAACGGCGATGGGTCATATTTTGCCCAAACCCCCCTACAGTTTTCAAAATATCTGAAATATCGGAAAATTGACACCTGAGCGTGATTTTTGAGCCGAATTCTGACTCTCTGCACCTATTTCATTTTCAAATTCCGAATTTTATACCGAAAATATGCCAATTACTGAAAACGGCGATGGGTCATATTTTGCCCAAAACCCCCTACAGTTTTCAAAATATCTGAAATATCGGAAAATTGACACCTGAGCGTGATTTTTGAGCCGAATTCTGACTCTCTGCACCTATTTTCATTTTCAAATTCCGACTTTTTATACCGAAAATATGCCAATTACTGAAAACGGCGATGGGTCATATTTTGCCCAAACCCCCCTACAGTTTTCAAAATATCTGAAATATCGGAAAATTGACACCTGAGCGTGATTTTTGAGCCGAATTCTGACTCTCTGCACCTATTTTCATTTTCAAATTCCGAATTTTATACCGAAAATATGCCAATTACTGAAAACGGCGATGGGTCATATTTTGCCCAAACCCCCTACAGTTTTCAAAATATCTGAAATATCGGAAAATTGACACCTGAGCGTGATTTTTGAGCCGAATTCTGACTCTCTGCACCTATTTTCATTTTCAAATTCCGACTTTTTATACCGAAAATATGCCAATTACTGAAAACGGCGATGGGTCATATTTTGCCCAAACCCCCCTACAGTTTTCAAAATATCTGAAATATCGGAAAATTGACACCTGAGCGTGATTTTTGAGCCGAATTCTGACTCTCTGCACCTATTTTCATTTTCAAATTCCGACTTTTTATACCGAAAATATGCCAATTACTGAAAACGGCGATGGGTCATATTTTGCCCAAACCCCCTACAGTTTTCAAAATATCTGAAATATCGGAAAATTGACACCTGAGCGTGATTTTTGAGCCGAATTCTGACTCTCTGCACCTATTTTCATTTTCAAATTCCGACTTTTTATACCGAAAATATGCCAATTACTGAAAACGGCGATGGGTCATATTTTGCCCAAACCCCCCTACAGTTTTCAAAATATCTGAAATATCGGAAAATTGACACCTGAGCGTGATTTTTGAGCCGAATTCTGACTCTCTGCACCTATTTTCATTTTCAAATTCCGACTTTTTATACCGAAAATATGCCAATTACTGAAAACGGCGATGGGTCATATTTGCCCAAACCCCCTACAGTTTTCAAAATATCTGAAATATCGGAAAATTGACACCTGAGCGTGATTTTTGAGCCGAATTCTGACTCTCTGCACCTATTTTCATTTTCAAATTCCGACTTTTTATACCGAAAATATGCCAATTACTGAAAACGGCGATGGGTCATATTTTGCCCAAACCCCCCTACAGTTTTCAAAATATCTGAAATATCGGAAAATTGACACCTGAGCGTGATTTTTGAGCCGAATTCTGACTCTCTGCACCTATTTTCATTTTCAAATTCCGACTTTTTATACCGAAAATATGCCAATTACTGAAAACGGCGATGGGTCATATTTGCCCAAACCCCCCTACAGTTTTCAAAATATCTGAAATATCGGAAAATTGACACCTGAGCGTGATTTTTGAGCCGAATTCTGACTCTCTGCACCTATTTTCATTTTCAAATTCCGACTTTTTATACCGAAAATATGCCAATTACTGAAAACGGCGATGGGTCATATTTTGCCCAAACCCCCTACAGTTTTCAAAATATCTGAAATATCGGAAAATTGACACCTGAGCGTGATTTTTGAGCCGAATTCTGACTCTCTGCACCTATTTTCATTTTCAAATTCCGACTTTTTATACCGAAAATATGCCAATTACTGAAAACGGCGATGGGTCATATTTTGCCCAAACCCCCTACAGTTTTCAAAATATCTGAAATATCGGAAAATTGACACCTGAGCGTGATTTTTGAGCCGAATTCTGACTCTCTGCACCTATTTTCATTTTCAAATTCCGACTTTTTATACCGAAAATATGCCAATTACTGAAAACGGCGATGGGTCATATTTTGCCCAAACCCCCCTACAGTTTTCAAAATATCTGAAATATCGGAAAATTGACACCTGAGCGTGATTTTTGAGCCGAATTCTGACTCTCTGCACCTATTTTCATTTTCAAATTCCGACTTTTTATACCGAAAATATGCCAATTACTGAAAACGGCGATGGGTCATATTTTGCCCAAACCCCCCTACAGTTTTCAAAATATCTGAAATATCGGAAAATTGACACCTGAGCGTGATTTTTGAGCCGAATTCTGACTCTCTGCACCTATTTTCATTTTCAAATTCCGACTTTTTATACCGAAAATATGCCAATTACTGAAAACGGCGATGGGTCATATTTTGCCCAAACCCCCCTACAGTTTTCAAAATATCTGAAATATCGGAAATTGACACCTGAGCGTGATTTTTGAGCCGAATTCTGACTCTCTGCACCTATTTTCATTTTCAAATTCCGACTTTTATACCGAAAATATGCCAATTACTGAAAACGGCGATGGGTCATATTTTGCCCAAACCCCCCTACAGTTTTCAAAATATCTGAAATATCGGAAAATTGACACCTGAGCGTGATTTTTGAGCCGAATTCTGACTCTCTGCACCTATTTTCATTTTCAAATTCCGACTTTTTATACCGAAAATATGCCAATTACTGAAAACGGCGATGGGTCATATTTTGCCCAAACCCCCTACAGTTTTCAAAATATCTGAAATATCGGAAATTGACACCTGAGCGTGATTTTTGAGCCGAATTCTGACTCTCTGCACCTATTTTCATTTTCAAATTCCGACTTTTTATACCGAAAATATGCCAATTACTGAAAACGGCGATGGGTCATATTTTGCCCAAACCCCCCTACAGTTTTCAAAATATCTGAAATATCGGAAAATTGACACCTGAGCGTGATTTTTGAGCCGAATTCTGACTCTCTGCACCTATTTTCATTTTCAAATTCCGACTTTTTATACCGAAAATATGCCAATTACTGAAAACGGCGATGGGTCATATTTTGCCCAAACCCCCCTACAGTTTTCAAAATATCTGAAATATCGGAAAATTGACACCTGAGCGTGATTTTTGAGCCGAATTCTGACTCTCTGCACCTATTTTCATTTTCAAATTCCGACTTTTTATACCGAAAATATGCCAATTACTGAAAACGGCGATGGGCCCCCCCCCCCATCCAGTGGGCAGCGGTGGATAGGTTACACCCCTCCCCCCCATCCAATGGGCAGCGGTGGATAGGTTACACCGCCCCCCCCCCCCTCCCCATCGAGTGGGCAGCGGTGGATAGGTTTTCAAGTGTGGGGCCTCACTCCCCCTGATCGTCCCTCACTTACCTGACACCTCAACTGTCCCGAGGACCTGAGTAGGTAGGTGCGCCGGGGGCACCGTCCGAAGGTTTTACTGAGACGGGGCTATTACCTGGAGAAGTTGCATTTGCCAGACAGGTCCAGGGGTGCTGCGTCTCGGAGCCCCGCGAGTTGCATGTCTACATAGGACTGGGTAGTTTAACCCGACGTCGCTGGAGTATGTGTTCCTGGACTGTCATCTGCCGCTTGGGGGGGGGGGGGGAGTCCTGGGAGCACTGTCTATGGGGGGAACCTGTGGGCACTTCACCGTGAGGTCTAGGGAGCACTGTGTAAGGGGAAACCTGTGGGCACTTCACCGTGAGGTCTAGGGAGCACTGTGTAAGGGGGGAACCTGTGGGCACTTCACCGTGAGGTCTAGGGAGCACTGTGTAAGGGGGGAACCTGTGGGCACTTCACCGTGAGGTCTAGGGAGCACTGTGTAAGGGGGGAACCTGTGGGCACTTCACCGTGAGGTCTAGGGAGCACTGTCATCACCGAGTATAGGAGCACTTCACTGTAAAGTGTCAGGGGAGCTGTGTCGGGTGTGAACCGCCGGCGCTCGGTGTTTACACCTTAGTTGGGGGTCACTCCGTGTGGTGGCGTTCAGGTTCTCCTCCTGCGCCTCACCAGGGGTGCTGTAGAATTCTTTCGACTTGGGACCCTATCTGAACGTGGGTTCTAATGCTGGGGGAACCCAGGAGAGGATGGGTTCAGTATCCCTAACTTGGCGTGGCATTTCTGCGAAAACTGATGCTTGGTTGTTCACCGCTCGTTAGAGTTTCCGGGAATGGCATCGTTACACACTCTCGCCTCTCATTAGATGGGAGAGGCTAGCAGGAAAACTGTTTCGTCTACGACTGACAGCCTTGGACGAGATCCCCACAAAGGCAACAAACTATGCCTATTGTCCCAGTAACAGCATTTGTTCCAGTTAGAGAATTTAAACACAATCAGATGTACCCATAGTAGGAAAACAGCATGTAAAGGATTTGGGAATAATAATGTCTGACGACCTAACGTTTAGGGAGCATAACCAAGCAAATATTGCGACAGCCAGGAAAATGATAAGATGGATTACGAGAACTTTCAAATCCAGGGATCCCGTCACAATGGTTGTACTCTTCAAGTCACTTGTGTTGTCCCGTCTTGAGTACTGCTCAGTACTCACTTCCCCCTTCAGAGCAGGAGAGATTGCTGAAATAGAGGGAATACAGAAAACATATACGGCACGCATAGACGCAATAAAGCACCTAAATTATTGGGATCGTCTCAAAGCTCTCCAAATGTACTCACTAGAAAGAAGACGAGAGAGATATCAAATAATATACACCTGGAAGATACTAGAGGGCCAAGTACCAAATCTACACAGTAAAATAACAACGTACTGGAGTGAACGATATGGAAGAAAATGCAGAATAGAACCAGTGAAGAGCAGAGGTGCCATAGGCACAATCAGAGAACACTGTATAAACATCAGAGGTCCGCGGTTGTTCAACACCCTCCCAGCAAGCATAAGAAATATTGCCGGAACAACCGTGGACATCTTCAAGAGGAAACCAGATTTATTCCTCCAAGGAGTGCCGGACCAACCGGGCTGTGGTGGGTATGTGGGCCTGCGGGCCGCTCCAAGCAACAGCCTAGTGGACCAAACTCTCACAAGTCAGGCCTGGCCTCGGGCCGGGCTTGGGGAGTAGAAGAACTTCCAGAACCCCATCAACCAGGTTTCTCTAGGTCCCTCAGCACTGATGTCTAGCCCCCACGAGACGGCTACCGGAAGACGAGATCACCTGAGACCCAAGATGACGGACTGAAGCCCATCTCACCTGACTCCCGTGCACCTGGTCCTCCGGATGAAACTGCCTAAACAAGTTAGGCACCCGGAGAATTGCAGAGGGCACCCAGCAACAACGGTCTCCGATACCTAAATAACATTTTTCTGCAGATTTCGTTGAGAACAAAACCCAGGCCCCTCTGCGGCAGAAACGAGACTGCCTCTTGATACTGGTAATGGCTCCAAAGGGCCACCACTTACGGGCTATTCATACCCGTACCACCTTTTGGGTGGCTTAATCTTCATCAATCAATCAATCAGTACCAGTGGGTACTGACCCAGCACCCACTGGTACTGACCCAGCACCCACTGGTACTGACCCAGCACCCACTGGTACTGACCCAGCACCCACTGGTACTGACCCAGCACCCACTGGTACTGACCCAGCACCCACTGGTACTGACCCAGCACCCACTGGTACTGACCCAGCACCCACTGGTACTGACCCAGCACCCACTGGTACTGACCCAGCACCCACTGGTACTGTCCCAGCACCCACTGGTACTGACCCAGCACCCACTGGTACTGACCCAGCACCCACTGGTACTACTGACCCAGCACCCACTGGTACTGACCCAGCACCCACTGGTACTGTCCCAGCACCCACTGGTACTGTCCCAGCACCCACTGGTACTGTCCCAGCACCCAGCTATAAAATTGCCTATAGCAGTTTCATTGTGCAGCCTAAAGCTTATCTGCCTTGTCTCTAGAGGTGGTTTGTTAATGTTGGTTAGGAGAAATGTGGGGTAATGGTCTATAGTGCTATCGATGATAATCCCTGAAGTAAGTGGAGAGGTTATGTTGGTCCAGATGTGATCAAGAGCCATGGCAGTACTGTCAGTGATTCTAGTAGGTCTAGTGACTAAGGGTATGAGGAAGTATGAGGAAGCAGGAATCATACAGTTGAGGAAACTAGCAGCAGGAGAGTTATCAGGCTCGCAGAGGTCAACGTTAAAGTCTCCATAAATAATTAAGTGGTTTTTGTTCAGTCTGTTCTCTAGTATAAGATTTCTAATGTTAGAGTTAAATTCAGTCACATCAGTGTTAGGAACCCTTAGACTGCTCCCACAGTCAAGACAGCATCGTTACCCTTGACTCTGAAACAGGCAAATATATACTCTCCATAAGGGTCTCTAGATTTCATTACTTTTAAGCAAGTCAGTGCATGGTGGTAGTAAACAGAAGTACCACCACCTCTTTGTATAGGACGACAGTTGTGAATGGCTGAGTAGTTTGGTATGTTGTAGAGTTGAGAAGTGTCCTCTTTTAACCACGTTTCAGTAAACACAATAAAAGAGAATTGTTGTCAACTGTTTGAATCAGGGCATTAACATCATCAAAGTGTTTGCCAAGAGATCTTACATTCAAGTTAATTACAGAAACAGTGATTACATGCTAAAATATTGTTTACATCATGTGCTGTGCAATATCTGCAATTTTGATCATTAAAGTGCTGGTTGTCATAGATACTTGATAAGAGGTTAAGGTTTGGATCTATAATAGTTTGCATAAGGGAGCTGTTTTACAGAAGAGCCAAAAAGACAATAAAAAAAGAACTAGCTATGAAAAATATTTATATTATATTATATAGGGGGGTACCACCTCTGGTGCAATTATAGGGACCCACAGCCTCAGAGAAGGGAACACAGAGCATTCAGGGAAAAACTTGCCATTTAACTCTGAATACATGAGGGTGTTCGCTTCTCCTACCACCCCCCTTTTTATGGTGTACACTTTATTAAGCAAGGTTATACAGTTACATATCTGATTGTATACAAAAAATGAGCATTAAGAGGAATATTATATTATATATATATATATATATATATATATATATATATATATATATATATATATATATATATATATATATATATATATATATATTATATATATATATATATATATAAATATACACAAAAATGAGATAGGTTGCTTAAAAGTACTTTCAGGTACACTGAAGGTAATTATTTGCACTAATGATCAAAATTGCACAGGCAAAGCAAAGAGCACAATGGAGCAATGGTGGTTGGGCTAGGCAACCTGGGTTACAAAGAAAAAGTAGAATAAAAATTCTAAAGTATTATAAACTTAATGGTAATTTAAGTAATAAAAACTTAATGGGAACTTAGAAATGTAAAAAGTTAACTACAATAATTAATAACAATAGATGACCAAAAGTGTTATGTTTATTGATGGGCTAGACGTGGAATTTGATTCTTGAATTGATTTGTTGCTTTGTTATGAAAGAGGTGGGATAGGTTTAATGAATTTGCTCTACATTGACATGTTTACTGTGATTGAGATAAAAATTGGTCGAGTTACCCGTAATTAGGGGTTTTCTGTTACCGTAGGCTTTTGATTAGACCATGATTTTGATTCTAGTGGACCATGATTTGATTTTGACATAGTAACATAAGTTACTATTCTGTACGTTATTGTACCTTGAGGATACCTTGAGGTGCTTCCGGGGCTTATCGTCCCCGCGGCCCGGTCATCGACCAGGCCTCCTGGTTGCTGGACTGATCAACCAGGCTGTTGGACGCGGCTGCTCGCAGCCTGACGTATGAGTCACAGCCTGGTTGATCAGGTATCCTTTGGAGGTGCTTATCCAGTTCTCTCTTGAACACTGTGAGGGGTTTGCCAGTTATGTCCCTTATGTGTAGTGGAAGCGTGTTGAACAGTCTCGGGCCTCTGATGTTGATAGAGTTCTCTCTCAGAGTACCAGTTGCACCTCTGCTTTTCAACGGGGGTATTCTGCACATCCTGCCATGTCTTCTGGTCTCATGTGATGTTATTTCTGTGTGCAGGTTTGGGACCAGCCCCTCTAATATTTTCCACGTGTAAATTATTATGTATCTCTCCCGCCTGCGCTCAAGGGAATACAGATTTAGGCTCTTAAGTCGGTCCCAATAGTTTAGATGTTTTACCGAGTGGATTCTAGCAGTAAAGGACCTCTGCACGCTCTCCAGGTCAGCAATTTCACCAGCAGTGAAAGGGGCTGTCATTGTGCAGCAGTACTCCACTCTAGAGAGCACAAGCGTTTTGAAAAGTGTCATCATCGGTATAGCATCTCTAGTGTGAAAAGTTCTTGTTATCCAACCTGTCATTTTTCTTGCAGTTGTGACGGCTACTTTATTGTGTTCTTTAAAGGTAAGGTCTTCCGACATGAGTACACCCAGATCCTTTACATTGCCTTTTCGTTCTATGTTATGATTTGCCTGAGTTTTGTACGTGGTTTCCGTTTTTATATTTTCATTTTTTCCATAGCGCATGAGCTGGAACTTGTCTTCGTTAAACACCATATTATTTTCTGTAGCCCATAGAAAGACCTGATCTACATCTGACTGGAGGTTCGCCGTGTCCTCTATGTTGCCTACTCTCATGAAGATCCTAGTGTCATCTGCAAAGGATGATACAGTGCTATAGGTTGTGCTCTTGTCTATGTCCGATATGAGGATGAGAAAAAGTACTGGAGCAAGCACAGTACCCTGGGGGACTGAGCTCTTAACGGTTGACGGGTTGGATTTTATTTTGTTGACTATTACACATTGGGTTCTGTTGGTCAGGAAATTGTAGATCCATCTGCCTACTTTTCCGGTAATTCCTTTTGAGCGCATTTTATGGGCAATAACACCATGGTCACATTTATCAAAAGCTTTTGCGAAATCTGTGTAAATTACATCAGCGTTTTGTTTGTCTTCCATAGCATCTAATGCCATATCATAGTGGTCCAGCAACTGCGACAGGCAAGAGCGCCCTGTTCTGAAACCATGTTGTCCGGGTTATGGAGATGCTGTGATTCCATGTATTTTGTGATCTTACTTCTTAGCACTCTCTCAAAAATTTTTATGATGTGCGATGTTAGTGCTATCGGTCTGTAATTTTTGCCTCTGCCTTATTTCCTCCTTTATGAAGTGGTGCTATCTCTGCTGTTTTTAGTATATCAGGAATAACGCCAGTATCTAGGCTTTGTCTCCACAGAATGTGAAGGGCCTGCGATAGTGGTTTTTTACAGTTCTTGATGAATATGGAGTTCCAAGAATCCGGGCCTGGTGCGGAGTGCATAGGCATACTGTTTATGGCTTCTTCAAAATCCAGTGGGGATAGGGTGACGTCTGATATATGATTTGATGTTGGTATCATATCCATGAAAAATTCATTGGGTTCGA
>WNGS01165318.1:13645339-13659367 GCA_020271785.1 Procambarus virginalis | reverse complement strand
GGGCTTGGGGAAAGAAGAACTTCCAGAACCCCTCAACCAGTTATCACCAGGGTTTCTCTAGGTCCCTCAGCACTGATGTCTAGACCCCACGAGACGGCTACCGGAAGACGTGAATCACCTGAGACCCCCAAGATGAAGGACTGAAGCCCATCGCACCATGATCTCCCGTGGCGACCTGGTCCTCCGGATGGAACTGCCTAAACAAGTTAGGCACCCGGAGAATTGCAGAGGGCACCCAGCAACAACGGTCCCTCTGATACCTAATACAGCATTTTTCTGCAGAGTTTCGTTGAGAACAAAACCCAGGCCCCTCTGCGGCAGAAACGAGACTGCCTCTGATACTGGTAATGGCTCAAAAGGGCCCACCACTTACCGGGTCTATTCATACCCGTACCACCTTTTGGGTGACTTAATGCTTCATCAATCAATCAATCAGTGCCAGTGGGTCGGACCAACATGGTACGACCAGCACCCACTGGTACTGTCCCAGCAACCACTGGTACTGTCCCAGCACCCACTGGTACTGACCGAGGCAACCACTGGTACTGTCCCAGATACCCACTGGTACTGTCCCAGGCACCCACTGGTACTGTACCCAGCACCACTGGTACTGTTCCAGCACCCACTGGTACTGACCCAGCACCATGCATGATCCACACCCACTGGTACATTGACCCAGCACCCACTGGTACTGACCCAGCACCCACTGGTACTCGACCCCAGCACCCACTGGTACTAGCCCCAGCACCCACTGGTACTGACCCCAGCACCCCTGGTTCTACTGACCCAGCACCACTGGTACTGCCCATCACCCACTGGTACTGACCAGCACCCACTGACCAGTACTTGGTGACCCAGGCACCATGGTACTGTTCCAGCACCACTGGTACTGACCAGCACCCCCTGTTACTGCCACCCATCAACACCCATGGTACTTACCCCGCACCCACTGGTATCGGACCCAGCACCCATGGGTACTACCCAGCACCCACTGGTACTGTCCCAGCACCCACTGGTACTGTCCCAGCACCGACGCACCCATGGTACTGTCCCAGCACCACTGGTACTGACCCAGCACCCACTGGTACTGACCCAGCACCCACTGGTACTGGACCCAGCAACCCACTTGTACTGTACCCAGCACCCACTGGTACTTACCAGCACCCACTGGTACTGATCCCAGCCACCACTGGTACTGTCCCAGCCCCACTGGTACTGACCCAGCACCCAGCTAAAAATTGCCTATAGCGAGTTTCATTGTGCGCCTAAAGCTTAGCTGCCTTGTCTCTAGATGGTGGTTTTTAATGTTGGTGTAGGAGAAATGTGGGGTAATGGTCTATAGTGCTATGATGATTATAATCCCTGAAGTAAGTGGAGAGGTTAATGTTGTCCAGATGTGATCAAGAGCCATGGCAGTACTGTCAGTGATTATAGTAGGTTTAGTGACTAAGGGTATTGAGAAGTATGAGGAAGGCAGGATTCATACAGTTGAGGAAACTGCAGCAGGAGAGTTATCAGGCGTCGCAGAGGTCAACGTTAAAGTCTCCATAAATAATTAGTGGTTTTTGATTCATGTCTGTTTCTAGTATTAAAGATTTTCTAATGTTAGAGTTAAATTCAGTCACATCAGTGTTGTAGGAACCCTTAGACTGCTCCCACAGTCAAACAGCACGTTACCCTTGACTCTGAAACAGGCAAATTATACTCGCCATAAGTGGTCTCTAGAGTTCATTACTTTTAAGCAAGTCAGTAAATGGGGTAGTAAACAGATAGTACCACCAACCTCTTGTGTATAGGACGACAGTTGTGAATGGCTGTGTAGTTTGGTATGTTGTAGAGTTGAGAAAGTGTCCTCTTTTAACCACGTTTCAGTAAAACACAATAAAAGAGAATTTGTTGTCAACGTGTTTGAATCGGGGCATTAACATCATCAAAGTGTGTGCCAAGAGATCTTACATTCAAGTTAACTTACAGAAACAGTGAGAAATTTACCATGCTAAATATTGTTGTACATCAATTGCTGTATCATACCTGCAATTTGATCATTAAAGTGTGGTGTCATAGATACTTGATAAAGGTTAAGGTTGGATCTATAATGGTTTGCATAAGCGAGCTGTTTTACAGAAAAGCCAAAAAGACAATATAAAAAAGAACTAGCTATTGAAAAATATTAATTATATTATATATATATTATATTATATAGGGGGGGTACCCACCTCTGGTGCAATTCAGGGACCACATCCTCAGAGAAGGGGAACACAGAGCATTCAGGGAAAAACTTGCCATTTAAACTCTAATACATGAGGGTGTGTCGCTTCTCCTACCACCCCCTTTTTATGGTGTACACATTTATTAAGCAAGGTTATATCAGTTTACATATCGATTGTATACAAAAAATTGAGCATTAAGTAGGAATATTATATTATATTATTCATATATATATTACTTTATTATATATATATATAGATATCATATAGATATCATATATATTATATCTATATATATATATATATTATATATATATAGTAAAACTATACACAAAAATAAGAGTAGGTTGCTTAAGAGTACTTTCAGGTACACTAAGGTAATTATTTTGCACTAATGATCAAAATTGCACAGGCAAAGCAAGAGTCACAATGGAGCAATGGTGGTTGGGCCAGGCAACCTGGTTACAAAGAAAAAGTAGAATAAAATTTTCTAAAGTAATTATAAACTTAATTGTAATTTAAGTAATAAAAACTTAATGGGAACTTAGAAAATGTAAAAAGTTAACTACAATAATTAATAACAATAGATGACAAAGTGTTATGTGTATTGATGGGCTAGACGTGGAATTTGATTCTTGAATTGCTTTGTTGCTTTGTTATGAAACGAGGTGGGATGGTTAATGAATTTGCCTCTACATTGACATGTTTACTGTTGTGAGATAACAATTGTCGAGTTACCCGTAATTAGGGGTTTTCTGTACCGTAGGCTTTGATTAGACCATGATTTTGATTCTAGTGGACCATGATTTGATTTTGACATAGTAACATAAGTTACTATTCTGTACGTTATTGTACCTTGAGGATACCTTGAGTGCTTCCGGGCTTACGTCGTCCCCGCGGCCCGGTCATCGACAGGCCTCCTGGTTGCTGGACTGATCAACCAGGCTGTTGGACGCGGCTGCTCAGCCTGACGTATGAGTCACAGCCTGGTTGATCAGTATCCTTTGGAGGTGCTTATCCAGTTCTCTCTTGACACTGTGAGGGGTTTGCCAGTTATGTCCCTTAGTGTGTAGTGGAAGCGTGTTGAACAGTCTCGGGGCCTCTGATGTTGATAGAGTTCTCTCTCAGAGTACCATTGCACCTCTGCTTTTCAACGGGGGTATTCTGCACATCCTGCCATGTCTTCTGGTCTCATGTGATTTTATTTCTTGTGCAGGTGCAGGTTTGGGACCAGCCCCTCTAATATTTTCCACGTGTAAATTATTATGTATCTCTCCCGCCTGCGCTCAAGGGAATACAGATTAGGCTCTTAAGTCGGTCCCAATAGCCTAGATGTTTTACCGAGTGGATTCTAGCAGTAAAGGACCTCTGCACGCTCTCCAGGTCAGCAATTTAACCAGCAGTGAAAGGGCTGTCATTGTGCAGCAGTACTCCCACTCTAGAGAGCACAGCGTTTTGAAAAGTGTCATCATCGGTATAGCATCTCTAGTGTGAAAAGTTCTTGTTATCCAACCTGTCATTTTTCTTGCAGTTGTGACGGCTACTTTATTGTGTTCTTTAAAGGTAAGGTCTCCGACATGAGTACACCCAGATCCTTACATGCCTTTTCGTTCTATGTTATGATTTGCCTGAGTTTTGTAGTGGGTTTCCGTTTTTATATTTTCATTTTTTCCATAGCGCATGAGCTGGAATTGTCATCGTAAAAACCAATTATTTTCTGTAGCCCATAGAAAGGACCTATCTACATCTGACTGAAGGTTCGCCGTGTCCTCTATGTTGCCTACTCTCATGAAGATCCTAGTGTCATCTGCAAAGGATGATACAGTGCTATAGGTTGTGCTCTTGTCTATGTCCGATATGAGGATGAGAAAAAGTACTGGAGCAAGCACAAAACCCTGGGGGACTGAGCTCTTAACGGTTGACGGGTTGGATTTTATTTTGTTGACTATTACACATTGGGTTCTGTTGGCAGGAAATTGTAGATCCATCTGCCACTTTCCGGTAATCCTTGTGAGCGCATTTTATGGGCAAAACACCATGGTCACATTTATCAAAGCTTTTGCGAAATCTGTGTAAATTACATCATGCGTTTTGTTTGTCTTCCATATGCATCTAATGCCATATCATAGTGGTCCAGCAACTGCGACAGGCAAGAGCGCCCTGTTCTGAAACCATGTTGTCCGGGGTTATGGAGATGCTGTGATTCCATGTATTTGTGATCTTACTTCTTAGCACCTCTCTCAAAAATTTTTATGATGTGCGATGTTAGTGTTATCGGTCTGTAATTTTTTGCCTCTGCCTTATTTCCTCCTTTATGAAGTGGTGCTATCTCTGCTGTTTTTTAGTATATCAGGAATAACGCCAGTATCTAGGCTTTGTCTCCACAGATTGTGAAGGGCCTGCGATAGTGGGTTTTTTACAGTTTCTTGATGAATATGGAGTTCCAAGAATCCGGGTCTGGTGCAGAGTGCAAGGCATACTGTTTATGCTCTTCAAATCCAGTGGGGATAGGGTGACGTCTGATATATATTTGATTGTGGTATCATATCCATGAAAAAATTCTTTGGGTTGAATTCATTCTTCCACCACGGAGGAAGAATTGAAACAGGAATTTCCTTAAGTACGTTGTATAATATACATCTTCAAAACCCTTGACTCCTTCTGAAGATGTATTAATATACGAAAGTACTTAAGGAACTTCCTGTTTCAATTCTTTCTCCGTGGTCTGACACTGTCACATTTTTAATCACTGTTTATTTTTTGTGGATTTACACACATTATATTATATATATAATATATATATATATATATATATATATATATATATATATATATATATATATATATATATATATTATATGTGACGGTAAAGTAGTGGAGCATGAATGTTCGGCAGTCCTCCAATGGCAGGTGTCTAAACCAGGCCACATACACAAAAAAAAGAATGACTGCTAGCCTGATAGTCTGTGGTAGAGGTAGGGGAAGACACACAAAACACAAAATATAAACAATGAAATTTAATTACTCTAGAAAACAAATTTAAATAAAGACAATTCCTTGCATTGAAATAGTGCAAAAATAATAAGTGAAAATAATTTATAACAAAAAGAGATTAAGTGACTGGTTACGTAACGGAAATGCAAAGATAAAGTGGTGCTGGGAATATAGCGCAACTAAGAACGCTACTTGATACACGGGTATATCAATTAGATGTTCACAGCTTAGAGCACAACAATATTCTGAGGAAGGTCCGCTTGGATATGAATCTAGACGTTGACTTGGGTAGATGTCGTGCGTGGTGCGAAGCAGAAGTGGGTGATCTTGACCAACCAATCAGAATGCAGACAGGCCGCAACTGGTACGTTAAGTGTTTGAAGTGTCGCGCTGAGCCCGGTGAGGAGAAGTAGGGAGTGGGGGGGGTTCAGGAGTGGAGGGGGGTGAGCATGTGTGGCTGCCTTGACAACGTTTTGCTACTGCTGCATGTATCTTGAATGTAGCACTGAACGTCTCGGTGACGATAGAAGGGGAAGGCAGGCTTAATTCTCTCTTGCAAGAGATTATAGGGGATAAAAGTAGGGTAAACATATGAACATAAGAATAGGGTAACCGCAGAAGGCCTTTTGGCCCATTACGAGGCAGCTGGTCATCTACATACAAAGAAAGATTAATCCAGTATGTATTGGCTCTGTTATGTGAAACATTGTCTTCTGTGTTGGGCATCGTTTATGTTCTGGTCTTGTCCTTACTCATCATAGTGGGTAGAGTAATAGTTCCGTGATTTGGGTTGGTGTCATGTCGGTTGTTCTGTTCTTCTGTGGATTGCTTCAAAAATTTGTAATCTTCTTGCATCTTTGGTTTGTCTAGTTATGGCCTCGTCGTTTTTGTCTATTATGGGCCTCGTATGTACCCATACGAGGCCTATTGGCCTCGTTGGGGCCATAGGCCTTCTGCGGGTACCTATATATATATATATTATAATAGTATATATATATATATATATATATATATATATATATATAATATATAGATATATATGATGAATGAAAACTCACACCCCAGAAGTGACTCGAACCCATACTCCCAGGAGCAACGCAACTGGTATGTAAAGACGCCTTAAACCCACTTGACCATCACGACCAGACAAAATGAGATGATAGCCGAAGCTATTTGAAAAAACCACCTCACCGCTGACACTCGGATGGTTATCTTGGGCAGTAGCATTGCCCAAGAACCTGGTGGGCGGTGAGGGTGGTTAAATAGCTTCGCTATCATCTCATTTTGTCTGGGTCGTGATGGTCAAGGTGTGTTTAAGGCGTCTTGTACATTACCAGTTGCGTTTCTCCTGGAGTAGTGGGTTTCGAGTCACTTCCCCCCCTGGGGTGTGAGTTTTCTATTCGTATATAGTCCCTGGGGACCATTCAGGCTCTGTCTGCATTTGTGTTCCTCACGTGTGCCCCCAACAGAATCGAGGTGATTTTGATAAAATGCTACCCATGCCCAAGCATAACCATCCGAGTGCCAGCGTGTGAGGTTGGTTCAAATAGCGTCGGCTATCATACATCATTTTGTCTGGTCTGTGGTCAAGTGGTTTAAGGCTCTGTACATACCCGTTGGCGTTGCTCCTGGGAGTATGGGTTCGAGTCACTCTTCTGGGGGTAGGAGTTTTCATTCGTATATAGTCCTTGGGGACCAATTCAGGCTTGTTGCCATATCATATATAAAATATATATATAATATATATATAATATATAGAATATATATATAATATAGTATATATATATATATATATTATATATATATATATATCGATGTGATGCCCATAGATGCCATCTTTCTTTCCTCACAAGATGGCCCTTGTCTTCGGTCCTTCTAAGTTACTTACTTTCTGAGATGTTCTCCCATCCTACAGCACCGCCTAAATTAAATGTGGTATGACACCCTTCTGAGGTCCATGCTGGTGAAAGTCCTGACCCTGCATTTGGACCGACTCTCAGGTTGGGAGCAAGCACCCTTCCTGTAAGAACGTTGGCGGCCTTGGTGTCCGCACAGCCTCCCAAATTGCTCTACCCAGCCTTCCCTTTCCCTCCTCCCATGGCATCGCACACCTCGTCAGAGATCTTACCTGCAACCTTGAGAGATTCAGCACGAATCACGATCCTGCTTTCACTGAAGTTCAAATCAGTGGGATGTTCTGGGCAGGGGGCCCAGCAACCATTATAGGCCAACAAAACAACACAAAACAGCCGGCTGGGACCACCCCCTCTAGTGGAAAAAAGTAGCTGATGCCATGCTTCAGCGCCGCTAACATCAGACAAGGAGAAAGCCCGCCTCAGAGCAGGTGCGTGCCCCCCCATGCAGGAGACACCTTCCTCCTGACAGTACCACCATGTCGGCAGTGGGCACGCGCCTAGATCCAGATCCAGAATCTTCGTTAGCAGCGGCCCTCCGCCTTGGTGCCCCAATTCACACTGCGAATACAAGTGTATTTGCAACAGGGTAGAAGCAACGACCAATACGGACTGCATGGGTTGCATTGCTGAAGTACAAAGGGCTGGCATGCAAGACAACGAGTTAATGACATCACAAGAGAAGCGCTCGTCTCAGCTCAGGTACCCCGTGGAGAGAGACCTCGCATCCTAGGGGTCCAGAACCGCGGATTTCCCCGCACTTCGCCCTGATGGCATCTCTCATGGAAGGAGGGTAGACATTGGTGTGGGACTACACATGTGTATCCACCCTGGCTTGACACCTACGTACACTTCGGAAGCTGATCAAGCCAGGATGGGGCGTGCCACCCAGGGAAACAGCAAAATCTCTCAAATACAGGCGACTGGCAGGCCAATACCTCGTTGTTCCCATAGCGTTTGAGACGCATGGCCCCTGGGGCAAGAGTGCCTTGGGATTTTCTCAAGTGAATTGGGTTCCAAGCTCATCGATGTCACCAGGAGGACCCAAGGGCTTGCAGTTTTTTGTGTTCAGCGCCTCAGTGTGGCGATCCAGAGGGAAATGCTTGCTTCGTCCTCGGGTTCTGTCCGGAAGCGGAGGAGCTTCAGGAGATACATAACCTTTAGGCATTGTCTTGTATGTTTGTAAACTTTAAATACACAATAGAGCATAAAAAAAAGGAAGGGGGTGGTAGGAGAAAAGCACACAGAAACTGTATTGGAGGGACCTACATTTCCTCCAATGCTTTATGTGTGATTTCCTCCGAGGTCCCCCTTCTATGGGTCCCCCTTCTTCCAGCCAGAGGTGGTACTCCCTTCCTTGTATATAGATATATATGATATATATATATATATAATAATATCTAATATATATATATATAATATATATATATATATATATATATATAATATATATACATATATATATATAGATATATATAGATATATATATTTTTTATATATATATATATATATATATATATAGTATATATGTATATATATTATATATATATATATTATTATATATATATATATATATATATATATATATATATATATATAGATATATATATATATATATAAAGGAAGGGAGTACCACCTCTGGCTGGAAGAAGGGGGACCCATAGAAGGGGGACCTCGGAGGAAATCACACATAATGAATTGGAGGGAAAGTAGGTCCCCTCCAATACAGTTTCTGTGTGCTTTTCTCCTACCACCCCCTTCCTTTGTTTATGCTTTATTGTGTATTTAAAGTTTACAAAAACATACAAGACAAATGCCTAAAGGTTATGTATCTCTTGAAGCTCCTCCGCTTCCGGACAGAAACCGAGACGAAGCAAGCATTTCCCCTCTGGATCGCCACATTGATGCGCTGAAACAAAAAACTGCAAGCCCTTGGGTCTCTGGTGACATCGATGAGCTTGGAACCCAATTCCTTGAGAATCCCAAGGCACTCTTGCCCAGGGGCCATGCGTCTCAAACGCTATGGGAACAAAGAGGTATTGGCCTGCAAGTCACCTGTATTTGAGAGATTTTGCTGTTCCCTGTGGTTGGCCGCCCCACCTGCTTGATCAGTACCGAAGTGTATGTAGGTGTGGATACACATGTGTAGTCCCACACCAACTGTCTACCCTCCTTCCATGAGTATATGGTGATGCCATCAAGGCGAACTGCGGGGAAATCCGGGTTCTGGACCCCTAGGATGCGAGGTTCTCTCTCCTTAGGCACTTAGCTGAGACGAGGCTTCTCTTGATGATGTCATTGACTCGTTGTGTCTTGCATGCCAGCCCTTTGTACTTCCACAATGCAACCCATGCAGTCCGTATTGGTCTGCTTCTACCCTGTTGCAAATACACTTGTATTCAGTGTGAATTGGGGCACCAAGGCGGAGGGCCACTGCTACACGAAGGGATTCTGGATCTGGATCTAGGCGCGTGCCCACTGCCGACATGGGTACTGCCAGGAGGATGTCTCCTGCATGGGGGGCACGTACTGCTCTGAGGCGGGCTTTCTCCTTGCTGATGTTGCGGCGCTGAGCATGGCATCAGCTACTTTTCCATAGAGGGTGGTCCCAGCCGGACTGTTTGTGGTTGTTTTGTTGGCTCTATAATGGTTGCTGGGGCTGCCAGAACATCCCACTGATTTGAACATTCAGTGAAAGCAGGGTCGTGTATTCGTGCTGAATCTCTCAAGGTTGCAGGTAAGATATCTCTGACGAGGTCGTGCGATGCATGGGAGGAGGAAAGGAAGGCTGGTAGAGCAATTTGGGAGGCTGTGCGGACACCAAGGCCGCCAAGTCTTACAGGAAGGGCAGCTTGCTCCCACTGAGAGTCGTCCAATTGCAAGTTCAGGACTTTCACCAGCATGGACCTCAGAAGGGTGTCATACACATTTAACTTAGGACTGCTGTAGGATGGAAAACATCTCAAAGTAGGTCAACTTAGGGAGAGACAGGCATCTTGTGAGGAGAAAGTGAGCATCATGGGCATCAATCTATATATATATATATATATATATATATATATATATATATATATATATATATATATATATATATAATATATATATATATAATATATATATATATGCGAACAAGCCTGAATGGTCCCCAGGACTATATACGAATGAAAACTCACACCCCAGAAGTGACTCGAACCCATACTCCCAGGAGCAACGCAACTGGTATGTACAAGACGCCTTAAACCACTTGACCATCACGACCAGACAAAATGAGATGATAGCCGAAGCTATTTGAACCACCTCACCGCTGGCACTCGGATGGTTATCTTGGGCATAGCATTTTATCAAATCACCTCATTCTTTGGGGCACACGTGAGGACACAAATGCGAACAAGCCTGAATGGTCCCCAGGACTATATACGAATGAAAACTCACACCCAGAAGGTGACTCGAACCCATACTCCCAGGAGAAACGCAACTGGTATGTACAAGACGCCTTAAAACCACTTGACCATCACGACCAGACAAAATGAGATGATAGCCGAAGCTATTTGAACCACCTCACCGCCCAAGGTTCTTGGGCAATGCTATGCCCCAAGATAACCATCCGAGTGCCAGCGGTGAGGTGGTTCAATAGCTTCGGCTATCATCTCATTTTGTCTGGTCGTGATGGTCAAGTGGTTTAAGGCGTCTTGTACATACCAGTTGCGTTGCTCCTGGGAGTATGGGTTCGAGTCACTTCTGGGGTGTGAGTTTTTCATTCATATATATATATATATATATATATATATATATATATATATATATATATATATATATATATATATATATATATATAGGTACCCGCAGAAGGCCTATTGGCCCATACGAGGCCAATAGGCCTCGTATGGGTACATACGAGGCCCATAATAGACAAAAACGACGAGGCCCATAATAGACAAAACCAAGATGCCAGAAGATTACAAATTTTTGAAGCAATCCACATAAGAACAGAACAACCTACCATGAACACCAAATCACGGAACTATTTACTCTACCCACAATGAGAGTAAGGAAAGACCAGAACATAACGATGCAAACAACAGAAGACATGTTCAACATAACAGGCCAATTACACTGGATTAATCTTTGTATGTAGATACCAGCTGCCTCGTATGGGCCAAAAGGCCTTCTGCGGTTACCTCTATTCTTATGTTCATATGTTTGACCCTACTTTTATCCCCTATAATCTCTTCAAGAGAGATTAAGCCTGCTCTTCCTTCTATCGTCACGTTCAATGCTACATTCAAGATACATGCAGCAGTAGCAAAACGTTTGTCAAGGCAGCCACACCTGCTCACCCTCCACTCCTGACCCCCCACACTTCTCCTCACCGGCTCAGCGCGACACTTCAATTAGCTAACTACCAGTGTCGGCCTGTCTGCATTCTGATTTGGTTGGTCAAGATCACACCACCTCTGCTTCGTACCACGCACGCCATCTACCCAAGTCAACGTCTAGATCATATCAAGAGACCTTCCTCAGAATATTGTTGTGCTCTAAGCTGTGAACATCAAATTGATATACCTCGTGTATCAAGTAGCGGTTCTTAGCTTGCGCTAATATTCCCATCACCACTTTATCTTTGCATTTCCGTTAACGTAACCAGTCACTTAATCATTTTTGTTATAAATTATTTTCACTTATTATTTTTGCACTATTTCAATGCCAAGGAATTGTCTTTATTTAAATTTGTTTTCTAGAGTAATTAAATTTCATTGTTTATATTTTGTGTTTTGTGTGTCTTCCCCTACCGTACCACAGACTATCAGGCTAGCAGTCATTCTTTTTTTTGTGTATGTGCCCTGGTTTGGACACCTGCCATTGGAGGACTGCCGAACATTCATGCTCCACTACTTTACCGTCACAATATATATATATTATATATATATATATATATATATTATATATATATATATATATATAATATATATATATATATAATATAATGTGTGTAAATCACAAAAAATAAACACGTGATTAAAAATGTGACAGTGTCAGACCACGGAGAAAGAATTGAAACAGGAAGTTCCTTAAGTACTTTCGTATATTAATACCTCTTCAGAAGGAGTCAAGGGTTTTGAAGATGTATTATATACGAACGTACGTAAGGAAATTCCCTGTTTCAATTCTTCCTCCGTGGTGGAAGAATGAATTCAACCCAATTACTGAAAACGGCGATGGGTCATATTTTGCCCAAACCCCCCTACAGTTTTCAAAATATCTGAAATATCGGAAAATTGACACCTGAGCGTGATTTTTGAGCCGAATTCTGACTCTCTGCACCTATTTTCATTTTCAAATTCCGACTTTTTATACCGAAAATATGCCAATTACTGAAAACGGCGATGGGTCATATTTTGCCCAAACCCCCCTACAGTTTTCAAAATATCTGAAATATCGGAAAATTGACACCTGAGCGTGATTTTTGAGCCGAATTCTGACTCTCTGCACCTATTTTCATTTTCAAATTCCGACTTTTTATACCGAAAATATGCCAATTACTGAAAACGGCGATGGGTCATATTTTGCCCAAACCCCCCTACAGTTTTCAAAATATCTGAAATATCGGAAAATTGACACCTGAGCGTGATTTTTGAGCCGAATTCTGACTCTCTGCACCTATTTTCATTTTCAAATTCCGACTTTTTATACCGAAAATATGCCAATTACTGAAAACGGCGATGGGTCATATTTTGCCCAAACCCCCCTACAGTTTTCAAAATATCTGAAATATCGGAAAATTGACACCTGAGCGTGATTTTTGAGCCGAATTCTGACTCTCTGCACCTATTTTCATTTTCAAATTCCGACTTTTTAATCATATTTTGCCCAAACCCCCCTACAGTTTTCAAAATATCTGAAATATCGGAAAATTGACACCTGAGCGTGATTTTTGAGCCGAATTCTGACTCTCTGCACCTATTTTCATTTTCAAATTCCGACTTTTTATACCGAAAATATGCCAATTACTGAAAACGGCGATGGGTCATATTTTGCCCAAACCCCCTACAGTTTTCAAAATATCTGAAATATCGGAAAATTGACACCTGAGCGTGATTTTTGAGCCGAATTCTGACTCTCTGCACCTATTTTCATTTTCAAATTCCGACTTTTTAGTCATATTTTGCCCAAACCCCCTACAGTTTTCAAAATATCTGAAATATCGGAAAATTGACACCTGAGCGTGATTTTTGAGCCGAATTCTGACTCTCTGCACCTATTTTCATTTTCAAATTCCGACTTTTTATACCGAAAATATGCCAATTACTGAAAACGGCGATGGGTCATATTTTGCCCAAACCCCCCTACAGTTTTCAAAATATCTGAAATATCGGAAAATTGACACCTGAGCGTGATTTTTGAGCCGAATTCTGACTCTCTGCACCTATTTTCATTTTCAAATTCCGACTTTTTATACCGAAAATATGCCAATTACTGAAAACGGCGATGGGTCATATTTTGCCCAAACCCCCCTACAGTTTTCAAAATATCTGAAATATCGGAAAATTGACACCTGAGCGTGATTTTTGAGCCGAATTCTGACTCTCTGCACCTATTTTCATTTTCAAATTCCGAATTTTAGTCATATTTTGCCCAAACCCCCCTACAGTTTTCAAAATATCTGAAATATCGGAAAATTGACACCTGAGCGTGATTTTTGAGCCGAATTCTGACTCTCTGCACCTATTTTCATTTTCAAATTCCGACTTTTTATACCGAAAATATGCCAATTACTGAAAACGGCGATGGGTCATATTTTGCCCAAACCCCCCTACAGTTTTCAAAATATCTGAAATATCGGAAAATTGACACCTGAGCGTGATTTTTGAGCCGAATTCTGACTCTCTGCACCTATTTTCATTTTCAAATTCCGA
>WNGS01165318.1:13617533-13642805 GCA_020271785.1 Procambarus virginalis | reverse complement strand
TTAAAAAGGAACTAATCTTATATACAATTTTGCATACTACTTCGCTGTAAAAGAGTAAATTGGGGCAGATTGCGAAACGGCACCGGGCGGACAGCGACGCATCCAGGAATTGATGCATCCAGGACTTTGTGGAATGCAACGAAGCATGCCTCAGGCTCACACAACGAGAAAGGTGAGTGGCAGTGACTCAGGTGCTCAGCCAATAAGCGACGAGCGTTCTGTGACGTTACCGGCGGGCACGAGTTCGCCCCAGGGAACAAAGCCCTGCTCACTCTTCAGCTAGACTCTGGACAGGGTGGTTGTGACATTGGCGCCCTCGCTAGTAATTGGCAAATTTAGATCTTAAGTGGCAGTTGAACCCAGAGGATAGGAAACCGGACTCTGGCCACACCTGAGACGCCAAGGGGACCTTTTGGAAGAAGGTCAGAGAGTATTGTTGGCGAAGGTACAAGCTGAGAGTGCAAGGATCTCGATAACATGCCAGATTCACTGAGGGGAGTTTTGGACCCAGCTGGATCAATGCGAATGGACTATCTAAACATTGTGACAGTCTCATCCAGTAAGTGTTGGAAATCGTTACGACTCTGTGTCAACCCTCATGGAGCAGCTGGAGGAGACACGACCGAGGCCACCACAAGCAAGTGCTCCTTTAACTTTTACCTATGAAGAGGCAAGTGAAATTTTGACTGTGACCCTGGAAAGGGAGGGTTTTATTTACTTGTGCCCACGAAGAGGCTGTGGACACTCCTGTATCGATGTTAATTAAACAATCCTATAGTATCCAGTGGAGTGTGTGGGAGTATGTCTCCCAAGATTCTCCCACAGCTGACTTGAATGACTCATTGCAGTGCACAGTGCACCGACTTCGTGCACAAGGTCCTTTCTCTCTTAATCCTGGATAGTGACCTGGCATGTTGGATATCTCCAGAATGCCCACTTAACCAGCAACACTTTCATAATACGGAGGCCGCCGTATGTCCAGGCAGGAAGTAGATACAGGGAGTTAGGCATACTTGCCACCAAAGGGTCAGTGAGTACATCGGTGGTGCAGCGAGAGGGACAGAGGGGAGATGCCAGCAGCATCTGACCTCTGGGGTCAACCGGCGCGATGGTGAATAACAGCTATGACGTGTTCATGAAGAGCTAATATGATTGGTTCCCGCTCATTTGCTGCAATGCTATTGGTCAAATTGTAACTCTTTTGTGTTGTGTGCCACAAGATGACCGGCATCCCTTGCAAAACCATTCACGTGAGGGAGACCAAACCCAGAGGACAGGTTTTGTTCTGTCTACCGGCCAATAGACTGAACACCGTCTATTCCTCACCGTCAAGTTAACTCAGCATCTCTGCGATATACCACACACTCGCCCAGAATCACGAGTGTGAATATATTGTTTAGAAGCCTAAAGTGACAAATCTCCAGAGCGAAACAGACTGGTATCAGGTAACCCCTGGTGACAAAGATCGTTGTGAGTGTCTTAAAGTGAACTAAGGCAGTGTCGCCGCCTAAGTAATCTGTGTGTGACTTTACACAGTGTACCTGTACCACAGTGTACCTGTACCACAGTGTACCTGTACCACAGTGTACAATGTAGTGCATGGTACCACAACCGCCGCCGCCCTCACTGTACCACGTGACGTCACCACCCTTACTCACTGCCAGCGCCAGTGTGTGTGCGCGTGTGTCTGTCTGTTAAGCATACAGCACGCCCTCCTGCAAGTACCCTCCGTGTCTACGAGCGAAACCAGCTGTCAGGCCACCTACGAGTTCTTGCATAAACGTGTCTGAGTGAGTGAGTAAGGAAAGGTACCTTATCTGTAAGTACAAGATCTTGTCATTGTTTATTGTGTCTGTGTTGATCTGAGGGATCAACCACAGTTCTCACCTTCTTATACCTGTCGCAGGTTATAGGTGAATCGACGGTGAATGCGTGGTTATCTGTGTGGTATCACAGCATTTCACTGGTCTGTGAATGTGAGCTTCACATACACCACACATTTAGTTATTGTGTGATATAATTATTGTGCATGTTATTGCCTGTCCCATTGACAGTGTATTTGTGATTTATTGCATATCATCATTACCGAGTATCTGGTTGGAACTCCTGTGATCCCTTTGCATACCGGCAGTTAGGTTGCCGTGTAATGATTGGCTGTCAACCGTGTTAAGTTAGGTGTTTCTCCACGAGTGGATACGAGTCGTTTAGCCAGACGTCAAGAGTCTCGCTAATACAACCATAGCTTTGCTGACGCTTATCGAAAGTAAATCAAGCACCCTGTGTATTAGTGGTTAAGTTAGTAAATAAACTACTGTTAAGCTTTATGCGGTGTTTCCGTTGAACCACTTCTGAATACTGCCAATATCACCGAGTTGCCTAAGTCACTAAACTATAAATGTGATGAGGACCCTAGGAGTCCCTTAAAGTGTTAAATCATTGAGGAGATTCCAACGATCAACGTGGAGCAGGACCAGGTGAGGCTAGTCTGAGAAGAGACCCACAAGGACTCTAACTCGACCTTGCTCCCAGGCCCTGGACGGTTGCTCTCGTATTTTCTATTCTGCTAATTCCGACAGCTTCGTGAAGCGTCTGCCACATGTACAGTAGCGGCGTACGCATTGCAGTCGTGAAAGCAAAAAAGAAAACCCCCACAGAGTGAATGAGTGAAGCATAAATTAATATCTTTGGCTAGCTTATCAAGACAGTGAATACAGTGAACAGACTGTAACTGCGCTCTGTATCCAAACCGACCCAGCCAGGCTGGTCATTGACATACGGCAATTAAGAGAGGGTACACATCTCATGGAGTGATGATTGGTGGACGCCAACCATGACGCGTACCTCCGGTGCGTCGACTGGCGTCACGTCTGCGTTATCCGAGGACGAGGGCACGTGAGAGCCAGGGAGCAGCCGAGGATGTGGTGATGGTACTTCAGTGAGCTGGTGACACATGGCAGCTACAAGCCACTGGAGATACTATCGTTTCCTAGCTAAGTAATCTGCCCTCCCCTCCCCTCCCCCCTTTTGTTGATTAGACATTCCCATGAGAACTGATAGGAATTATAATATTATATAAGTATGTACTCATTTTGCATCCTACATGTAGGATACATTGAGTCTACACATGTGAATAGAGTAACGTTCGCATTATAAAAGGTTGGGAGCGGCGCTGACCTGAGCGTGATTTTTGAGCCGAATTCTGACTCTCTGCACCTATTTTCATTTTCAAATTCCGACTTTTTTACCGAAAATATGCCAATTACTGAAAACGGCGATGGGTCATATTTTGCCCAAACCCCCCTACAGTTTTCAAAATATCTGAAATATCGGAAAATTGACACCTGAGCGTGATTTTTGAGCCGAATTCTGACTCTCTGCACCTATTTTCATTTTCAAATTCCGACTTTTTATACCGAAAATATGCCAATTACTGAAAACGGCGATGGGTCATATTTTGCCCAAACCCCCCTACAGTTTTCAAAATATCTGAAATATCGGAAAATTGACACCTGAGCGTGATTTTTGAGCCGAATTCTGACTCTCTGCACCTATTTTCATTTTCAAATTCCGACTTTTTATACCGAAAATATGCCAATTACTGAAAACGGCGATGGGTCATATTTTGCCCAAACCCCCCTACAGTTTTCAAAATATCTGAAATATCGGAAAATTGACACCTGAGCGTGATTTTTGAGCCGAATTCTGACTCTCTGCACCTATTTTCATTTTCAAATTCCGACTTTTTATACCGAAAATATGCCAATTACTGAAAACGGCGATGGGTCATATTTTGCCCAAACCCCCCTACAGTTTTCAAAATATCTGAAATATCGGAAAATTGACACCTGAGCGTGATTTTTGAGCCGAATTCTGACTCTCTGCACCTATTTTCATTTTCAAATTCCGACTTTTTATACCGAAAATATGCCAATTACTGAAAACGGCGATGGGTCATATTTTGCCCAAACCCCCCTACAGTTTTCAAAATATCTGAAATATCGGAAAATTGACACCTGAGCGTGATTTTTGAGCCGAATTCTGACTCTCTGCACCTATTTTCATTTTCAAATTCCGACTTTTTATACCGAAAATATGCCAATTACTGAAAACGGCGATGGGTCATATTTTGCCCAAACCCCCCTACAGTTTTCAAAATATCTGAAATATCGGAAAATTGACACCTGAGCGTGATTTTTGAGCCGAATTCTGACTCTCTGCACCTATTTTCATTTTCAAATTCCGACTTTTTATACCGAAAATATGCCAATTACTGAAAACGGCGATGGGTCATATTTTGCCCAAACCCCCCTACAGTTTTCAAAATATCTGAAATATCGGAAAATTGACACCTGAGCGTGATTTTTGAGCCGAATTCTGACTCTCTGCACCTATTTTCATTTTCAAATTCCGACTTTTTATACCGAAAATATGCCAATTACTGAAAACGGCGATGGGTCATATTTTGCCCAAACCCCCCTACAGTTTTCAAAATATCTGAAATATCGGAAAATTGACACCTGAGCGTGATTTTTGAGCCGAATTCTGACTCTCTGCACCTATTTTCATTTTCAAATTCCGACTTTTTATACCGAAAATATGCCAATTACTGAAAACGGCGATGGGTCATATTTTGCCCAAACCCCCTACAGTTTTCAAAATATCTGAAATATCGGAAATTGACACCTGAGCGTGATTTTTGAGCCGAATTCTGACTCTCTGCACCTATTTTCATTTTCAAATTCCGACTTTTTATACCGAAAATATGCCAATTACTGAAAACGGCGATGGGTCATATTTTGCCCAAACCCCCTACAGTTTTCAAAATATCTGAAATATCGGAAAATTGACACCTGAGCGTGATTTTTGAGCCGAATTCTGACTCTCTGCACCTATTTTCATTTTCAAATTCCGACTTTTTATACCGAAAATATGCCAATTACTGAAAACGGCGATGGGTCATATTTTGCCCAAACCCCCCTACAGTTTTCAAAATATCTGAAATATCGGAAAATTGACACCTGAGCGTGATTTTTGAGCCGAATTCTGACTCTCTGCACCTATTTTCATTTTCAAATTCCGACTTTTTATACCGAAAATATGCCAATTACTGAAAACGGCGATGGGTCATATTTTGCCCAAACCCCCTACAGTTTTCAAAATATCTGAAATATCGGAAAATTGACACCTGAGCGTGATTTTTGAGCCGAATTCTGACTCTCTGCACCTATTTTCATTTTCAAATTCCGACTTTTTATACCGAAAATATGCCAATTACTGAAAACGGCGATGGATCATATTNTCCTTTCATTAATTTGCATCGTCTGCGAACATCGAGACTTAGGAATGAATCCCCATAGTTTTTAGTAATGAATATAAATGAGAAATAGTATGGGTCCTTGCACCGATCCTTGAGGTACCCGCTTGTTACCTTCCAGTCGTCTTCTCTCACAACTGTGACTGACGTTTGTCTGTTAGGTAATCTCTCTCATGTATTTAAGTGCTCTTTCACTTACTCGCTCTTACCACTCAAGTTTGTGTCAAAAGCTGTATGACAGTCCATAAATACATGAATACACAAACTGCCAATCCTTCTCTGTCCTCCCTTATTTTGTATATTTTATCATAGAAATCCAGTATGTTTGCTAGGCGTGATTTTCCCTCTCTAACACCGTATTGATGTTTATTTACAAACCTGATTCTCTCTAGACGCTTTACTAATCTTATCCATAGTGTTCCTTGGTGTGATGAGTGTGACACTCTTCCGTTAAGTGCTTCCTCGTTTTTCCACCTCTTGTATGTTCGTGTCATAGTTTACCTCGTCACTTAGCTGTGTGTGTATGTGTGTGTGTGTGTGTGTATGTGTGTGTGTGTGTGTGTGTGTGTGTGTGTGTGTGTTGTGTGTGTGTGTGTGTGTGTGTGTGTGTGTGTGTGGTGTGTGTTTCAAATATTGATACACAATAATAAATTGACTGTCTATCTACGCGTCTCTGTCAGTCAGTGTCCGTCCATCCGTATATTTTCTGTCAGCACTTCCAGAACAGATGCTTCGGTGATTTACTTTTACCTTAGCTATTATCTTTTTCCTTTGCTACTCTTTATAAATCAAAGAGCAGTGTGTAGTCGTTGGCGGGAGATTTTAACAGGTGAACGAGTCGCACCACCACCACCATCACCACCAGCACCACCACCAGCACAAGCACCACCTCCAGCACAAGCACCACCACCAGCACCACCACCACCACCACCACCACCACCACCAGCACCTCCACCTTTAAATGGACCGAGACTTTAAATGTAGACATGTATCCTAGCGCGCGTCTCACACCCATGTTGTTGCAGCAATATTTAAGCACAGTTCACACCCATGTTGTAGCAATATTTAAGCACAGTTCACAAACCTTAACCACATACACCTGAAGATATTCATCACACAACACCATATTTATCTTATTCATAAATTAAAGGATATCACTCAACAAAATATACAATAATAATGAAGATGACATCAAATTACTCTCATCGAAAAATCTACGACGGCAATTATGTGTGGAATCTCTTTGAGAGCAAATTGTTCTCTTCTAAATTCAATATCGCGAAAATACACAACATAATGCCGAATTATTAACATAATATTGCTAGTTTCATATGTTCAATGAATATGCATTTGCTGGAATTCACACCCTATCCTGAAATTTTAATTTCGAAAAAAATGGAAAATACACTGTACAGTGTTATTTCGATATGCTGATTTACATAATGACTCTTATGTATCAAAACTTTATAATATTAAATATCTTGCCTTCTGTTATAATGTTCCTGACACGCGGGATATCTTGGCCAACAATAAAAATGCCTTATCAACTATGGTCGCCAGTGTCACCCTGTGGTTCCAGTGTCACCCGTGGTCGCCAGTGTCACTCGTGGTCGCCAGCGGTCCTGCTGAAGTCAGCTGTCTGCCACATACACAAGTATATTCCTCTTATCTGGCGGTGATGAGAGTTTAGGTAGCAATATTCTTTATTATTTTCGCTTCAGTATCGTCCTCCCACGATGACTGCTGCCTCAGCTTCACGGAGCCATTAACCGCTCGACTTTTCAATTGTTTTAGGACGAACAAGTTTGAGAAATTGAATTGATAGGCCAGCAGCAGCATTCTGGTATATGAATGGTACATTCATACACTTTTGATTTATTTTTTTGTTTGCTTGTTTGGTGATCACTTACATATTATTTTGCTCTTTTTTATGAATAAATGAAATATTTTCGCTAAATAAATATGCACGGGAAAGAAAAAGAAAATTGGCAAAACATTTTTTTAATGTTTGAAAACATTTTAGGCATTTTTAAACTCACGAGCACATTTAGTACATTGAAAATTTAGCACATTGTGGTAAGGTCAAACATCGAGTCACTTAAATGTGTAAGAGTACATACTGCTACTGACGGGGCCATTGTTGCTCCCTCCCGTCACAAGGGGAGGAGAGATTTGTATAATGTTGGATCAACATGCAGTTTGTTTATTTTTATGAATCCTCTGTCTGTCTAAGTGTAAGTGAAAACACGAGCTAGGGGGCCGGATTAGACGCGCGAACCGCCAATTGAATATCTCTTGAAACTAACTAGCAAGGAAGCATTTGACTCTCCCAGTCGCCGAATCAGGATAATGTAGGCTTCTTCCATTGTCCACTCCGTTTGCTCACTGTCACTACAATAGTTTCCTCAAAGTCAGTTACTTATTTATAGTTCCAGTAGCTAAGGTCCTCGAGAAAGACTTCACCAACCACCATTGAGTGGAGTGGCACTCGGAGGCTGGCCTCGGCCAGTGAGGGCCACCTGAGATAGTCTGGAAGTTCACGTTTTATGACCGAAGGATTCGCTAAGGAATATGGGAATGGCAGGAGAGACGGAAATGTAGGAGGTATATAATGGCTTGCGGGACGGTTACGTTTAGTGCTTGTTTTTTTTGTTTTTTAATCGGGTCATATTGGACCGATTCTTCTAGCAGAAAGCTGAGGACTTTGGGTCTTGCGAAGACGGCGCCTGGGTCGGTATTATTTCCCTTTGTTGAGGGGTGATTATGTTCTGTGTGGGGGAGTCGTGGGTTTCAGTGTCGCTTCTTGTGTTGAAAATCTCAAGGAACTTATGTGTCAGGAATGTAAAAGCTTTCATCTTGTAGAACTGTCGACTGGGAAGGTAGCCGAGTCTTACGATGATGAGGATCATCTTGAGAGACCTGTCAGGCTCGGCACTTCCTTCTTTATTTCACTTAACGACATATTTGTAGCAAAGTGGAGTGACTTATTTTTAACTCTGTATTTTCAGCTGATTAATTCTTGTAGTGAAGTCCAGTATGATGTAAGGGTCTTGTAGTTCTGGTCTCATTGTCATCGGTGAAGGTGGAGCTTAACGTGGCATGGTGCTTGAAGGAATCTATGTAGCCGTGTTAGGTAGCTCTTGTCTGTGGCTGTTTTCTCGTTTACATTCGTGATGGAGTTTAATAGTCTAGCTGTTTCGTAGCCAAGGATCGTGTTGGTCTTCAGGATGAATATTGGCTTTGCTGAGGTGCTTAACACCTTCGTTTCTATCGTGAAGGCTAAGCAGCCTACTGTGCTTATTTGAATCTTATCGGGATTGGTCATTATTCTCAATTTTTCTTCCTCATTTGGCTGACGTTACAACACGGTCTAGTGAATAGTACATCGTATTTTGACGATGTAAAAATACGGCTGAAAATAGATTTTTTATTTTCTATTTTCGACTCACAAAATTTACGTAATTTCCAGTTTTCTATTCATGGGTCCTCAGTTAGGTTAGGTCCGGGCAATTTAGTACATCGGTTTAGTGACGTTGGGAACCCCCGAGAGGACAGACTAGGTTAGCGATACGTCCACGTTCGCTCTTTTATTTTTTTACTGTCTCTTTTTTTTCACTCGTGGGTTTGATGTTATTTCATGGCTGACACCGCCGGTGACCTGGGAAATATTGTGTCTTCACTCTGGTCCAGTGAAGTTGTTCACTTGTTCTGATTGGCTGGTGCAGCAGTTACAGGCGTACTGACCAACCAGTAAGCAAAATGTGTCACCACTGGTTGAAACAATCATGATAATTGAACACGTAAGTTTCTGTTATGCCTAAAGCAAAGTCATTTTATTAGTCAACATAATAATACACCTCAGTTGTTGTAACATGTAATGTGACATTCAACATTGTGACATTTATCCCCTGAAGTTTTTAGCTGTGTGGCGACAGTAATAATAACACGAAACATGTCATTATTTCAGTAAAGAATTAAAGGTAAGTTTAATGTAGCTGGTTGTGAGATATATGTGAGTGAGAACGATTTTTTAAGTTAAAATTGTTGAGTGACTCTCTGACGTCATCACATTGAGTGACTCTCTGACGTCAGTGACTCTCTGACGTCATCACATTGTTCAGAGTGACTCTCTGACGTCATCACATTGTTCAGAGTGACTCTGACGTCATCAGATTGTGCAGAGTGACTTTCCACCTGAGTTCTGTAGTGGCGTTAGAGACCCGAGAGTGCGTGGTGTCCGGTCCTTCAGGAGGAAGCAAGTGGCTTGGCTTCCCGGCTCTTGAAATCATTCAGCAAGTGTTCATGCTCTATTGATTTCTCCCCTTTTTGTAAATTAAATGTAACGCTTTGCCCAGGTTTTTCTAATTATACAGAAACTAAATAATATTTGACACTAATTGTGTTCCATGCCAGGCTTTCCTGTATAATATTTCGGGTTAATTGGAAAATCTTGTGATTTAATTTGATATGAATTAAATATCAAAATATTCCTGTTCTCGCCAATAGCTTCTGTATTTATTGTATATTTACTGAAGAAGAAAGACGAATACACACAATGTGTTTAATTATGTCCATAGAGTTTAATATTTGGAATCTGTTTACATCATCTCGAATTATGCTGACTTTAAGTGTGATGGCAGGAGTCTGGGAATCAGGCGGCCTGTCCCTTGCAGCATCCCAATAATACAATTAATATTAACTAATAATACCAACGGGTACGAAATGAACACTCCATGGACCGTCTGGCGGACGTGGCAGCACCGAGCTCATCACATTGGTGTCAACTGTTGTACTGCAGAGACGTGTTATTGTCACACCTCGGACACAATGGCGCTAACCGGTGACAATGTGTCTATATTGAAAGTTGAGACATATAAGCATATCTATGCCATTTGTTCTTACTGTCAAGCAAGCACAGATGAGCAGGAGGTAGTTCTGGCGCAAGTGCCACAGTGCACAATAAAACATGAGGCCAGCACACACGAGTGTGCGGAGCTAGAGCTCGCTCCACCGTGGTCACTGTTAGCTAAGTACACAATAAGATCATCAGTCAGTACGCGTACAGTTGAATCTTCGGGGTCACGTGTCCTGTAGCCATTAGCGTTAGGTAGGGATGGAGTGCATATTGGTACAGTGGCCGCCCCGGGCACCACACGTCATGTTTTAATAAATAATTATGAGAGTAGTCTAGTTGAATCAAGCTGAAATAATTAGTGCCCAAACTCTTGATCATTTAATGAATATAATTGCATAATTTATAACACAAAGGCAATTGTGTTCAACTAGCATGTGTTGATTAGTTGAAGTTGGATATCGAATACAACTTGTCATCCACACTTCCCTGGACATAAACATGTCATTCACTTGGGGTCCAGGGTTCGAGTCTCCTAAGAGTCCAGGTGAATGGAATTGCATATCGAATGTATTTACGACCCAACTGTGAGCCTGCCAGCCAGCAGCCTCGTGTGTGCCCAGCCTCACCAGCCAGCAGCCTCGTGTGTGCCCAGCCTCACCAGCCTCCCCCAGCCTCCCCCAGCCTGCCCAGCCTCCCCCAGCCTCCCCCAGCCTGCCCAGCCTCCCCCAGCCTCCCCCAGCCTCCCCTCCACACCCACACTTGAAGAAATAGCTCACAAATGAATGCCTTTGGTCTGAAGTGAATCACCCATCCAGCAAACTCCATTTACTTGTTTACCGCATTAACTTATTGTCCACTCATACTTTGCCTGAAATATTAACTTGATTGTGAGGACAGATAATAATAAGTGATGTATGTACTGACACAGTAGGCCTACACGGTACAATACTGACAGTAGGCCTACACGGTACAATACTGACACAGTAGGCTTACACGGTACAATACTGACACAGTAGGCCTACACGGTACAGTACTGACACAGTAGGCCTACACGGTACAATACTGACACAGTAGGCTTACACGGCACAATACTGACACAGTAGGCCTACACGGTACAGTACTGACACAGTAGGCCTACACGGTACAATACTGACACAGTAGGCCTATACGGTACAATACTGACACAGTAGGCTTACACGGTACAATACTGACACAGTAGGCCTACACGGTACAGTACTGACACAGTAGGCCTACACGGTACAATACTGACACAGGCCTACACGGTACAGTACTGACACAGTAGGCTTACACGGTACAATACTGACACAGTAGGCCTACACGGTACAATACTGACACAGTAGGCCTACACGGTACAATACTGACACAGTAGGCCTACACGGTACAATACTGACACAGTAGGCCTACACGGTACAATACTGACACAGTAGGCCTACACGGTACAATACTGACACAGTAGGCCTATACGGTACAATACTGACACAGTAGGCCTACATGGTACAATACTGACACAGTAGGCCTACACGGTACAATACTGACACAGTAGGCCTACACGGTACAGTACTGACACAGTAGGCCTACACGGTACAATACTGACACAGTAGGCCTACACGGTACAATACTGACACAGTAGGCCTACACGTTACAATACTGACACAGTAGGCCTACACGGTACAATACTGACATAGTAGGCCTACACGGTACAATACTGACACAGTGGGCCTACACGGTACAGTACTGACACAGTAGGCCTACACGGTACAATACTAACACAGTAGGCCTACACGGTACAATACTGACACAGTAGGCCTACACGGTACAATACTGACACAGTAGGCCTACACGGTACAATACTGACACAGTAGGCCTACACGGTACAGTACTGACACAGTAGGCCTACACGGTACAATACTGACACAGTAGGCCTACACGGTACAGTACTGACACAGTAGGCTTACACGGTACAGTACTGACACAGTAGGCCTACACGGTACAATGCTGACACAGTAGGCCTACACGGTACAATACTGACACAGTAGGCCTACACGGTACAATACTGACACAGTAGGCCTACACGGTACAGTACTGACACAGTAGGCCTACACGGTACAGTACTGACACAGTAGGCCTACACGGTACAATGCTGACACAGTAGGCCTACACGGTACAATACTGACACAGTAGGCCTACACGGTACAATACTGACACAGTAGGCCTACACGGTACAGTACTGACACAGTAGGCCTACACGGTACAGTACTGACACAGTAGGCCTACACGGTACAGTACTGACACAGTAGGCCTACACGGTACAGTACTGACACAGTAGGCCTACACGATACAATACTGACACAGTAGGCCTACACGGTACAGTACTGACACAGTAGGCCTACACGGTACAATACTGACACAGTAGGCCTACACGGTACAGTACTGACACAGTAGGCCTACACTGTACAATACTGACACAGTAGGCCTACACGGTACAATACTGACACAGTAGGCCTACACGGTACAATACTGACACAGTAGGCCTACACGGTACAATACTGACACAGTAGGCCTACACGGTACAGTACTGACACAGTAGGCCTACACGGTACAATACTGACACAGTAGGCCTACACGGTACAATACTGACACAGTAGGCCTACACGGTACAATGCTGACACAGTAGGCCTACACGGTACAATACAACTAGGCCGCATGTAAAGCAGGAATGTCCTCCGACTTGATACTTGATATATTGGAACAAGTGCCTCAAAGAGATGACTTGTTGACAAGGATTTTAAATTCTGTTGAAATGTGATCTGTGACATGAGCTGCGTTCAGAGTGCTGCTGGTCGAGGATACTTTCTAAATGCAATATGTAAAGTGCTTAGTTTTTACACATTTATTGCACAACTTATAAATTTTATTCTGCTATTTCGACTGCTACTGTTGTCATTACTATTGCGCTGTATTTTACTAATATAAATCACAGTTTAAGTTATAAGCTAAATGTTTAATAAGCTGTCTAAATATTTTAGTTTAATTTACACTGCTGTACTCCGGTTATTACAGCCAGAATTGTAACGATTTGTATTTGTTGTAACGAATAAAGCTTCTGATTCTGAAAACGCTTGATTGGGCAAGGAGAACTCTGGCCATGCACACGCTGGTCTGATAAAGCTTACAAATAAGCTTTTTACCATTGTCTCATTTATATAATGGAATGCCAGCGTGGAGGTGGAGCAGTGCATTAGTGTGTGTGCCAGAGAGAAAAACAACTCGTATATCCCGCCAGCGCCACTAATATCCCCCCCCCACACACACACACATACACACACACACACACACGCACACACACACACACACACACACACACACACACACACACACACACACACACACACACACACACACACACACACACACACACACACACACTTTATAAACTGAATTTTCTCTCGGCTTTGAATCTTATTTTTTGTTTTTGTTTTTGGGGGGATGTGGGACGGAGAGGAAGGGGGGTTGGGACGCAATAAGGGGTGGGACGCAAGAAGGGGTGGGACGCAAGAAGGGTTGGGACGCAAGAAGGGGTGGGACGCAAGAAGGGATGGGACGCAAGAAGGGATGGGACGCAAGAAGGGATGGGACGCAAGAAGGGGTGGGACGCAAGAAGGGGTGGGACGCAAGAAGGGGTGGGACGCAAGAAGGGATGGGACGCAAGAAGGGGTGGGACGCAAGAAGGGATGGGACGCAAGAAGGGGTGGGACGCAAGAAGGGATGGGACGCAAGAAGGGATGGGACGCAAGAAGGGATGGGACGCAATAAGGGATGGGACGCAATAAGGGGTGGGACTCAAGAAGGGATGGGACGCAAGAAGGGATTGGACGCAAGAAGGGGTGGGACGCAAGAAGGGGCGGGACGCAAGAAGGGTTGGGAAGGGCTCGCCATAGCCCGTGCTACTTGGAACTTCTTGTTCCAGGAAGCGAATCTTTAACAACAACAACAACAACAAGCAAGCAAGAAGGGATGGGACGCAAGAAGGGATGGGATGCAAGAAGGGATGGGATGCAAGAAGGGATGGGACGCAAGAAGGGATGGGATGCAAGAAGGGATGGGACGCAAGAAGGGATGGGACGCAAGACGGGGTGGGACGCAAGAAGGGATGGGACGCAAGAAGGGATGGGATGCAAGAAGGGATGGGACGCAAGAGAGGAGGGTACCGAAAGAGGTGTAAGGGAAAGGGGGGCGGGTTAGTTACTACACCTCGTCCTTTTCTCTTATTCTTTCCCATTCTTTCACCCTTCTTCCTCCTCACACCTCTTCGCCATCCTGCTCTTCTTCTCCCTCCTGCTCTGGCCTCACCTCGCCATCACCCTGCCAGAGGTCGTCCACACCCTGCCAGAGGTCGTCCACACCCTGCCAGAGGTCGTCCACACCCTGCCAGAGGTCGTCCACACCCTGCCAGAGGTCGTCCACACCCTGCCAGAGGTCGTCCACACCCTGCCAGAGGTCGTCCACACCCTGCCAGAGGTCGTCCACACCCTGCCAGAGGTCGTCCACACCCTGCCAGAGGTCGTCCACACCCTGCCAGAGGTCGTCCACACCCTGCCAGAGGTCGTCCACACCCTGCCAGAGGTCGTCCACACCCTGCCAGAGGTCGTCCACACCCTGCCAGAGGTCGTCCACACCCTGCCAGAGGTCGTCTCCATCACCCTGCCAGAGGTCGTCTCCATCACCCTGCCAGAGGTCGTCCACACCCTGCCAGAGGTCGTCCACACCCTGCCAGAGGTCGTCCACACCCTGCCAGAGGTCGTCGCCACCCTGCCAGAGGTCGTCCACACCCTGCCAGAGGTCGTCCACACCCTGCCAGAGGTCGTCTCCATCACCCTGCCAGAGGTCGTCTCCATCACCCTGCCAGAGGTCGTCCACACCCTGCCAGAGGTCGTCCACACCCTGCCAGAGGTCGTCCACACCCTGCCAGAGGTCGTCCACACCCTGCCAGAGGTCGTCTCCATCACCCTGCCAGAGGTCGTCTCCATCACCCTGCCAGAGGTCGTCCACACCCTGCCAGAGGTCGTCCACACCCTGCCAGAGGTCGTCCACACCCTGCCAGAGGTCGTCCACACCCTGCCAGAGGTCGTCGCCACCCTGCCAGAGGTCGTCCACACCCTGCCAGAGGTCGTCCCCATCACCCTGCCAGAAGTCGTCCCGTACCTCCGGTGCCCACAGCTTGCGTCGTGATCCACTAACATATTTATGTGATGCTCCCAAGTGTTGCAAGTTGGCCCTGGGAGAGTGTGTGAGAGAACATAGTTGGAAGTGTGTGGACAGTTTGGTGGTGTGAGAGTCAGAGGGAGAGTGTGAGGGAGAGGGTCAGAGAGAATGTGAGAGAGAGAGGTAGGAGGAAAGGCATGACGGAGGGAACATTGTTCGTGTGTGCCGAGGCGTTGCAACTAAGCAAAAGGAGACCTTAGGTGTTCTGCTAGTAACCTGACAAGAGGGAGGATGAAGCGTACACACTGTGGCCCACACTCTTCACTAACCTGGGTTAAGTCACAAAAGGAGTGAACGTGTACACAGAGAAAGACAAGATGTGTGTGTAGAATTCAACAAGAGATTCCAGGAGGTCTTCACAATAGAGCAAGGAGAAGTCCCTGTACTGAGAAAGGATGTGGAAACCAAGGAGCCATGGAGAAATTTGAGCTTACCAGTGATGAGGTCAATTGTAGCCTTTTGGAGCTGAATGTGACAAAGGCTGTGGGGCCTGATAGAATCTCGCCGTGGATACAAAAAGAAGGTGCAGAGGCACTAATAAGTGTGCCACTCTGTATGGTGTATAACAGGTCACTGGAATCAGGAAACCTACCAGAAAGCTGGAAGACAGCTAATGAAGTCCCAGTATACGAAAAGGGCGACAGGCAAAAGGCACTGAACTACACGCCAGTTTTTCCTAACTTTTATACCATGTAAGATGACGGAAACGATCGCGAGGAAAAAGTTTGTAGATCATCGAAGAGAAGGAGCACACCACCAACATGGGTTCAGGGATGGTAAATCGTGCCTCACAGGTTTAATAGAATTATATGCCCAGGTAAAAAAAATTAGGCAAGAAAGAGAAGGATGGGCAGACTGCATTTTCTTAGCCTTTGACACAGTACCCCATACGAGGCTGTTACAAAAGTTGGAGAAACAGGCATGAATAAAAGATAAGGTGCCCCAATGGATATAAAGGGAGTATTTTAGCAACATGAAAAAGTGAGTAATTGTGAGGGGGGAGACCTCAGAGTGGCGAGATGTCACTAGCTGAGTTCTGCAGTACCCATCCTGTTCCTGATACATGTAAATGATCTTCCAGAGGTTATAGACTCTAGAAAAGATAAAAGCCTCAATATTTTCTAAAAGAACATTATATCCATCATTTCCATGACCATGATGACCATTTCAACTTCTGCCACATTTTGGTATAACACCAGGTTGAGTGTTGCTGTTGGGTTCATCGTCTTTTGGTGGTTCTGTAATATGCTGCTTTAAGACGAGTTTGTCTGCCATGTATACCAGTTTTCTTCTTCACCCCCTGTGAATAATTCACAATTTGTGAATTAATGCCACTCGACCCCACGCACGCGTGTATGTGTGTGTATTTACTATTTGTATCTGCAGAATCGAGCTATTAGCTATAGGACCCGTCCTTTCTAACCAATCTATTTTTACTCTATTATGTCTACAACATATATTTCTAACACACACACACACATCCCCAGGAAGCAGCCCAAGCAGCTGTCTAACTCCCAGGTACCTATTTACTGCTAGGTGAACAGGCCGTCAGGATGAAAGAAACTCTGCGTATTTGTTACTGCCTTGGCCGGGAATCGAACCCGGGCTCTTAAAGGCTCCCTCATGTACTCACCTAGTTGTACTCACCTAGTTGTGCTTGCGGGGGTTGAGCTCTGGCTCTTTGGTCCCGCCTCTCAACCGTCAATCAACAGGTGTACAGTTTCCTGAGCCTATTGGGCTTTATCATATCTACACTTGAAACTGTGTATGGAGTCAGCCTCCACCACATCGCTTCCTAATGCATTCCATTTGTCAACCACTCTGACACTATAAAAGTTCTTTCTAATATCTCTGTGGCTCATTTGGGCACTCAGTTTCCACCTGTGTCCCCTAGTGCGTGTGCCCCTTGTGTTAAACAGCCTGTCTTTATCAACCCTGTCGATTCCCCTGAGAATCTTGAATGTGGTGATCATGTTCCCCTAACTCTTCTGTCTTCCAACGAAGTGAGGTTTAATTCCCGTAGTCTCTCCTCGTAGCTCATACCTCTCAGCTCGGGTACTAGTCTGGTGGCAAACCTTTGAACCTTTTCCAGTATAGTCTTATGCTTGACTAGATAGGACTCCATGCTGGAGCCGCATACTCCAGGATTGGTCTGACATATGTGGTATATAATGTTCTGAAAGATTCCTTACACAAGTTTCTAAAGGCCGTTCTTATGTTAGCCAACCTGGCATATGGGGCTGATGTTATCCTCTTGATATGAGCTTCAGGNTCCCACTTTAGTCATGTAATCCCACACGGTACATGAAATCTCCCGAATGTACTTTAGCTTTCTCTCTCTTCGTCTCTTCTCTCTCTTCCGTCTTCCTCTCTCTTCCGTCTCTCTCTCTCTTCCGTCTCTCCTCTCTCTTCCGTCTCTTCTCTCTCTTCCGTCTCTCCTCTCTCTTCCGTCTCTCCTCTCTCTTCCGTGTTCGAGTAAAGACAGTCGTGGATGTAGACTTTGCTCGTAATATATATTGATGGACTTGTGTCATCCAAGAGTCTGTTATGGTCTTGGACTAGCACTAGTTATTCCTAGAGTCTCTGTTAGTCCGGGACTAGTACTAGTTATTCTAGAGTGTCTGTTAGTCCAGGACTAGTACTAGTTATTCCTAGAGTGTCTGTTAGTCCAGGACTAGTACTAGTTATTCCTAGAGTGTCTGCTAGTCCGGGACTAGTACTAGTTATTCCTAGAGTGTCTGCTAGTCCAGGACTAGTACTAGTTATTCGCCAAAGATGCGAATAACTAGTACTAGTTATTCCTAGAGTGTCTGCTAGTCCAGGACTAGTACTAGTTATTCGCCAAAGATGCGCTAGTCTATGGCTGACATAGACACTTCACATGGTCCTTCAGAATCGTGCACGAGTGAGAGCCAGAAACTATAGCTGGACACAGACATGGCAACATAACAAGACAATTAAAGACACGAAGTTTGTGTTCGTTTCGTAATATAATTGCTCTTGTTTTATGTTATAAGTCGCGACGATACTAAGGTTCTCATGCACTTTTGTCTGCAAAATTCTCTTTCATTATATTAGTTCGAATATATTTTTTGTATTATTTTTGGATATTAAAAAATGAGAATTATTTGTGGTATATCCAACTGAGGAAACATGCTGCAGAATTTTTAGTATATTTACTACTGGGCTCAGAAATATATGCTCCTTGGGACTCGGTATATGTCTCGCTGAATGTTGGTATACATGTTGATTCTATGATGAGGAGTATATATATCTACCACCGGATCCTGGGGTATATCTACCATCGAGTCCTGGGGTATATCTACCATCGAATCCTGGGGTATATCTACCATCGAGTCCTGGGGTATACCTACCATCGAGTCCTGGGGTATATCTACCATCGAGTCCTGGGGTATATCTACCATCGAGTCCTGGGGTATATCTACCATCGAGTCCTGGGGTATATCTACCATCGAGTCCTGGGGTATATCTACCATCGAGTCCTGGGGTATATCTACCATCGAGTCCTGGGGTATATCTACCAACGAGTCCTGGGGTATATCTACCATCGAGTCCTGGGGTATATCTACCATCGAGTCCTGGGTATATCTACCATCGAGTCCTGGGGTATATCTACCATCGAGTCCTGGGGTATATCTACCATCGAGTCCTGGGGTATATCTACCATCGAGTCCTGGGGTATATCTACCAACGAGTCCTGGGGTATATCTACCATCGAGTCCTGGGGTATATCTACCATCGAGTCCTGGGGTATATCTACCAACGAGTCCTGGGGTATATCTACCATCGAGTCCTGGGGTATATCTACCATCGAGTCCTGGGGTATATCTACCATCGAGTCCTGGGGTATATCTACCATCGAGTCCTGGGGTATATCTACCATCGAGTCCTGGGGTATATCTACCATCGAGTCCTGGGGTATATCTACCATCGAGTCCTGGGGTATATCTACCATCGAGTCCTGGGGTATATCTACCATCGAGTCCTGGGGTATATCTACCATCGAGTCCTGGGGTATATCTACCATCGAGTCCTGGGGTATATCTACCATCGAGTCCTGGGGTATATCTACCATCGAGTCCTGGGGTATATCTACCATCGAGTCCTGGGGTATATCTACCATCGAGTCCTGGGGTATATCTACCATCGAGTCCTGGGGTATATCTACCACTGAATCTTGGGACATATCTTGAGACATCCACCTTTTACCCCATCTCTCTCCTCTTCTTCTTTCTTTTCCCTGCTTATCTCCCGTCTCTCCTCCCTCTTATCCACTATCCCACGTTATCCACCTTCACCGTCTCTTTTATAATTATAGACAGAATATGTTGATCAAACCACACACTAGACAGTGAAGAGACGACGACGTTTCGGTCCATCCTGGATCATTACCAGAACAGACAGAATATTATCAATGTCATCTCATTATAATAATTAATATATGTAACTAATTTATATGATAATATTAACTGTTACTGAAAAATAACAAGATAACTAATAACATATGTGATAACTTAAGATAACACTAATAGCAATAATATGTGATATTGGTTACATATATAATATGTAACCAATAACAACAGAAAGTGATAACTTATGGGAAGTGTTAACAACAAGTACGTGACAACAAGATAACCAGACTGTGATGGGTGTTCCCGACCAGGTACCAACATCACTTCCTTTTTCATCCGTGAAATACCAGTTACAGATATCTGAGCCGTGCTGCTCTAGGAACAGTCTCAGTTTTCCAGACTTTCTGTAGAAATAATCCAATAATTATTTTAGAGGCGTGGTACTAAACATGACAATGTTCACAACACTGGCGTCTGGGATGCTCCCAGACGTAGGTTCGAATCCTCGTCACGGCCCTTGTGGTGTTGTTCATGACAATGAGGACATTTAGTGCATGTTGACCACGGTGTAGTGGTCACCAAGCATGTGTGGGACGTAATGAGGAATCGTGGGTTATATTTGCAAATGTGGCCACTTCACTGGTCGGTACAGCGCCGGCCTCGCTTCTTGCAGGTCGTCGTTCGGTACCCGACGGTCCACGTTGTGGGGCACCATTCCTTCCCTCCGTCCTGCCCCAGCTACCCATTCTCATCACTTCCAAGGCCCATATATAGCCGTACTGGCTTAGCGCTTTCTCCTGATATTTTTTTTCCTTGCAAATTAAATATTTGCAATATATACCAACCTGGCCAATATATCAATACCAAATATATACGTAGAATTACTAAATAATGTACACAGTGTATTACTTAATCATAAGCTTATGTATCGCCACTGACGAGTCTATGACCCTAAGCTTATTCAGGTCAATCAGTGCAATTACAACCTAATTGAATGATGTCAATGTGGCCGCGCTTATCATACACGATTTACGGGCTCCAAATATATCCTGGTGTAGGCACAACAGACCAGACCAGCCTCTACGATGATAGTACTTATAGTGACTATTACGTCATACTCTTGGACTAAAAAAACGTTCGTTATGTATTATTAATTTTTTATAATTTGAGATAAAAACGCTGAAAACAAATTTTCCTTGGCAAAATACAGCATGTACACACACACACACACACACACACACACACACACACACACACACACACACACACACACACACACACACACACAGACCTGGGTGTGGACGTAAGAGACCTGGGTGTGGACGTAACACCTAATCTATCTCCTGAGGCACATATAAATAGGATAACGACAGCAGCGTACTCTACACTGGCAAAAGTTAGAACATCATTCAGAAACCTAAGTAAGGAGGCATTTAGGGCTCTTTACACTGCCTACGTGAGGCCAGTCTTAGAGTATGCCGCCTCATCATGGAGTCCCCATCTAAAGAAACACATAATGAAACTGGAAAAGGTTCAGAGGTTTGCAACGAGACTCGTCCCAGAGCTACGAGGGATGGGGTATGAGGAGCGCCTGGGGGAACTATGCCTTACGACACTAGAAAGAAGAAGGGAGAGGGGGGACATGATTGGAACGTATAAAATACTCAGAGGGATTGACAGAGTGGACATAGACGAAATGTTCACACGGAATAGTAACAGAACGAGGGGACATGGATGGAAGTTAGAAACTCAGATGAGTCACAGAGATGTTAGGAAGTTTTCTTTTAGCGTGAGAGTAGTGGGAAAATGGAATGCACTTAAGGAACAGGTTGTGGAAGCCAATACTATTCATAATTTTAAAACCAGGTATGATAGGGAAATGGGATAGGAGTTATTGCTGTAAACAACTGATGCTCGAAAGGCGGGATCCAAGAGTCAATGCTCGATCCTGCAGACACATATAGGTGAGTACATATAGGTGAGTACACACACACACACACACACACACACACACACACACACACACACACACACACACACACACACACACACACACACACACACACACACACAATTTTTTCAGTGTCAGAGTAGTTAACAAATGGAATGCATTAGGCAGTGACGTGGTGGAGGCTGACTCCATACACAGTTTTAAATGTAGATATGATAGTATATATCTAATATATCTATAATTTCTACATTTCAAGCTGGTTACTCAGACTATCTTGAGCGTCTATTATGTTTGGTTCAATGGTGACAAGGAAGGTGGATTATTACAAGACAAACAGAATCAGAAATAGTGACAGAGAGAAACAGTAAAAGATACAAAAGACAGAGACAGAAGGACACAGACAAAAGAGACCGGGTCGACCCGGGCACCACCGAGAACCCTATTACAGTCTAGTATAAATATATAGACCTCTAAATATATATACCTCTTAAATATATATAAATTTATAGACCACAATTACACTTCTGGTGCACGTGTGGGGGGGGGGACCGCTGCCTCATAGATGGAAATAGAGAATTCAGTGAAAATCATGTTGTCTCTGAATTCGTATTTGTTTGTTTCTCCTGCCTCCCATATTATATATGATGTGTGATATTGTGACACATGAGAATATCAGCAGTAGTTGAGTATTGGCTTTGATCTGGTGTAAGGTTGATGACCTTTCATCAGCAGGAAGGGTTATTATGACCACCACAATAGTTGACTGACTCACCAACAAGTATGCTTTACTCCTGAACATAGTGCAGGGATAAAGTATACTCTCAACATATACACTGGGAAGTGGGATACACCATTGGGTACATATATATATTCCTTTGTGTTGGTTGGTATACCGTCCGCTGCTCTATCAAAGGCATCCACCAGCTTCCCATCCACCTTTTGATGTTTAATGGTAATAGACAGTTGGTTTGGGTAACTCCGATTTCATGTGAGTAACTGATACAAAAGTTGCAATGTGTGTGTATTTGTTACTAATCTGTTTTCACGGTGGGTTGAGCTTCAGCACCTAAACCCGCCTCATAATCCAGCCTAGACAAGCCTTACGGTGAATCTACGTATGGAGTCGCCTTCGACTATTTCTTCCCAGTGTAGTTCCTGGTGAAGATATTATCGCCAGCAGAACAAAGATAATATTAATGTTAATAAAGAGAAAAGCCACTCACCCAAAGTGTCGACTACGCCTTACGGAGCAAGACTAGAATACCGTTCCCCTCATGACAGACATTACAACTACCATTTCTGTGGGGTTGATATTTAATATATTTAGTATATTAATTTATTATGTGAATATGCCATATTCGTATAATATTTAAATTTAATATATTTGGTATATTACTTGAATGTGATTCTCGAGGGAACTTGTTTACTGAAAAATGGGTCTTGCGGCTTGGCTCGTGACTAATAATATATTAATAAAATATATATATATTTTTTTAAATTTAAAACTGCAGAAATTCCAGCGCAATATTGCCGCATTATCACCTCTAGACACTAGACGAAAAATTTCTGATATTAAAATTGCTTCACAATATTTTTTACGATGGTGAATTCACACGCAAAATGCACTCATTTCGTTTTATTAATATATACACGCACAAGCTCGCATGTATATTGAAAAACACGCACACAGGTTCAGCTATTCTCGCTCAAAAACACACGTAATTACACTATCACAGACGGAAACACCTGCAAATGAACGTTCCCATATGAAACTCAGGGAAACGAGCGCTTCCATGCTGAAAAACGCACAAATGCGCGATTACTGGCTGAAACTCACGCAAACGCGATCTTGTTGATTAAAACACACGCAAATACACTCATACAAACTGAAATAGATAAACGCCGAAGAATTTTGTAATGGAGCTATCACTTTTGTAGTGTACCTGTGACTTTTGTAGTGTAGCTGTGACTTTTGTAGTGTAGCTGTGACTTTTGTAGTGTAGCTGTGACCTTTGCTAAGGGCGTGAGTGTACGTGTGGGTGTACATTAATCTAAGAGTGTCAGCAGAGTAAACTATCAACTCCTTGGCCCCACCTTCTAGCATTAAGTAGTTGCGTGGATTGTCCGTTCTCTCGTTTTTCTTACCATATTTATATCTAAAATTATCTGAGTTAACTTCAGCACTTCCTCATCCAAGTGGTTATTTGTAATTTGTACACTGAAGTTCTTTCTGACATACGTGTGTGTGTGTGTGTGTGTGTGTGTGTGTGTGTGTGGTGTGTGTGTGTGTGGTGTGTGTGTGTGTGTGTGTGTGTGTGTGTGTGTGTGCAGGAGCAGCCTTCAGCTCTCATACCTCACCTTTCTCACTGCCGGTTGTTTACTGTAGTGACTTATGAGTGGAGCTCGTTCCTACAACCTCCTTGTTACTTCATTGGCGTAAGAATAAAAGGAGAAATGTCAAGAAAAATACTGCATAAGATCAAGCCCTCTTGTTGGTATTCAGTTTGATCACTTCCTCTTTTTCCATTCTGGCAATCCCCCTATTTCTATATCTTGTTAGGGCTCCTTTCCCTCTTCTCTTTTCTAGCAACGTTGGATCGGGGTGCTTCAGCCTTTCTTCATACCCATTTCTCGAAATTTAAGAACGAGCCTCGTTGCTAACCTTTGTATCATCTCTTGATTCCTCATTAGCTTTTTGACGGAGGGGGGGGGGGCGGCCTCCAGGATGGGGCGTCATAATTTAAGACTGGTCTCATATAGGTGATGTGCAGTGATCTGAATGTCACCTTATTTAGGTTCCTAAATGCTGTTTTGGTTTTTGCCAGTGTATAAGATGCTGCTGACATCATGATGTCAGCAGCATCTCCGGAGATAAAGATGTCATATCTACTCCCAGCTTTTCTCTGGTCGTTACAGAGAGATATAGAGGTAGAGATATAGAGAGATAGAGGGGAGCCGGTCGGCCGAGCGGACAGCACACTGGCTTGTGATCCTGTGGTCCTGGGTTCGATCCCAGGCGCCGGCGAGAAACAATGGGCAGAGTTTCTTTCACCCTATGCCCCTGTTACCTAGCAGTAAAATAGGTACCTGGGTGTTAGTCAGCTGTCACGGGCTGCTTCCTGGGGTGGAGGCCTGGTCGAGGACCGGGCCGCGGGGACACTAAAAAGCCCCGAAATCATCTCAAGATAACCTCAAGATATTTTCTCTTCACTTTGTCGTACTGGTCTCCTGCCATCTATTCCAATTTCCATTACGTTGCTGATGTGGTAAGCCACTACACATTCCTCTCACCATATCTGTAGCGGCCAAAATCATCATGGAGCATTTAACAATCTTCATCTGTCTCAACTCCTTTCATTAATTTGCATCGTCTGCGAACATCGAGACTTACGAATGAATCCCATAGTTTTTAGTAATGAATATAAATGAGAAATAGTATGGGTCCTTGCACCGATCCTTGAGGTACCCTGCTTGTTACCTTCCAGTCGTCTTCTCT
>WNGS01165318.1:13604817-13616533 GCA_020271785.1 Procambarus virginalis | reverse complement strand
GGCACAACAAACTTTGTAATAGCCGCCATCACTTACGCTCATGTACTGATGAGTACACGCGTGCTCCTCATCACTCCTCCCCCACACACGTGGTGTCTCTACTCCCAAAACCCTCCAGCTGACACTAAGATTTATACCAAGTTGTGGGCCCAGAAAACTGAGATTTATATCGCGTTCCGTGTACGTGTTAGGAGTCAATAAGATTTTCCCTTTCCATCGAACAGTGAAAATCTCCCCCCACCCTCACCCCGGGGCACAGCCCAGCTGGAGCAGACCCGCAAATGTCTGCGAGACGTGGTTCAAAACTGGGCTCAAGTGTCGATGGCTGCGAGAATGACTGTAAAGCCTTTCAAGTAATTATAGTATTTTCTTGCGAAGAATAATACACTTTGGCCCGAAATTAAAGTTGTGGTAACGCTAAATTTCCGACATGCCGCCAGAGGAACTTTCTTGCCAGTAAAGAGTTGCAAACTTTCCACTTTGGCCAAAGTTTTTTTTAACTTGGAACTAAAAATGAATTTTTGGAGCGAATAATCTGTTAGGTTACATCGGGAGCAAATTTCCCGCATTAATATTGAAGTGTGCGGCCGGTGGCGCCAGAGGCCTATGTGTGTGTGTGTGTGTGTGTGTGTGTGTGTGTGTGTGTGTGTGTGTGTGTGTGTGTGTGTGTGTGTGTGTGTGTGTGTGTGTGATGCGAGAGGCTGCGGCCTCCACACCTGTCATCCTTCAGCACCAGCTGACACCCGCCCCAGTGTTGTCCCGCCTCGTGTAACCTCCCACCACTAACACAACTTACTCCCCCTCTATATCAAACACATGGGTAAAAAAAAACACGTATTGAGCTTATACATGTAATATGCATACTCTTGATATCTTAAAGTGAGGTAAAGATAATTATAATTATAAAGGGCGGGCGGCAACCCTCGGCGTCCACTCCTACAAGGACAAGTTTCCATTTGGTTCCATTTGGTGTTGTGTGGAGCTCTCTTTATACTCGGGGGACTGATACCAAGAGTAAGTTAGAGATAAGAGCGATAAACATACCTTATAATGAGACGGATGAAGTGCGTGTATGTGTCAGGTGTGGGTGGGAAGCCAACAGGTGTGACCACACACCTGGTGACACCGGTGTGATGACGAGGTCTTGTCTGCCCACCACCACCACCTCACTCGTCCGCTGCGGCCATTCACCACTCAGCTTCCGACACTTGCTCCACAACACTCACTCCTCGCTATATTTCCCCCTCGACAACACCGGTAGAGTGTCGTGCACCTGTACCGAGCGTGGTACACCTGGAGCCGAGCGTAGCTGGCTGTGCTCGGACGCGGCGGCCGGTCGCTGCTAACACACACACACACACCGCCTCTCTTAACCTTCCTTGCCTCCTCTTACAAATTTCCCTTCCGGCAATCTGAGCGTTAGAGAGAGGACACGATACACCGCCGAGATGCTACACGCGTATCGCTTTATATAGAGAGAGAACACACAACGCACTAAGACACGGAGCAGCAGGAGCAGGTGGGAGGGAAGACGGCGTACACCCTGCCTCAACGAGCATCACTCCAACACTGGCTGGGAGGAGAGTCGCACCGCCGCCACGGACGGTGAGTCCAGGGATCCTGCGCGGTTGCCACGTGGCCTCATCTTCCTATTTTCATTAGCCGGTCCAATATAAACACGACATGTCTCTCTAACTTTTATATCAACACTTGGAAGAAATCTTCACGGAGAAATTTTAGAGGTAGATTATATGTAAACATAAGTCTGCTATTGTTATCTGTTGCCTTCTCTTTGGTTATTATCACTTTCTTCTATTCCTTATGGCGACCTACGATATTATCCTCAAATGCGAACACTATCAATGTAAATTAAAGACTAACAGTAAAAAATATATAAACCGCTATGGTATTTAAGGAATATTATAAAACAACAGAAAAATTTGCCAAATAACATTGTGTGGGCTACTGCTCCACGACTGCCACATGTCGCCAGACGTCACAGAACAATACTTCAACACCATGTCTACATCTCCCATTATCTTTGAATACAAAAAATAAATGAAAGAACAATAAGCACTAGACTTTTAATTAACTACAAAAAATAACTGGCACATAAAAAAAGGCTAAATAATACCATTGATTACAATTTATTTAAATTTTGGAGGTCGGCGGAGGCTGGAAGCGCAACCACACAGTTTGTAGATAGCAACCTAACACCTGATCCATGCTTGCCTCCAGTGATCCGTGCTTGCTACTAGTGATCCATGCTTGCCTCCAGTGATCCATGCTTGCCTCCAGTGATCCGTGCTTGCTACTAGTGATCCATGCTTGCCTCCAGTGATCCATGCTTGCCTCCAGTGATCCATGCTTGCCTCCAGTGATCCATGCTTGCCTCCAGTGATCCATGCTTGCTACTAGTGATCCATGCTTGCCTCCAGTGATCCATGCTTGCCTCCAGTGATCCATGCTTGCCTCCAGTGATCCATGCTTGCCTCCAGTGATCCATGCTTGCCTCCAGTGATCCATGCTTGCCTCCAGTGATCCATGCTTGCCTCCAGTGATCCATGCTTGCCTCCAGTGATCCGTGCTTGCTACTAGTGATCCATGCTTGCCTCCAGTGATCCGTGCTTGCTACTAGTGATCCATGCTTGCCTCCAGTGATCCATGCTTGCCTCCAGTGATCCATGCTTGCTACTAGTGATCCATGCTTGCTGCTAGTGATCCATGCTTGCCGCCAGTGATCCGTGCTTGCTACTAGTGATCCATGCTTGCCTCCAGTGATCCATGCTTGCCTCCAGTGATCCATGCTTGCCTCCAGTGATCCATGCTTGCTACTAGTGATCCATGCTTGCTGCTAGTGATCCATGCTTGCCTCCAGTGATCCGTGCTTGCTACTAGTGATCCATGCTTGCCGCTAGTGATCCATGCTTGCCGCTAGTGATCCATGCTTGCTACTAGTGATCCATGCTTGCCTCCAGTGATCCATGCTTGCCGCTAGTGATCCATGCTTGTTACTAGTGATCCATGCTTGCTACTAGTGATCCATGCTTGCCTCCAGTGATCCATGCTTGCTGCTAGTGATCCATGCTTGCTGCTAGTGATCCATGCTTGCTACTAGTAATCCATGCTTGCCTCCAGTGATCCGTGCTTGCTGCTAGTGATCCATGCTTGCTGCTAGTGATCCATGCTTGCTGCTAGTGATCCATGCTTGCTGCTAGTGATCCATGCTTGCTACTAGTGATCCATGCTTGCCTCCAGTGATCCATGCTTGCCGCTAGTGATCCATGCTTGCTACTAGTGATCCATGCTTGCTACTAGTGATCCATGCTTGCCTCCAGTGATCCATGCTTGCCTCCAGTGATCCATGCTTGCCTCCAGTGATCCATGCTTGCCTCCAGTGATCCATGCTTGCTGCTAGTGATCCATGCTTGCCTCCAGTGACCCATGCTTGCTACTAGTGATCCATGCTTGCCTCCAGTGATCCATGCTTGCTGCTAGTGATCCATGCTTGCCTCCAGTGATCCATGCTTGCTGCTAGTGATCCATGCTTGCCTCCAGTGATCCATGCTTGCTACTAGTGATCCATGCTTGCCTCCAGTGATCCATGCTTGCCGCTAGTGATCCATGCTTGCTGCTAGTGATCCATGCTTGCTACTAGTGATCCATGCTTGCCTCCAGTGATCCATGCTTGCTGCTAGTGATCCATGCTTGCTACTAGTGATCCATGCTTGCCTCAGTGATCCATGCTTGCTGCTAGTGATCCATGCTTGCCTCTAGTGATCCATGCTTGCCTCTAGTGATCCATGCTTGCCTCCAGTGATCCATGCTTGCTACTAGTGATCCATGCTTGCTCCAGTGATCCATGCTTGCTGTTAGTGATCCATGCTTGCCTCTAGTGATCCATGCTTGCCTCCAGTGATCCATGCTTGCCTCTAGTGATCCATGCTTGCCTCCAGTGATCCATGCTTGCCGCTAGTGATCCATGCTTGCCGCTAGTGATCCATGCTTGCCGCTAGTGATCCATGCTTGCTACTAGTGATCCATGCTTGCTACTAGTGATCCATGCTTGCCTCCAGTGATCCATGCTTGCTGCTAGTGATCCATGCTTGCTACTAGTGATCCATGCTTGCCTCCAGTGATCCATGCTTGCTGCTAGTGATCCATGCTTGCCTCTAGTGATCCATGCTTGCCTCTAGTGATCCATGCTTGCCTCCAGTGATCCATGCTTGCTACTAGTGATCCATGCTTGCCTCCAGTGATCCATGCTTGCTGCAGTGATCCATGCTTGCCTCTAGTGATCCATGCTTGCCTCCAGTGATCCATGCTTGCCTCTAGTGATCCATGCTTGCCTCCAGTGATCCATGCTTGCCCTAGTGATCCATGCTTGCCGCTAGTGATCCATGCTTGCCGCTAGTGATCCATGCTTGCCGCTAGTGATCCATACACCACACGTGGGACATCAACACGAGGGGGGGGGTAGATGATGCTTCATCCATGGATGGATGAAGCAACAAATTTACCTCTCGCAACAGTATGGGTCACGGAGATAATTGTGTGGATCATGGAGTCATGTGGATATACGGAGCCGTGTGCGTCACGGAGCCGTGTGCGTCACGGAGCCGTGTGCGTCACGGAGCCGTGTGCGTCACGGAGACAACATGGATCACAGAGGGATGTGCAGAGGAACCACATGTGTTACCGACCCACATACCGATGTGGCGGTGTAGGACACTAGGGTATGAGTGCCAGTCCCACCGAGGACAGTCATCAACGGTTGCATTGATCTGACCATGTCATGGTGTAGTGGTTTAAGGTGTGTGCTTGGGAATACCCAGTGTGCAGATTCGAATCCTCCTCACGGCTCCTACTGATTTTCTCATGAAGGAATTAATATTCAAACAGAATACAAACCAGCATCAAAGCACGTCACTGAACGCAAGGGAATGAAGATCCGGAAGTAGTTAGGTTGGAAGACCTTGGGGTTAACAACCTGGTTATGCTTGTAACGCTGCGGCCTTCCACCAGACACTTGTGTTAGTGCCAGGCGGCTCGTAACCGACTGGACCCAAGTGCGATCCCTGGGCAAGACGAGACGTTTGGACACCGTCTCCTTTCACCTGATATCTCAGATCTTGCCGGTGTAAATGGGTACCCAGTAGTTGTCCATTGGTGTGTAGACCCGGCTGGTCGCAGCCTGACGTATGAATCACAGCCTGGTTGATCAGGTTTCTTTAGATACCTGTTTACCTCAGTTCGGTTCCTAGGATCAATGTCCCCGCGCCCAAGTCTCTGACAAGGCTTCTTGGTTTCTGATCTGATTGATCGGGCTGTTAGACCCTGCTGCTCGCAGTCTGAATTACAACTCTGTTGAATTTGTTTCCCTCGGAGGCATTTAAAGTTTATTTTTGAACACCATAGATGGTGTTGAGAAGTCTTGGGCTCTTGTTGATCAAGTAAAACTTGAGAATGTTTACATGTTACCTCAACTTGTTCTTTCATTGTTGTCATCTCCCTTCCCACCTCCACTTCCTCCTTTTCCTTCCTCTCCTCTGCGCATGGCGACAGCTCGGCTCATTACTCGCACCTCATTTGTTTTCTGTCATTTCATCCGTCGCCTCATTAGGCTGTGTCTCATCATTCCTTAACATTTATATCCAGAACACGACGAATGTTTCCGGTGTTTGGTGCGAGTGTAGATTATTGGTTTACGGATATAACGGTATCGGTACTCGTCTATACCATGCTAGGCTACCTGACCCTGCAAGGTTACACTACCTTACCTTACACTACCTTACTACTACCTACCTACACTACCTTACCTTGCTCACCACTATAGCATTGTTAACACTTGCACCGTGAATTGTATCTAAGCCTACAAATATTTTGGTCAAAGCTGGAAGTCTTTCAGCATTTAAAAAGAAAATATTATTTTTACTAATGAATTTTGTTAATTTTTGTGATTTGTTCTTTCTGCAAATGATTTAGAAAATCTTCGTATGTCCCTAAGAAATCACTTTTTAATTGTCGTAAGACAGCAGCGAATATGAAATTTAATTAAAATTTTATATTAGTTTCTGCAAGAAAAAGAGGCGCTGTGACAACCAAATGTTCGTCTGTGCCCCCCCCCCCCCCACACACACCACACACGCGCGCGCGCGCGAGAGAGAGAGAGAGAGAGAGAGAGAGAGAGAGAGAGAGAGAGAGAGAGAGAGAGAGAGGAGAGAGAGAGAGAGAGAGAGAGAGAGAGCCGTGAACAAGACCCAAACATCTGTTGCTGTATTTTAGATCAGATAACAAACTCGGACGGTAGAGGCGAGCAGATCCAGTGCCCACAATCCACCACTGTCAGCATTGGCCATCGTAGTCTAAATCCACCAGCCAAATTCTCAAAAAGGATTTGACTAAATATAAAATGATTTTCCTAACTGGGGCGCGGAAAGCATTTAAACTACGTATTAACGCTAAGCCACAAGGGTTGAGGTAAATGATACATACACTGTCGCGCCAGGATGAACCAGTTCCAGCAGCCAACCCTTACTACTTCCCGTATAAACAGCGGAGTGTGCTTACACATATTCGAATTTCTTCACCAATAAGTATTAAACCGAGCTGGAAGTTGTGATGGGTTGGAGGTGATATCCCGCCACCCTGAGGTGCCCCCGACCTGCCACGCCGGCTCTGGTAACACAACCTTCCGGCTGTTTTGCCGGCTCAGGCTTCACTCATACATGTAAGGAAAACAGATCACATAATACAGGCGGGAGATTGAATAGCGGGTGGTGGAGAGCGGACCCGGGTGGTGGAGAGGGTCCGTGGTGGAGAGCGGACCCGGGTGGACAGGGGCCGTAGTGGAGAGGGTCCGGATGATGGGACAGCTGGTGGACAGGGGCCGGATGATGGGACAGCAGGTAGACAGGGGCCGGATGATGGGACAGCAGGTGGACAGGGGCCGGATGATGGGACAGCAGGTGGACAGGGGCCGGATGATGGGACAGCAGGTGGACAGGGCCGGATGATGGGACAGCACGTGGACAGGGGCCGGATGGTGGGACAGCAGGTGGACAGGGTCCAGGTGGTGGGGCAGGAGCCAGGTGGTGGACAGGAACGGGTGGTGGATAGGGGCCATATGATCCACACCAGGGTAACAGCAATTCCCTCCACCCTGGCAAGTGGTAACTTCTGACTTCCTGACGCCTAAATACCCAACAAACAAATGACACACAAGCCTCGTGGTCAGCTTGCTGCTAATTAACAACCCCAGACCACTTACACAAGCCATAAACTAAAACCATTGTCACGCACATCATGTTATCTTGTTATCATACGTATATAAACTACCAAAAAAAATTCCACAGAACGTTCTCCGCCTCAGGCAGGCCTCTAACCTAATGTGTTGCATTTCTAACGGAATCGACCAATCGTTTAAGCTGTGACTTGTGTTGTTGTTTTAGAGTCAGCTACTGGGGGCAACAGTTCCAAGTAGCACGGGCTATGGTGTGCCCGTAGTGGACTTATTTGGCACAGGAGCGGGGCTGTATATATGTCCTGTGACTTATTAGTAATAATTTAAATATTACCAACGTTTTATACGCCTTGATCTCGATAGGTTAGGTGGGTGGCTTGGGTTCGTAGGTTACTGGTTAGGGAAAAAAGAGTTGTATATGTTCCAGAGTAACGGAGCGGGAGCAGTGTTGCCATCACCCAGTGAACACAGAGGGAGCAGTGTTGCCATCACCCAGTAAACACAGAGGGAGCAGTGTTGCCATCACCCAGTGAACACAGAGGGAGCAGTGTTGCCATCACCCAGTGAACACAGAGGGAGCAGTGTTGCCACCACCCTGTGAACACAGAGGGAGCAGTGTTGCCATCACCCTGTGAACACAGAGGGAGCAGTGTTGCCATCACCCTGTGAACACAGAGGGAGCAGTGTTGCCATCACCCTGTGAACACAGAAGGAGCAGTGTTGCCATCACCCAGTGAACACAGAAGGAGCAGTGTTGCCATCACCCAGTAAACACAGAGGAGCAGTGTTGCCATCACCCAGTAAACACAGAGGGAGCAGTGTTGCCATCACCCAGTAAACACAGAGGGAGCAGTGTTGCCATCACCCAGTAAACACAGAAGGAGCAGTGTTGCCATCACCCAGTAAACACAGAGGGAGCAGTGTTGCCATCACCCAGTGAACACAGAGGGAGCAGTGTTGCCATCACCCAGTAAACACAGAAGGAGCAGTGTTGCCATCATCCAGTAAACACAGAGGGAGCAGTGTTGCCATCACCCAGTAAACACAGAGGGAGCAGTGTTGCCATCACCCAGTAAACACAGAGGGAGCAGTGTTGCCATCACCCAGTAAACACAGAAGGAGCAGTGTTGCCATCACCCAGTAAACACAGAAGGAGCAGTGTTGCCATCACCCAGTGAACACAGGGAGCAGTGTTGCCATCACCCAACAAACACCGGGTGACCAAGTGGTGCAGTATTGGGCACATAGTGGCATCCTGCAAACAATATAAATATAAATATAAATATTTAATTGACTCTTTCTAATTAAATACAATTAATTCAATACAGGTAATGAACAGAGATTGTCCCACTGAAAAGTTGTAATATATTCATTTGAAATATATTGTGTCAAGTGGAGTGTTGTAGGATTGAAGAAGCAGAACCCGGGTGCTGGGCTCGGGTGCTGGACCCCGGGTGCGGGGCCCCGCGTGCTGGGCCCCGCGTGCTGGGCCCCGGGTGCTGGGCCCGGTGCTGGGCCCGGTGCTGGGCCCCGGTTGCTGGGCCTGGGTGCTGGGCCCGGGTGCTGGGCCCCGGTGCTGGGCCCCGGGTGCTGGGCCCGGTGCTGGGACCGGTGATGGGCCCCGCGTGCTGGGCCCCGGGTGCTGGGCCTGGGTGCTGGGCCCGGGTGCTGGGCCCCGGGTGCTGGGCCCCGGGTGCTGGGCCTGGGTGCTGGCCCGGTGCTGGGACCGGGTGCTGGGTCCCGCGTGCTGGGCCCGGGTGCTGGGCCCCGGGTGCGGGGGAAGGTGTGGCGGCTAGCGGCTTCCGTATCCCAAAATGAACCCCATAAATGGCCTGGTCAACACTGAAGTGAAATTTGGCGGATCTAAATGACTTTACGATTATTAAAAGACCCGAGACATAAGCAACAACCGTAATCAATAAAATAACCGAAATGATACAATTCACACACCACCATGAGAACATTATAACAGCGCCAAAATATTCTTAGTCCAGATGGTGACAGGACACAAGGCAAGTTGCACAAACCAATAATTAAGTAATGTGAAGTACTTAAGACACTACACAATATTAATAAATGGATTAAAACCATACAAATAAAATCAAACAAACATGAAAATAAACAAATTTATAGGCTACACAAATACAACGACAAATCAAATGCAAGGACAAAACAACAAATGATACACAAACAAGGAGGCATCCTTCTACATCAACTGAACATGGACACCTTCAAGGGTCCGTCGATAACTTTCAAGGGTTATCGACGCAGAAGCGAAGGTGACCTAATATGTATTACCTAATATGTTCTCGACAAGCCATCACCCCCACTCCACCATGCCACACTTTTCCTTGATGAACTGCAACCCATTTTGAAAAATTAACGCCTGCGAATTACTGAAGCCTCTCCAATATGCCTATGTTCACTTACACACAAATGTTACCACATCCAATTTATTGCTCTAAATATCTAACTAAATTCGAGATACAGCCTGGACAATTTCGGCGAGCAGAAGGGAACTCTAATCAAAGAACATCTGATGCCGTAACTGTTGTTGTTAGATTCCGCTACTCGGAACAAGTTCCAAGTAGCACGGGCTATGGTGAGCCCGTAGTGGACTTACCTGGCACAGGAGCGGTGCTGTGACGCCGTAACTCCGCCGCCTAAACCTAAGGCATTCCACGCACCTTCCCTCACCTCCCTCCCATTATCCTCTCTCCCAAGAGGGAAGGGCCGGAACGGCACGGGTCTCTCTCCTTTAGACTCCGGTCTTTGACCATCTCAATGCCAGCCGTACACGGTATCGTTGCTTCTCCAGCCGGGATTCTCCGCCTTAGAGGCTTTCAGGCATAATCCCACTGACGCAGCCTCGCTCCTACTGGAGGGTCGACCAAGAACGGAACCATTTGTGCGGACCTGCCGTCAGGTGGATCACTGGCTTGCTCCACCTCCCGCCCCACACCACCTCCTCTTCAAACAGTTAAATATAATAAGCAATTTAGCTTAGTTTTGGTACAAAAAAAGGGTTGTCGTTAATGCCGCCACAAAGAATGTGAAATATACTTGGGATAAATTCCAAGAATAAATGGACCGCCATGTTGCTACCATCTCTCTCTCATAGTGCCACGTACACAGTAGTCCGTGTCAGGCACACAGTAGCTGCCCGGGCCACGCACACAGTAGCTGCCCGGGCCACACACACAATAGTCCGTGTCAGGCACACAGAGCTGCCCGGCACACGTACACAGTAGCTGCCCGGGCCACGCACACAGTAGCTGCCACCACTCTCACACACATTTCTTGCTTGTCTATTATAAGAAAGTTACAGATGAAAGCGTTGTGGGATAATTTTACAAGGGTCAACCTGCTCTGAACGAAAGTGACATAACTAGGCTAAAAGAAGACAAGTAACTTTGAACTATTGGCATATTGTGGAACAGTGAACAGTGCCGGGATGACACTAGTACAACAGTACTTGTTTGCCTTCATTCTGAGCCTATTCCAGAAAAACTCATGGTAGTAGGGAGTAAATTACTTACAGGAGCAACGCGTTAAGTTTCACCTGAATATACCAGTTCAAGCAAGGGAGAATTAATATGCTTGAGGGGAAGCGCTGCGCACTTAAAGCCTCGGTGATGAGATCCTCAGCCAGATTTCACTCCAAGCCAAGCCTAGCCCCGGGTCCTGTGCCAGGTCAACACCGCACACCAGAAAGCCTAAACAGCAAATTATAATTATTATTATAGTAGTAGTAGTATTGTGGCTGTTCAGTAGCTTGGTTGGTAGAGCTATGGTCTTCCGCTTTTGGGGTTCGTTGTGTTGTTTTAGATTCAGCTCCTCGGACAAAAGTTCCAAGTAGCACGGGCAGGCTATGGTGAGCCCGTAGTGGCCTTGGAATGGCTGAAGTGAATGAAATGTTATCATCCCAGTTTATTATGGCTAGCAATATGACATGTGTGGAAATATATAAAATATATATAAGTAGAAGATATAATAATATATATAAATATTATATATATAAATAATATATATATATATAATATATATATATATATATATATATATATATATAATATAATATAAAATATATTTATAAATATAAATAATATAATACATATAATATATATAATAATATATTATATAAATTAAATATATATATATATATATTATAATATTATTATATCTATTATATTATATTTATATATATATATATATATATATTACCTGGAGGATACCTGGATTGAGTTCTGAATGTTCTCCTTCCGAAGCCAATGACTTGCGGTAATTTGGTCTAAGAGCCAGTTGCTTGCAGCGGCCCACAGGCCCCCAATTCCACTACAACCTGGTTGTTCTGATACTTCTTGTGGAAAAATGTCTAATTTTATCTTGAACCCTTCTACTTTTGTACTGGCACAAAAGCGCCCCCACACCTCAAGGAAATTTACCAGCGCCCGTCATTCACTCGAGTCATAC
>WNGS01165318.1:13580946-13592173 GCA_020271785.1 Procambarus virginalis | reverse complement strand
TTATTGCGTCCCATCCCTTCTTGCGTCCCACCCCTTCTTGCGTCCCACCCCTTCTTGCGTCCCACCCCTTATTGCGTCCCAACCCCCCTTCCTCTCCGTCCCACATCCCCCCAAAAACAAAAACAAAAAAAAGATTCAAAGCCGAGAGAAAATTCAGTTTATAAAGTGTGTGTGTGTGTGTGTGTGTGTGTGTGTGTGTGTGTGTGTGTGTGTGTGTGTGTGTGTGGGGGGGGGGGGATATTAGTGGCGCTGGCGGGATATACGAGTTGTTTTTCTCTCTGGCACACACACTAATGCACTGCTCCACCTCCACGCTGGCATTCCATTATATAAATGAGACAATGGTAAAAAGCTTATTTGTAAGCTTTATCAGACCAGCGTGTGCATGGCCAGAGTTCTCCTTGCCCAATCAAGCGTTTTCAGAATCAGAAGCTTTATTCGTTACAACAAATACAAATCGTTACAATTCTGGCTGTAATAACCGGAGTACAGCAGTGTAAATTAAACTAAAATATTTAGACAGCTTATTAAACATTTAGCTTATAACTTAAACTGTGATTTATATTAGTAAAATACAGCGCAATAGTAATGACAACAGTAGCAGTCGAAATAGCAGAATAAAATTTATAAGTTGTGCAATAAATGTGTAAAAACTAAGCACTTTACATATTGCATTTAGAAAGTATCCTCGACCAGCAGCACTCTGAACGCAGCTCATGTCACAGATCACATTTCAACAGAATTTAAAATCCTTGTCAACAAGTCATCTCTTTGAGGCGCTTGTTCCAATATATCAAGTATCAAGTCAGAGGACATTCCTGCTTTACGTGCGGCCTAGTTGTATTGTACCGTGTAGGCCTACTGTGTCAGTACTGTACCGTGTAGGCCTACTGTGTCAGTATTGTACCGTGTAGGCCTACTGTGTCAGTATTGTACCGTGTAGGCCTACTGTGTCAGTATTGTACCGTGTAGGCCTACTGTGTCAGCATTGTACCGTGTAGGCCTACTGTGTCAGTACTGTACCGTGTAGGCCTGTGTCAGTATTGTACCGTGTAGGCCTACTGTGTCAGCATTGTACCGTGTAGGCCTGTGTCAGTATTGTACCGTGTAGGCCTACTGTGTCAGCATTGTACCGTGTAGGCCTACTGTGTCAGCATTGTACCGTGTAGGCCTACTGTGTCAGTATTGTACCGTGTAGGCCTACTGTGTCAGTACTGTACCGTGTAGGCCTACTGTGTCAGTATTGTACAGTGTAGGCCTACTGTGTCAGTACTGTACCGTGTAGGCCTACTGTGTCAGTACTGTACCGTGTAGGCCTACTGTGTCAGTACTGTACCGTGTAGGCCTACTGTGTCAGTACTGTACCGTGTAGGCCTACTGTGTCAGTATTGTACCGTGTAGGCCTACTGTGTCAGTACTGTACCGTGTAGGCCTACTGTGTCAGTATTGTACCGTGTAGGCCTACTGTGTCAGTATTGTACCGTGTAGGCCTACTGTGTCAGCATTGTACCGTGTAGGCCTACTGTGTCAGTACTGTACCGTGTAGGCCTACTGTGTCAGTATTGTACCGTGTAGGCCTACTGTGTCAGTACTGTACCGTGTAGGCCTACTGTGTCAGTATTGTACCGTGTAGGCCTACTGTGTCAGTATTGTACCGTGTAGGCCTACTGTGTCAGTATTGTACTGTGTAGGCCTACTGTGTCAGTATTGTACTGTGTAGGCCTACTGTGTCAGTACTGTACCGTGTAGGCCTACTGTGCCAGTATTGTACCGTGTAGGCCTACTTTGTTAGTATTGTACCGTGTAGGCCTACTGTGTCAGTATTGTACCGTGTAGGCCTACTGTGTCAGTATTGTACCGTGTAGGCCTACTGTGTCAGTATTGTACAGTGTAGGCTTACTGTGTCAGCATTGTACCGTGTAGGCTTACTGTGTCAGTACTGTACCGTGTAGGCCTACTGTGTCAGTATTGTACAGTGTAGGCTTACTGTGTCAGTATTGTACCGTGTAGGCCTACTGTGTCAGTATTGTACCGTGTAGGCCTACTGTGTCAGTATTGTACCGTGTAGGCCTACTGTGTCAGTATTGTACCGTGTAGGCCTACTGTGTCAGTATTGTACCGTGTAGGCCTACTGTGTCAGTATTGTACCGTGTAGGCCTACTGTGTCAGTATTGTACCGTGTAGGCCTACTGTGTCAGTATTGTACCGTGTAGGCCTACTGTGTCAGTACATACATCACTTATTATTATCTGTCCTCACAATCAAGTTAATATTTCAGGCAAAGTATGAGTGGACAATAAGTTAATGCGGTAAACAAGTAAATGGAGTTTGCTGGATGGGTGATTCACTTCAGACCAAAGGCATTCATTTGTGAGCTACTTCTTCAAGTGTGGGTGTGGAGGGGAGGCTGGGGGAGGCTGGGGAGGCTGGGCAGGCTGGGGGAGGCTGGGGAGGCTGGGGGAGGCTGGGGGAGGCTGGGCAGGCTGGGGGAGGCTGGGGGAGGCTGGGGGAGGCTGGGCAGGCTGGGGGAGGCTGGGGGAGGCTGGTGAGGCTGGGCACACACGAGGCTGCTGGCTGGTGAGGCTGGGCACACACGAGGCTGCTGGCTGGTGAGGCTGGGCACACACGAGGCTGCTGGCTGGTGAGGCTGGGCACACACGAGGCTGCTGGCTGGTGAGGCTGGGCACACACGAGGCTGCTGGCTGGCAGGCTCACAGTTGGGTCGTAAATACATTCGATATGCAATTCCATTCACCTGGACTCTTAGGAGACTCGAACCCTGGACCCCAAGTGAATGACATGTTTATGTCCAGGGAAGTGTGGATGACAAGTTGTATTCGTTATCCAACTTCAACTAATCAACACATGCTAGTTGAACACAATTGCCTTTGTGTTATAAATTATGCAATTATATTCATTAAATGATCAAGAGTTTGGGCACTAATTATTTCAGCTTGATTCAACTAGACTACTCTCATAATTATTTATTAAAACATGACGTGTGGTGCCCGGGGCGGCCACTGTACCAATATGCACTCCATCCCTACCTAACGCTAATGGCTACAGAACACGTGACCCCGAAGATTCAACTGTACGCGTACTGACTGATGATCTTATTGTGTACTTAGCTAACAGTGACCACGGTGGAGCGAGCTCTAGCTCCGCACACTCGTGTGTGCTGGCCTCATGTTTTATTGTGCACTGTGGCACTTGCACCAGATCTACCTCCTGCTCATCTGTGCTTGCTTGACAGTAAGAACAAATGGCATTGATATGCTTATATGTCTCAACTTTCAATATAGACACATTGTCACCGATTAGCGCCATTGTGTCCGAGGTGTGACAATAACACGTCTCTGCAGTACAACAGTTGACACCAAAGTGATGAGCTCGGTGCTGCCACGTCCGCCAGACGGTCCATGGAGTGTTCATTTCGTACCCGTTGGTATTATTAGTTAATATTAATTGTATTATTGGGATGCTGCAAGGGACAGGCCGCCTGATTCCCAGACTCCTGCCATCACACTTAAAGTCAGCATAATTCGAGATGATGTAAACAGATTCCAAATATTAAACTCTATGGACATAATAAACACATTGTGTGTATTCGTCTTTCTTCTTCAGTAAATATACAATAAATACAGAAGCTATTGGCGAGAACAGGAATATTTTGATATTTAATTCATATCAAATTAAATCACAAGATTTTCCAATTAACCCGAAATATTATACAGGAAAGCCTGGCATGGAACACAATTAGTGTCAAATATTATTTAGTTTCTGAATAATTAGAAAAACCTGGACAAAGCGTTACATTTAATTTACAAAAAGGGGAGAAATCAATAGAGTATGAACACTTGCTGAATGATTTCAAGAGCCGGGAAGCCAAGCCACTTGCTTCCTCCTGAAGGACCGGACACCACGCACTCTCGGGTCTCTAACGCCACTACAGAACTCAGGTGGAAAGTCACTCTGCACAATCTGATGACGTCAGAGTCACTCTGAACAATGTGATGANAAGTACCAGTGTCATCACCAAACATTCGCTGCATAAGAAGGCGATTCGTGGAAGCTTAGACAAATTAGTTGTCTTTAAAATAGCTTCAGTAACGATAAATTATATCTAACACTCTGTTAGTTCTATAGCAAAATGACAATGAATAACGAGAGAAGGTTATATTCACTAGTCAAGTCTTGACTGGTCGAGGAGTACCTCACGGGTAGGAAGCAGAGGGCGAGAGGGTACAAGCGGGGTGCCGTAAGGATCGGTACCCAGACCCATTCCCTTTCTCATATATGTTAACGATCTGACAGAGAACAAAGGACCGTTTCGCGAACGATACATAGCTGATGAGGAGAAACAGAAACGAACATGGCTCCGGAAGCCTCCAGGGCCTACCAGGGTTCGCTCCAGCGTTGGTCGGGAATATGATTACTTGGATTCAAATCTAAAAAATGCCAAGTGATGAGGATAGGTGCAGGGGAAGGAGGAGCCAACCAAAGGACATTTCTGGTTATAATCTCCTAGAAACAGAGCTATCTTTATGTAAAGAGCTATTAATTTAAGAGAGCTATTAACTTTATGTAATTCCCGGATTTACATGACGTATATACAAAAATTGGCACCTGATGAATCGGTTAACAAAGTAACTTTTGTAGCTTATGCAAAACTAGCAAAGATACAAGTAGCTTTCAGGAACCAAGAGAAAGAGGCCTTCGCAACGCAGCACACAGCCAGCGCAAGACCTACCCTTGGCTACGTAGCTCCGACGCAAGAGTCCCCGCCGAAAAAGAGCACAAAATAAAACTCCAAAACACAGAGACACGACCCAGAGCTGAAGGGACTGAGCTACAGTGACCGGCTGAGAGAACTCAACCTCACCAGTGTGGAAGAAAGACGAGACCGGGGAGATATGAAAACAACATCCATACCACTGAGAGAAATTAACATAATGAACATAAGATCATACTAAGAAATGGTAAGGCTACAGAACACGGGTGGAGAGCTCGAGAGACAAATGACCCGGCGAGATGTTAGGAAAAGTCTTTCCAGAGCAAGAGTCGCAAATAAGAGGAACGAGCGACAAGAAGAGTCTGTAGAGGTGAATGCAATAAGCGACTTCAAAAGGAAATACGAATACATTAGGAAGGAATGTTATAGCATTGACTGACTAAGAGCCTGGGAGGACCGGGTTAAGGTGTTGACACACGCTCTGACCAGCCCATATTGGTGAGCACGCAAGCACACCCGCACGCACACGCACAAGCAACACACACACAGTATAGAGCCCAATAGGCTCAGGAACCTGTACACTTGTTGACTGACGGTTGAGAGGCGGGACCAAAGAGCCAGAGCTCAACCCCCGCAAGCACAATTAGGTGAGTACACACACACACACACACACACACACACACACACACACACACACACACACACACACACACACACACACACACACACACACACAGTGTGTGAAACACGATATGATAGAGACCAGTAGGCTCAGGAAACTGTACACCACTTGATTGACAGTTGAGAGGCGGGACCAAAGAGCCAAAGCTCAACCCCCGCAAGCACAATTAGGTGAGTACAATTAGGTGAGTACACACACACACACACACACACACACACACACACACACACACACACACACACACATGATCACAACCTACAAAATCCTCAGGGGAATTAACCGGGTAAACAAGGATGAACTATTCAACACTGGAGGGGCGCGAACAAGGGGACACAGGTGGAAGCTGAGTACCCAAATGAGCCACAGAGACATTAGAAAGAACTTTTTCAGTGTCAGAGTAGTTAGTAAATGGAATGCACTAGGCAGTGATGTGGTGGAGGCTGACTCCATACACAGTTTCAAATGTAGATATGATAGAACCCAGTAGGCTCAGCAATCTGTACACCAGTTGATTGACAGTTGAGAGGCGGGACCAAAGAGCCAAAGCTCAACCCCCGCAAGTACAATTAGGTGAGTACACACACACACACACACACACACACACACATCTTTGACGTGACACATCACGTCAAAGGTCAGAAAGCCTGTGACACAGTACCCCCATAAAAGGCTGTTACAAAAGTTTGAGCAACAGGCAGGAGTAAAAGGTAAGGTGCTCTAGTGGATAAGGGAGTATCTAAGCAACAGGAAACAGCAAGTAACAGAGAAGCTTACTGGAGCATAAATAGTGGGTGCTCAACATTGTAGACAGAATTATATGCCCTGAAGGAGGCCATAAACTATACAATTGAGAATAATTTACATGGCATCATCATTCATACCGACTAAATCTTCGCTCCAGGCATTGTTATCCAGTCAACACAGAGATAATATACAACTCACAGAAATCCAACATATAGGAAAGGAAGCCCATAATCTAGGACTGTCAATCACCCGAAATTGGATACCAAGTCACATTGGCATAGATGGTAATGAAATGGTACACTCACCAGCAAAAACTGTCACTGCTCTACCTGTTGTACAGGTTCAAATACCTCCAATTTTTTCATAGATTAAGGAGCAAATCAAGAAGAAAATACTCCCAACTATCAAAAGTCGCCACAGAGCCAAAGTAGCGGAAGGAAGATCCACTGCGATATGGTAGGAACAAGCCACTGGAAACTACTCTTTCAAGCCTGACAAAAAGATATCCAGAGACATTGCAGTAGCCATACACAGACTCAGGCTTGGTTACAAGTGCTGCTGGGAGGTAATAAACCCAATAGTTAAAGAGTGTATGTCTGTGGAACAGAAGCAGAGGCGCCACTATTGCACTACTTACTGGAATGTGAAGCTACTGAAGCCCTGCGCATCAAACTCAACATTAATCCAACGACAGCAGCTGCATTAGATGCACCTTCCACAGCCACTACAATAATTAGAAAAGCCGTTAAAGAATGGGACTCGCTAGTGAACATTCTGCGCCTACATCCGCCACCAAGATAATGTTATTAAAACAAGACTAAAACAGAAGTGAAAAAGAAACAGGGAAAAAGGAGGAAACCCCACCTCCATTTAATACTTTGACCCAAATATCAGAGTAACAAGGTTATCGCGAATAACCGAACTCAATTACGGGCTCACCATAGTCCGTGCTACATGGACATTTCGTTCCGAGTAGTTAAATCTAAAACAACAAACAACAACAAGCGAGTAACTGTGAGGGGGGGGGGGAGATTCAGAGTGGCGAGATGTCACCAGCGGAGTCCGACAGGGCTCTGTACTTGGACCTATCGTGTTTCTAATATATGTAAACGATCTTCCAGAGGGTATAGACTCATTCCTCTCAATGTTTGCTGATGATGCAAAAATTGAGAAGAATAAAGACAGATTTATTTATATACAAGAAGGTACATTGGGTTTGTGAGAGTACATGTTTACATTCTTGAAGTCACTCGTATGCACTGCGTTTCTGGCAGGTTTAAGATGAACAAAGCAGGTATAAGATGAAGATAGACAGAGACTACAGGACAACCTGGACAAACTGGAGGAATGGTCTAGAAAATGGCTACACAAAGTTCAACTCAGGAAAGTGTAAAGTAATGAAATTAGGCGAAGGGAGCAGCAGGCTGAACACAAGATACCATCTGGGAGGTGAAATCCAGCAAGGGTTACACCGAACCTGTTCCCAGAGGCCCATATCAAAAGGATATCATCAGCGGCATATGCTAGGTTGGCCAACATAAGAACTGTCTTTAGAAACTTGTGTAAGGAATCGTTCAGGACCCTGTATACCACTTATGTAAGACCAATCCTGGAATATGCAGCTCCAGCCTGTAGTCCATACCTAGGTAAACACAAGACAAAGTTAGAGAAGATTTAGCGGTATGCTACCAGACTTGTCCTGGAACTGAAGGTGTGAGCTACGAGGAAAGGCTAAAGGAGCTGAACCTCACGACCCTGGAAAACAGAGGAGTAAGGGGAGACATGATGACCACTAATAAAATTCTCAGGGAAGTTGACAGGGTGGACAAAGATAAACTCTTTAGCACGGGCGGAACACGAACAATGGGACACAGGTGGAAACTTAGTGCCAAATGAGCCACAGAGACATTAGAATTTTTTTCAGTATCAGAATAGTTAACGGATGGAATGCATTAGGAAGTGATGTGGTGGAGGCTGACTCCATACACAGTTTCAAATGGAGATATGATAGAACTCAGTAGACGCAGGAATCTGTACACCAGTTGATTGACGGTTGAGAGGTGGGACCAAAGAGCCAAAGTTCAACCCACCCCCGCAAGCACAACTAGGTGAGTATAATCAGAGTGAAAACGTATACACAGACTCCATAATAGGGACACTGACAGCAATGGAAAAATAATTGTGGTCCTGGTGATTTACAACCCCCCGCCAAACAACAGAAGACCCAGCCAGGGATATGATGAGAACAACAAAGAATGCATAGAGGCATTGCAGAGAGCAGCAACAGTGACACAGAAAGAGAGCTAAACTACTAGTCATAGGGTCCTAAGTCACGGAGATACTGACTAGGATTCCAGAAATCCTCACGGTGGGGAAGGAACGTGGGGACCGAAATTAGTGGAAGTTGTAGAAAGAAAGTTCTTAACACAACATGTAAAGAAGGACACAAGAGAAAGATGAGGAGATACACAAAGCCTACTAGACTTGATCTTCACCCAGAATAATGAAGACATTGAGAACTTAGAGCATGAAGTACCACTAAGAGCAAGTGAAAAAGGAGACTACAAGAAAGTAAGAGATTATCTGGGAAGTGTGTACTGGGAGGAGTAACTTAGCAGGAAGATGTTCGAGGAAAGGATGGATCAAGAAAAACTGAGGTGCAAAGAGGCAGCAGAGAGATTCATACCACCATTAAGGGAAAATAGTAGCAGGGCATATAATAACCGGAGATTCAATAGACAGCGCCAGGAAGCAGAGTCAAGTAACATAACAGGTTGCAGAGATGGTCCAAGCATTGTCTGCTTGAGTTCAATACTAACCTTCCTGACCCCGGCAGTACCGACATGACCTTCATGACCCAGCCAGTACCAGAATGACCTACGACCTTTCCTCTGCAATGCAAGTAGGTGCCTCTGTGCAGAGAGAACGCCCTTTAATGTATGCAAACAGGCGAAAATTTAAATACAAAATCTATATCGGCATAATAATGGCGCGCGAGGATTGGCCAGAGAGGGAGGCCCCGCCGTCCTGGGTCCGTGATGTGCAGCACCATATACCGCTGAAGTTTGGTACAAAATACCGCTGATGTTTGGTACAAAATACCGCTGATGTTTGGTACAAAATACCGCTGATGTTTGGTACAAAATACCGCTGATGTTTGGTACAAAATACCGCTGATGTTTGGTATAAAATACCGCTGATGTTTGGTACAAAATACCGCTGATGTTTGATACAAAATACCGCTGATGTTTGGTGCAAAATACCGCTGATGTTTGGTACAAAATACCGCTGATGTTTGATACAAAATACCGCTGATGTTGGTACAAAATACCGCTGATGTTTGGTACAAAATACCGCTGATGTTTGATACAAAATACCGCTGATGTTTGGTACAAAATACCGCTGATGTTTGGTACAAAATACCGCTGATGTTTGATACAAAATACCGCTGATGTTTGGTACAAAATACCGCTGATGTTTGGTACAAAATACCGCTGATGTTTGGTACAGAATACCGCTGATGTTTGGTACAAAATACCGCTGATGTTTGATACAAAATACCGCTGATGTTTGGTACAAAATACCGCTGATGTTTGGTACAGAATACCGCTGATGTTTGGTACAGAATACCGCTGATGTTTGGTACAGAATACCGCTGATGTTTGGTACAGAATACCGCTGATGTTTGGTACAGAATACCGCTGATGTTTGGTACAAAATACCGCTGATGTTTGGTACAGAATACCGCTGATGTTTGGTACAGAATACCGCTGATGTTTGGTACAGAATACCGCTGATGTTTGGTACAGAATACCGCTGATGTTTGGTACAGAATACCGCTGATGTTTGGTACAAATACCGCTGATGTTTGGTACAGAATACCGCTGATGTTTGGTACAAAATACCGCTGATGTTTGGTACAGAATATCGCTGATGTTGGTACAGAATACCGCTGATGTTTGGTACAGAATACCACTGATGTTTGGTACAGAATACCGCTGATGTTTGGTACAGAATACCGCTGTTTGGTACAAAATACCGCTGATGTTTGGTACAGAATACCGTTGATGTTTGGTACAGAATACCGCTGATGTTTGGTATAAAATACCGCTGATGTTTGGTACAAAATACCGCTGATGTTTGGTACAAAATACCGCTGATGTTTGGTACAAAATACCGCTGATGTTTGGTACAGAATACCGCTGATGAACTCTACATAATATTCAAGAGTTTTCCTTGGCATAATAAATAAGATGGTAAGATGCTATAACAAAATGCGAGTGAAATGGTGGCCAGGAGTCGAAGTTCACTCTGAAAGTACATAAAAAGCGATTAAACACACTCTTCTCTCCTCCCCCCTCCACACAAGCGGTCTCTCGACCGTTCACTCTGGTATGTATACATAAACAAGTCCAAGATTAATGAGGAAACATTAGTGGTGGGAGCCTTGAGTGATGGGAGGTGGAGACGTGCAGGCCCACGTCCCCCGGCCAGACTATAATAGAGGCATTACCTCAGCATATTGACATTTAATCAAGACAAGGCTCGCCAGATTTACCTTTTCTCACACTCATATTTGAACGGTGAAACTCACAATTATATTGAGCTCTAGGGACCTCACCTCTTGGTAATTATGTTCCCGCCTGCAGATTGGTCCAAAGTGGGGAAATTAGTTTGTCTTCGCTTTCCGTTTGCTTGGCCCCTCTCACACTTTACTCTTGCCACCACTGTCTCCATGGTACGACCGGCTGCTCGACGGTGCTTGAGAGCACCGCCAACACCAACCTTCGTCACACATCCCACCTTGATACTGCTGCTCTTATAGCACCAGGGACACGGCTACGTCGAGGGCGCCTTTAAACAGTCCTTCACCAACACATTCTCTTTTCTTATTATTTAATTAATATTCTTAGGTACGTGGTCATTTATGCGGCTTCCCTAACAATATGAAGGTCGCATAGTTTGTGTCAAGAGCTATCTGTGTGATACTTAAATCCCCTTCTTGCAGGATGGTTAGTCATACAGGGTCATGTGTTCAGCAGCCTGCAATGGCAACCTTTGGCTGCATT
>WNGS01165318.1:13560946-13575946 GCA_020271785.1 Procambarus virginalis | reverse complement strand
TGTTATTCTTCTGTTCAAATTTGGGATCATTTTCGTACATAGTCTCTCTTCTGTGCTTTATGTGATGCTTTAAATTTGAGCTCAGTAATTTGAATTTTACCAGTCAGACTTTGTTTTCTGCCAAAACCGCCAAAGTTCGCCAAGAAATCCGGATTTCACTTGCCAAAGGTTATTGGGGAATACAAACCTGGGTATGCTTATGGAAATGTCAAGACCCACAAGACTGGAAACCCACTTCGGCCAATCATCAGTCAGATACTCACACCCACATACAGACTGGCTAAGCGACTCAACGGCTTGGTGACTCCTTATGTACCTTGAACTTTCAGCCGGAAGTCTCCAAAGGAATTTGTTGACTTACTGTGGGGAGCATGGGCCACGGGGATAAGAGCCTCGTTGGATGTAGAGTCACTGTTTACCAACGTACCTGTGGATGAAACAATCGGGATGATAATTGACAGAGTGTATCGTGATTCGGCTTGCACTCCTCTTGACATACCAGAAAACATACTAAGGAAACTACTCCAAGCCTGCACTAAAGAGGCACCCTTCTTGAGCCCAGAAGGGCACACGTATAAGCAAGTAGATGGGGTCGCCCTGGGTTCTCCCCTGGGTGTCCTGTTTGCGAACTTCTACATGGGTACCATCAAGCAGAGGGTCTTAGCTGGCATGGACTTGAAACCCGCCATATACTGCAGGTATGTTGACGACATTTTTACGCAGGTACCTGATGCCAGACGTCTGCAGCAGCTGAAGGAGGCATTTGAGCGGAATTCTGTGTTGAGTTTCACTTACGAGATGGAGAAGGATGGGAAGCTGCCCTTTCTAGATGTAACAGTCACAGAAAGGAGCAGAGGCTTCCACACTGCAGTCTACACTAAGGAAACAAACATAGGAATGTGCCTCAATGCAATAGTGACTGCTCAGACAGGTACAAGAGGAGTGTCGTCAACGCTTACGTCGACCGGGCTCTCAGCCACAGCTCAGGATGGAAGCAAGTCGAAGAAGAACTCTGCAGGGTAAGGCAGGTCCTAGTCAACAACGGCTTCTCTAACGGTTTTGTTGAAGACATCATAAAAAGAAAGGTGAAACGCCATGCAACCTCTGAAGAGTCAACCAACACAGCACTTGTACCCCCTATTAGACTATTTTACAGGAACTTCTTTTCAACGGCTCATACAACGGAGGAAAGGGTCCTGAAATATATTGTTGATAGGAACGTTATCCCTACAGACAAAAATCAGAAAATACAATTGGCAATTTACTATAAAACCAAAAAAACGGCCAACCTACTTATGAAAAACTCCCCAGACACCAAACAGAACGCCTTGAAGGATACCAACGTCGTCTATGCCTTCAAATGCCCACTTGGGGACTGTAAGCCCCAAGGAACTCAGCATACAGGCAAGACAACAACATCTCTTTCCAGGCAATTAACAATGCATAAACAACAGGGCTCCATCAAGGAACATATAATCTCTTCACACAATCAGACCATCACCAGAGAACTCTTAACAAACAAGACAAAAATCATCGATACAGCGATAGCAGGAGGCTCGACATCAGCGAGGCACTACACATCAAAAAGTCAACACCAGCAATAACAGCCAATTAATGCACAACTATATTTTACCCACTTCAAGACTCCACCCCAATATAGAAGCATCAAGAAATATGGGCCAATAGGCCCTCTGCAGTTACTTCCATTCTTACCTTCAATTTACCCAATTACTATCCCATTAATACCCATTGTTTCGTGTTCGGTCCTGTGTTGAAAGTTTTGTTCACCTCATCCAAAACTATTGTAACATATCACCTCACCCAAAATGCGGGTATAAAATGAAAAATGAAAGCTGTTTAAATCATAGCATAGTAAGAACTCTGTTTAGTGTTTGCAGGTTATAGTTGTGTGTGTGTAAACTAAAAGTCTTTGAAAATGTAATAAGTTATTTCGAAACGCGTTTAAGTGTCGCGTCAGACTAGAAATAAAAATGAAATTTGGAGAATTGATTTTTCAATTACCATCAACAGTGAAAAGAAACATAAGAAATATTGAGAAAATTCGTGTTAGAATTATTATTCTTACTTTTTCGGTCATATTTATATATATATATATATATATATATATATATATATATATATATATATATATATATATATATATATATATATATATATACCCCAGTTGTGCAGACCTGACAACAGCCAAAAACGCCCAGATGGAGTCACCCTGCAGCCATGGAGGGAAGGTAAACAGGTCGTATGGGATTACACCTGTGCATCTACATTGGCTGATACCTATTTACGTTACAGCTCAGCGGAGGGAGGTGGGACAGCCACCTTCAGGGAGACCCAGAAAATCCACAAGTACAGAGACCTAGAACGTTGTTACAGGTTCGTGCCGATAGGCTCAGAGACTCTGGGCGCCTGGGGTAAATGTGCACTCAAGTTTTTAAAGGAGGTTGGTGAGGAACTCATTGGGAAAACTAGAGACCCACGAGCAGCCAGTTTCCTGTTCCAGCGCCTCAGTGTCGCGGTGCAGAGGGGAAATGCGTGCTGTATCCTGGGTACGCACCCAACCTCCGAGGAGCTGGACGAGGTCTTCGAACGCTGATTGTTTAATTGTTATATATTTGTGTGTGTGTGTGTGTGTGTGTTCTCTGTAAACTGTAGCATTGCAATAAAATAAAACAAAACATACAAAAAAATAATAGGGGTGGTAGGAGAAGAAAAGAATTAAGTATTCGGTGAGAATCCACAAGATCTTCTCTGAATGCTCTTTGTTTTCTTCTTCGAGGATGTGGGTCCCTGCAATTGCACCAGAGGTGGTACCCCTAAAATATATATATATATATATATATATATATATATATATATATATATATATATATATATATATATATATATATGTACATATATATATATATATATATATATATATATATATATATATATATATATATTACATTTTATATTTTTATAGCAATACAATTATTTTATGTTCATTATAATTAGATTCATTGTTTAAATTTATACAAAATACATCAAGATTTAGAATATTGTGTAATTATGCATGTAATTAAAATGAAACCATGCATGCTATTATACAACTATGCATGCAATTACAAAAGTAATCGTGTATATAATTATACATTCATTTATTCAATTTAAATGGGTTTTACTTTGCCAGGGACAGGAAGCCTGTTATGGAGGTCCTCTTAGGGCAGGGTTCTCAAGCGACCACACACCTCCACCCGCCCCCATACACTATCGAGTGTATACACCTTAAGCCAGACTGACGAGGTCATCGGCACTAGTCCAAATAGGTACCTTTATCACTTCACAAGTTGTCAGCAGCTTGGCTTTACTTTTTAACCACTGAATGTATATTTGTAACAACCTTGTATAATAACCTTTAAATGGCTAAATTTTACTACAATCCAAGATATAGTGTTCGAGTGTACTCACCTATTTGTGCTTGCGGGGGTTGAGCTTTGGCTCTTTGGACCCGCGTCTCAACTGTCAATCAACTGGTATACAGATTCCTGAGCCTACTGGGCTCTATCATATTTACATTTAAAACTGTGTATGGAATCAGCCACACCACATCGCTGCCTAATGTATTCCACCTGTTAACTACTCTGACAATGAAAAAGTTCTTTCAGAAAAAGTGTGTGCCTTTGCCTTTGTCCACACACTTTATTTATATGTAAGACCAATCCTGGAGTATACGGCATCAGCATGGAGCCCGTACCTTGTCAAGCACAGGACTAAGCTGGAGAAAGTTCATAGGTATGCCACTAGGCTAGTCCCAGAAATAAGATGAATGAGTTATGAGAAAAGGCTGCGGGAAATGTACCTAAAGTCACTGGAAGATAGGAGAGCTCGGGGAGACATGATCACTATCAACAAAATTCTAAGATGAATCGACAGGGTAGATAAAGATAAATTGTTTAACACGGGTGGTACGCGAATAAGGGGACACAGGTGGAAACTGAGCACCCAAATGAGCCACAGGGACGTTAGAAAGAACTTTTTCAGTGTCAGAGAAGTTAACAGGTGGAATGCACTAGGAACTGATGTGGTGGAGGCTGACTCCATACACAGTTTCAAATGTAGATAAGATAGATCCCAATAGGCTCAGGAATTTGTACACCAGTTGATTGACGGTTGAGAGGCGGGACCAATGAGCCAGAGTTCAACCCTCGCTAGCCCAACTAGGTCAATACCCCACGGTACACACACACACACACACACACACACACACACACACACACACACACACACACACACACACACACACACACACACACCGCGGTACCATCAACTAACCTTACATCCTCTTACCCCAATCAGCTCCGCCCTAAACGCAGACCTCCCTGTCAATTCAATTCAATTTCTTTCTTTATTATGCACCCCATACCCATCCCGTGGGCGGTGGTGTAAAGGATTACAGAGGCACATAATCGGTTCAGGAACTGAACCCTCTAGTTCGTTTAGCTAAGCAAATAAAATTTTTTTGACGTTAGTTACAAAATTATTATTGATATATATACATGTACACATTCGCATACATACATGTACATATATATATACGTATACATATATACATACACATACATATTTAATCACCCACACAAATACACACATCAATAATCTTTGGTGTCACAAGTGATCAACAAGAGGCTCACAACAGTCACTATACAAGGCACTTTACATCTATGATGAGTCACACAGCTACTAGTCTTGCTCCACACCCACCCAACTGGGCGGCAACTTTACAGTCATGTGCTCCACACCCACCCAACTGGGCAGCAGCTTTACAGTCATGTGCTCCACACCCACCCAACTGGGCGGCAGCTTTACAGTCATGTGCTCCACACCCACCCAACTGGGCGGCAGCTTTACAGCCATGTGCTGCACACCCACCCAACTGGGTGGCAGCTTTACAGTCGTGTGCAAGCATTACTTACAATAAGCAAATTTTGGATACTTCGCTAAGATTTCGGGCAGCACATCATTATGAATGAAGTACTTTCACATTTCTTGGACACTATCGACTACAGCTCAGACCAATAACACACAAGACTAGATTTTAGATTTAATTGCAAAATCAGATCAACACAAACTTTCAGTGTTATATTACAGTAAAATATCGAGAGAATGATGTGTATGAGTAAAGTTGAGGACAGGGTCATGGCAGCGTGTGATGAGTGACGTGACGACAGTCTTGAGAGCGTGTGATGAGTGACGTGACGACAGTCTTGAGAGCGTGTGATGAGTGACGTGACGGCAGTCTTGAGAGCGTGTGATGAGTGACGTGACGGCAGTCTTGAGAGCGTGTGATGAGTGACGTGACGACAGTCTTGAGAGCGTGTGATGAGTGACGTGACGGCAGTCTTGAGAGCGTGTGATGAGTGACGTGACGGCAGTCTTGAGAGCATGTGATGAGTGACGTGACGGCAGTCTTGAGAGCGTGTGATGAGTGACGTGACGGCAGTCTTGAGAGCGTGTGATGAGTGACGTGACGGCAGTCTTGAGAGCGTGTGATGAGTGACGTGACGACAGTCTTGAGAGCGTGTGATGAGTGACGTGACGGCAGTCTTGAGAGCGTGTGATGAGTGACGTGACGGCAGTCTTGAGAGCGTGTGATGAGTGACGTGACGGCAGTCTTGAGAGCGTGTGATGAGTGACGTGACGACAGTCTTGAGAGCGTGTGATGAGTGAGTTGAAGAGTCATGGTACAGGCTGACCAGAGGACCACACACTGTTACCTCGTATTGTTCTCATCCTCCAGAAAGCTACACCAGCCCGCTCTTCAGTGCACATTCCCCCGCTGCTCTATTGTGTCCCGTCAGATATATTGCAGGAAACTTGAACTCCGGGTACTTGTGCAGCGCTGGAGCCCGTTTGTCACCTCCCTGCACACAGATATTCCCAAATTTAGCTTAGCATGTGACAGAGGCCGCTCCGCTAATTAATGGCCAGGTCTCGTGAATCCAGGACGTCTGGCTGTGCAGGCAACAGGCAGAGTTTATTAAAGGTGCAGCTGCTGCTGTCATCATAGCCGCGCCCAGTTGTTAGGGAGCTGCGTGACGAGGTGTCGAGGAGCAGCCTTGAAGGAGACGACCATCACTGATTTGCCACCCACTTCCTACCTGACCCAGGTCGACCTTCTCTCCTTCCAGGTGCTACTGGTCGCACGTCGTGCCGGGCGGTGGTGGTGGTGGTGGTACACAGGAGCTCAGCAACACTGCTCACCCTCAGCCCGGTAAGGCAGCTCCGCCTCGCTTCCCTGCTTGCCGAGCGTGTTCAATACACCACGAAAACTTCTTTTGTTAATTACCTCTCGACATTTCCGCCCACCAGCCTGCCAGGCAACGGTCGCCTGGGAATTTCAATATTAGTTCAGTGACGCCTGTGCGGACCGCGTGTAGGAGGCGCGGCCCATGATAATTATATCTGTGTATAGTTCTCAAGGATGAGAGGAAATGCGCCATGCGTGACGCAGACGACATGCTGGGAAATATCTGTAAATATCACCTACAGGATGGGTATACAACCATATTATAGAGTTATATGCTTCACATGTATGATTTTCTGTACACAAACTTGCCTAAAAAAAGATTATATATTCGTAAGCAAACATCAACACGCCTTTAGGCAAGGAAAATCCTGCCTGACGAGCCTCCTGGAGGGTTATGATAAGGTAAGGAAAATATGGCAAGACAGAGAAGGATGGACAGATTGCTTATTTTTGGACTGACGAAATAGCAGAATTATAGCAGAATTTTATTGCAACATTAAAAATAAAATAAAAATCGATTGAACTTATTGAATTGAATTGAATAAACTGATTGACTGAACAAAGTACCAGTGTCATCACCAAACATTCGCTGCATAAGAAGGCGATTCGTGGAAGCTTAGACAAATTAGTTGTCTTTAAAACAGCTTCAGTAACGATAAATTATAAGAGAACACACGAGAACTAACACTCTGTTAGTTCTATAGCAAAATGACAATGAATAACGAGAGAAGGTTGTATTCACTAGTCAAGTCTTGACTGGTCGAGGTAGGAAGCAGAGGGCGAGAGGGTACAAGCGGGGTGCCGTAAGGATCGGTACCCAGACCCCATTCTCTTTCCCATATATGTTAACGATCTGACAGAGAGCAAAGGACCCTGTTTTGCGAACGATACATAGCTGATGAGGAGAAACAGAAACGAACATGGCTCCGGAAGCCTCCAGGGCCTACCAGGGTTCGCTCCAGCGTTGGCCGGGAATATGATTACTTGGATTCAAATCTAAAAAATGCCAAGTGATGAGGATAGGTGCAGAGGAAGGAAGAGCCAACCAAAGGACATTTCTGGTTATAATCTCCTAGAAACAGAGCTATCTTTGTGTAAAGAGCTATTAATTTAAGAGAGCTATTAACTTTATGTAACTCCCGCATTTACATGACGTATATACAAAAACTGGCACCTGATGAATCGGTTAACAAAGTAACTTTTGTAGCTTATGCAAAACTAGCAAAGATACAAGTAGCTTTCAGGAACCAAGAGAAAAAGGCCTTCGCAACGCAGCACACAGCCAGCGCAAGACCTACCCTTGGCTACGTAGCTCCGACGCAAGAGTCCCCGCGGAAAAAGAGCACAAAATAAAACTCCAAAACACAGAGACACGACCCAGAGCTGAAGGGACTGAGCTACAGTGACCGGCTGAGAGAACTCAACCTCACCAGTGTGGAAGAAAGACGAGACCGGGGAGATATGAAAACAACATCCATACCACTGAGAGAAATTAACATAATGAACATAAGATCATACTAAGAAATGGTAAGGCTACAGAACACGGGTGGAGAGCTCGAGAGACAAATGACCCGGCGAGATGTTAGGAAAAGTCTTTCCAGAGCAAGAGTCGCAAATAAGAGGAACGAGCGACACGAACGGTCTGTAGAGGTGAATGCAATAAGCGACTTCAAAAGGAAATACGAAGAAATACATTAGGAAGGAATGTTATAGCATTGACTGACTAAGAGCCTGGGAGGACCGGGTTAAGGTGTTGACACACGCTCTGACCAGCCCATATTGGTGAGCACGCACGCACACCCGCACGCACACGCGCACGCAACACACACACACACACACAGTATAGAGCCAAATAGGCTCAGGAACCTGTACACTTGTTGACTGACGGTTGAGAGGCGGGACCAAAGAGCCAGAGCTCAACCCCCGCAAGCACAATTAGGTGAGTACACACACACACACACACACACACACACACACACACACACACACACACACACACACACACAGACATATACACACACACATATCTTTGACGTGACACATCACGTCAAAGGTCAGAAAGCCTGTGACACAGTACCCCATAAAAGGCTGTTACAAAAGTTTGAGCAACAGGCAGGAGCAAACGGTAAGGTGCTCTAGTGGATAAGGGAGTATCTAAGCACCAGGAAACAGCAAGTAACAGAGAAGCTTACTGGAGCATAAATAGTGGGTGCTCAACATTGTAGACAGAATTATATGCCCTGAAGGAGGCCATAAACTATACAATTGAGAATAATTTACATGACGTCATCATTCATACCGACTAAATCTTCGCTCCAGGCATTGTTATCCAGTCAACACAGAGATAATATACAACTCACAGAAATCCAACATATAGGAAAGGAAGCCCATAATCTAGGACTGTCAATCACCCGAAATTGGATACCAAGTCACATTGGCATAGATGGTAATGAAATGGTACACTCACCAGCAAAAACTGTCACTGCTCTACCTGTTGGTCAGGTTCAAATACCTCCAAATTTTTCATAGATTAAGGAGCAAATCAAGAAGAAAATACTCCCAACTATCAAAAGTCGCCACAGAGCCAAAGTAGCGGAAGGAAGATCCACTGCGATATGGTAGGAACAAGCCACTGGGAACTACTCTTTCAAGCCTGACAAAAAGATATCCAGAGACATTGCAGTAGCCATACACAGACTCAGACTTGGTTACAAGTGCTGCTGGGAGGTAATAAACCCAATAGTTAAAGAGTGTCATATCTGTGGAACAGAAGCAGAGGCGCCACTATTGCACTACTTACTGGAATGTGAAGCTACTGAAGCCCTGCGCATCAAACTCAACATTAATCCAACGACAGCAGCTGCATTAGATGCACCTTCCACAGCCACTACAATGATTAGAAAAGCCGTTAAAGAATGGGACTCGCTAGTGAACATTCTGCGCCTACATCCGCCACCAAGATAATGTTATTAAAACAAGACTAAAACAGAAGTGAAAAAGAAACAGGGAAAAAGGAGGAAACCCCACCTCCATTTAATACTTTGACCCAAATATCAGAGTAACAAGGTTATCGCGAATAACCGAACTCAATTACGGGCTCACTATAGCCGTGCTACATGGACATTTCGTTCCGAGTAGTTAAATCTAAAACAACAAACAACAACAAGCGAGTGAGGGGGGGGGGGGAGACATAAGAGTGGCGAGATGTCACCAGCGGAGTCCGACAGGGCTCTGTACTTGGACGTATCGTGTTTCTAATATATGTAAACGATCTTCCAGAGGGTATAGACTCATTCCTCTCAATGTTTGCTGATGATGCAAAAATTGAGAAGAATAAAGACAGATTTATATATTTATTTATATACAAGAAGGTACATTGGGTTTGTGAGAGTACATAGCATTGTGTTTACATTCTTGAAAAGTCACTAGTATGCACTGCGTTTCTGGCAGGTTTAAGATGAACAAAGCAGGTATAAGATGAAGATAGACAGAGACTACAGGACAACCTGGACAAACTGGAGGAATGGTTTAGAAAATGGCTACACAAAGTTCAACTCAGGAAAGTGTAAAGTAATGAAATTAGGCGAAGGGAGCAGCAGGCTGAACACAAGATACCATCTGGGAGGTGAAATCCAGCAAGGCTTACACCGAACCTGTTCCCAGAGGCCCATATCAAAAGGATATTATCAGCGGCATATGCTAGGTTGGCCAACATAAGAACTGTCTTTAGAAACTTGTGTAAGGAATCGTTCAGGACCCTGTATACCACTTATGTAAGACCAATCCTGGAATATGCAGCTCCAGCCTGTAGTCCATACCTAGGTAAACACAAGACAAAGTTAGAGAAGATTTAGCGGTATGCTACCAGACTTGTCCTGGAACTGAGAGGTGTGAGCTACGAGGAAAGGCTAAAGGAGCTGAACCTCACGACCCTGGAAAACAGAGGAGTAAGGGGAGACATGATAACCACTTATAAAATTATCAGGGAAATTGACAGGGTGGACAAAGATAAACTCTTTAGCACGGGCGGAACACGAACAATGGGACACAGGTGGAAACTTAGTGCCCAAATGAGCCACAGAGACATTAGAATTTTTTTCAGTATCAGAATAGTTAACGGATGGAATGCATTAGGAAGTGATGTGGTGGAGGCTGACTCCATACACAGTTTCAAATGGAGATATGATAGAACTCAGTAGACGCAGGAATCTGTACACCAGTTGATTGACGGTTGAGAGGTGGGACCAAAGAGCCAAAGTTCAACCCACCCCCGCAAGCACAACTAGGTGAGTATAATCAGAGTCAAAACGTATACACAGACTCCATAATAGGGACACTGACAGCAATGGAAAAATAATTGTGGTCCTGGTGATTTACAACCCCCCGCCAAACAACAGAAGACCCAGCTAGGGATATGATGACAACAACAAAGAATGCATAGAGGCATTGCAGAGAGCAGCAACAGTGACACAGAAAGAGAGCTAAACTACTAGTCATAGGGGAACTAAGTCACGGAGATACTGACTAGGATTCCAGAAATCCTCACGGTGGGGAAGGAACGTGGGGACCGAAATTAGTGGAAGTTGTAGAAAGAAAGTTCTTAACACAACATGTAAAGAAGGACACAAGAGAAAGATGAGGAGATACACCAAGCCTACTAGACTTGATCTTCACCCAGAATAATGAAGACATTGAGAACTTAGAGCATGAAGTACCACTAGGAGCAAGTGAAAAGGAGACTACAAGAAAGTAAGAGATTATCTGGGAAGTGTGTACTGGGAGGAGTAACTTAGCAGGAAGATGTTCGAGGAAAGGATGGATCAAGAAAAACTGAGGTGCAAAGAGGCAGCAGAGAGATTCATACCACCATTAAGGGGAAAATAGTAGTAGGGCATATAATAACCCGAGATTCAATAGACAGCGCCAGGAAGCAGAGTCAAGTAACATAACAGGTTGCAGAGATGGTCCAAGCATTGTCTGCTTGAGTTCAACACTAACCTTCCTGACCCCGTCAGTACCGACATGACCTTCATGACCCAGCCAGTACCAGCATGACCTACGACCTTTCCTCTGCAATGCAAGTAGGTGCCTCTGTGCAGAGAGAACGCCCTTTAATGTATGCAAACAGGCGAAAATTTAAATACAAAATCTATATCGGCATAATAATGGCGCGCGAGGATTGGCCAGAGAGGGAGGCCCCGCCGTCCTGGGTCCGTGATGTGCAGCACCATATACCGCTGATGTTTGGTACAAAATACCGCTGATGTTTGGTACAAAATACCGCTGATGTTTGGTACAAAATACCGCTGATGAACTCTACATAATATTCAAGAGTTTTCCTTTGGCATAATAAATAAGATGGTAAGATGCTATAACAAAATGCGAGTGAAATGGTGGCCCAGGAGTCGAAGTTCACTCTGAAAGTACATAAAAAGCGATTAAACACACTCTTCTCTCCTCCCCCCTCCACACAAGCGGTCTCTCGACCGTTCACTCTGGTATGTATACATAAACAAGTCCAAGATTAATGAGGAAACATTAGTGGTGGGAGCCTTGAGTGATGGGAGGTGGAGACGTGCAGGCCCACGTCCCCCGGCCAGACTATAATAGAGGCATTACCTCAGCATATTGACATTTAATCAAGACAAGGCTCGCCAGATTTACCTTTTCTCACACTCATATTTGAACGGTGAAACTCACAATTATATTGAGCTCTAGGGACCTCACCTCTTGGTAATTATGTTCCCGCCTGCAGATTGGTCCAAAGTGGGGAAATTAGTTTGTCTTCGCTTTCCGTTTGCTTGGCCCCTCTCACACCTCACTCTTGCCACCACTGTCTCCATGGTACGACCGGCTGCTCGACGGTGCTTGAGAGCACCGCCACACCAACCTTCGTCACACATCCCACCTTGATACTGCTGCTCTTAGCACCAGGGACACGGCTACGTCGAGGGCGCCTTTAAACAGTCCTTCACCAACACATTCTCTTTTCTATTATTTAATTAATATTCTTAGGTACGTGGTCATTTATGCGGCTTCCCTAACAATATGAAGGTCGCATAGTTTGTGTCAAGAGCTATCTGTGTGATAATTAAATCCCTTCTTGCAGGATGGTTAGTCATACAGGGACATGTGTTCAGCAGCCTGCAATGGCAACCTTTGGCTGCATTGTAACGACATCCTCAACACCAAGGGAGTTGATAAAGTAATTGCAAATCTCCAGGTACCTCATGTCGGCAGGTCTGAAGAGTCTGATGACTTTACAGTAAATATTATAATGTATGAGATCATGACTCAGTTCCTGCTCGCAGAGTTTGCTCATCAAGTGCTCAACATTGGAATATTCGTACCTGTCACATTCATGATCTCATACACTCTCCACCCTATTCCATTCCCTCTCCTCTTTCTCTCCCAATATCCATCCCTCTCCCTCCTCTTCATTCCGTTCCCCTTCCCCCCCTCTCTCTCTCCCTCAGAACATACAGTCCCAGCAAACACACAATGTAACCACAACGTTATTTTTACAATCGTTACTTTGATGCAACGTTTAACACAAACTACCACCGACCAGAGGGAGGAGGGATGCCGGAGAGCCTCCGGGTCTCACCCAGAAAATGATGTGTAGTTAAATCACGCTGTGGTTCCGTTGTGGGGATTTATTATTAATCCCATTATTATGAACAACTGGAAAACTGCTGACAATTACATAGAACTCAAACTCCAACTTCAGAACTCGTAAGAGTCATTAGGATTTGACCTCGACCAGCCTACGACAGTTCCACACCACACATGTATCATCCGGAGAAGTTGGGTGACGCTGGCCCAATATTCTGGTCTCCATCCTAGACAGACTGACAATCTTTTTTTTTATTTTTAATTATCTGGTGGTGAGTTGGTCAGAGTACTGGACATGTTAAGGGGGTTCATTGCCTTTGTCAGTCATAGGTTTGAACTTTTCACGAGAGGAGTCATGCTGACGATCTTACACAAGTTATCAAGAGCTTGAGAATAGACTTTGAAAAACATAAAATTACACCTTTATGTGTTTTGTAGTGTAGCTAGTTGTAGTGTCTAGTTCAGTTGTTTAACCTGACACTAATAGTCTGTTTGGAAGTATTACTTCTATAAATCTAACAGGTTGGTGGAATGAGTCTTGTTGACAATGCACTGAGCCATCAGTGCTCATACGACTTTAAGTTTTTGACAGAGGAAGCAATTATTTGAAGCGCGACAGCTTTTAGAAGAGATCTTCATTACCTTCCTAGGTGATGGTGTGTATGACACTTGACGGTAGCGAGGAGATAAACAGTGACATCAGTATGTAGATTACATTTAAAAGATGTATTCAGTTTGATGAGATTTTGGCATTTTGCAGGCGATGAATCACAATAACGTGGCTGAAGTAGTTTTGATCAGACCACACACTAGAAGGTTAGGGACGATGACGTTTCGGTCCGTCCTGGACAAGAATGTCCTGGACATTCTCAGGATCGACTTGAGAATGGTCCAGGGCGGACCGAACGTCGTCGTCCCATCACCTTCTAGTGTGTGGTCTGGTCAAAATTGTAGGCATTTTTAAATCAACTATCATTGAACACGGAGAGAGCTGGTGTGTTGGCACCAATCTCTGGTGTAATGTGGGAACCAAATAGTTTGGTCTGATAGCCATGCCTAGGGATGTCTGGTCCTTCATGACTTTAATACAAAAAGTCATGTTAGCTTGTATGATTCTCTCTCGAAGAGCAGGAAGCTGCACGTCATTTAAGTCTAGAGTATCAAAAGTCTACGGAAATATAGTGCAGATAGCGGCAGGTCTTATGATGACTTACCTCACGATCTAAAGGCCAATTCCCTTCACTCACTGACGCACACAATCCCCCTCTCATAGCTACGGTTTTATAATGACAATAATCTGGGACAACTATCGGGAACATTATCGTAGCGTATTATAAATGGTTATTATCAGGGCAAATTATATAGGCTAATTATCAGAACACTATCAGGATCAATTTTCATGGATAATTATCAGGGCCATTTACCTGCAGTAACTGTCAGAGAATTGTCTGGAACATAATCTGGAACTATTATCAAGACCAATGAAACGATTATTACCTCAACCATCATCCTGAAACGAGCGTAAGCGGCCACCGTATGAGCAGACTCATCAAGAGCCAGGGCCATGTTGAGAGCGACCTCAGTAGCGAGGTGATAACCAGCTCCTTACTTGAGGTAATAGAGTGAGCGCCCGCCTCCTCCCACCCACCCTGATAAACACTGTTCATGTGCCCTTAACGTTCACACACACACGCACACGCACACACACGCACACACACACACACACAAATGGGAGATGAAGTCCTTCATGAACGGACAGAGAGAAAGATCTAGGAGTTTGATATCACACCACCCTGTCTCCTGAAGCCCACATAAAAAGATTACATCTTTGGCATATGCGAGGCTGGCTAACATCAGAACTGCCTTCAGGAACCTGTGTAAGGAATTATTCAGAATCTTGTATACCATATATGTAAGACCAATCCTGGAGTATGTGGCCCCAGCATGGAGCCGCATACCAGGAGCCATACTCTGTTGAGCCAGAGCTCAACCCCCGCAAGCACAACTAGGTGAGTACAACTAGGTGAGTACATGAGGGAGCTTTAAGAGCCCGGGTTCGATTCCCGGCCAAGGCAGTA
>WNGS01165318.1:13540426-13554463 GCA_020271785.1 Procambarus virginalis | reverse complement strand
TTGAGTTAGGAACATGTGTTGTCAACAAAGTAAAATCCGGATTATCTACCGTGAAAAGCCCAGTCCCCAGGGTACTGTGCTTGCTCCGGTGCTCTTTCTCATCCCATACCGGACATAAATAAGGAAACAAACTATAGTAATATAGGTTGACCAGACCACACACTAGAAGGCGAAGGGACGACGACGTTTCGGTCCGTCCTGGACCATTCTCAAGTCCGAAACGTCGTCGTCCCTTCACCTTCTAGTGTGTGGTCTGGTCAACATACTTTAGCCACGTTATTGTGACTCACCGCCTGCATATAGTACTGTATAATCCTTTGAAGATGACAGTAGGAATTTAATGAGTAGATAATATAGAGGACACAGCAAACCTCCACTCTGATATAACTCAGTATTTTCAATGAGCACAGAAAACAACTTGATGTTTAATGACGATAAGTTCCATCTCCTGCGCTCGGAATTTGATAAATACCTTTATACGGGTCGGTGGTGACCACAGTGCAAGGCGAGCGCCTCACACTCCCCATAATATAGACGAGTACCGATACCGTTATATCCGTAAACCAATAATCTACACTCGCACCAAACACCGGAAACATTCGTCGTGTTCTGGATATAAATGTTAAGGAATGATGAGGCACAGCCTAATGAGGCGACGGATGAAATGACAGAAAACAAATGAGGTGCGAGTAATGAGCCGAGCTGTCGCCATGGGAAGAGGAAGGGAAGAGGAAGGGAAGGAAGGGAAGAGGAAGGGAAGAGGAAGGAAGAAGGGAAGGAAGGGAAGGAAGGGAAGGAAGGGAAGAGGAAGGGAAGAGGAAGGGAAGGAAGGAAGAGGAAGGGAAGAGGAAGGGAAGAGGAAGGGAAGAGGAAGGGAAGAGGAAGGGAAGGAAGGGAAGAAGGAAGGAAAGGAAGAGGAAGGGAAGGAAGGGGAAGAAGGGAAGAGGAAGGGAAGAGGAGGGAAGGAAGGGAAGAGGAAGGGAAGGAAGGAAGGAAGAAGAGGAAGGGAAGGAAGGGAAGAGGGAAGGAGAAGGAAGGAAGGGAAGAGGAAGGGAAGGAAGGGAAGAGGAAGGGAAGAGGAAGGAAAGTAAGGGAAGATTAAGGAAGGAAGGAAGAGGAAGGAAAAGGAGAAGTGGAGGTGGGAAGGGAGATGACAACAATGAAAGAACATTGAGGGAACATGTAAACATTCTCCAGTTTTACTTGATCAACAAGCCCAAGACTTCTCAACACCATCTATGGTGTTCAAAAGGAAACTTTAAAATGCCTCTGAGGGACACAAATTCAACAGAGTTTAATTTCAGACTGCGAGCAGCAGGGTCTAACAGCCCGATCAATCAGATCAGAAACCAAGAGGCCTTGTCAGAGACTTGGGCGCAGGGACATTGATCCTAGGAACCGAACTGAGGTAATCAAGTATCCAAAGAAGACCTGATCAACCAGGCTGTGATTCATACGTCAGGCTGCGAGCAGTCGCGTTCAACAGCCTGGTTGACCAGACGACCAACCGGGAGGCCTGGTCGGACACTGGGCCACGGGACTGTTGATCCATGGAAGCTACACAAGGTAGATACAAGGTTGGTAGGTAGAACCTCATGTTAAGTATACAGATATGGTAAACAGGAGAGGTCACAAGATAGAGCCCTGTGACACTAAAGCTCTCCGGGCGAGAAGGCTGGAGCTGAGAGAGGGGGACACGTGCAGGGGGTGTGAGAGGGGGACACTAACAACGGGTGCAGCTGGGGTCCACCAAGGCTGACGCCTCTACAGAGCAGCTGGGGTCCACCGAGGGCTGACGCCTCTACAGAGCAGCTGGGGTCCACCAGGACCCCAGCTACTACTGGGTCCTGCTCTGTGTCCTGGGTCCACCAGGTCCTCCAGCTGCTCTGTGGAGGCTGACGCCTCCACAGAGCAGCTGGGGGTCGACAGCACGCACAGCGCTCTCCTCTGTCTCTGGATAATCACATCTGTCGAAAGTTTTCACGAAGTCTGTGTGTTTGTTGCATCGGCATGTTGCTTGTCTTCCATGGCAGCTAAGGCCATGCCACAGTGATCTTGCAGTTGTGAGAGGTAGGCGCGCCGTTCTGAAACATGTTGTCCAGGGTTATGTAGATGTGACTCAGTGTTTCGCGACCTAACTTTTTTAGCAATCTTTCAACGATTTTTTATGATGTGTGATGTTAGTCCCATCTATGGAGTGGCGATCTGTGCTGTTTTAAGTGAATCAGGATAACACCAGTATCTACCTTCCTTCTCCAAATGATGTTCTGGCCTGTGTGGTTTATTGCAATTTTTGATAAATATGGACTTCTCGGAGTCTGGAGCTTGGGCTGGACTGACGGTTTTAAAGGTAATCTGCATCTGTTTTGATCTGCGAGACAGGCGAGCAACAGACAATCATAGTTCAGCATAACTAGCATATTGGCTAGTTATAAAATACAAATTAACATGTTTTACAATTCTCCTCTCCCTCCTCACTGACTAGGTAGTGAAGGAAGAGCCATGAGAGGAGTCGAGGCAGCAGGTCTCCGCCGGGGGACAGTAATGAGCACGAGGAAGGACACTTGCACTAGCCAAGTCAATGTCCTCTCAACCCCGTGTACTCATACTCTGCCTCCAACACGGCCTCCACCACCACAACACCCAGTACTCTCCCAGTACTGGCTACCATCACCTTCAGTACCCACGCCACAACCCTCACTACCAGCATCCCACTACTTTCTTATTGCTAGGAATACCACTACCATTCCTACCAATGCCCCTATTAACATTTCCTGGGCCACTTCCTCACAACATAAACACATGTCAATCTCTTTACCTAGCCACCTGCTGGGGCCTTGCAACCTGCTACCAACTTAGGGTGGGGTCTCTGTATCATGCCGCCCCCATCCTTCCACCGGTGGCGTCTTGATCACGAGAGCGTTCTTCTGGCTTGTGTTGTGAATACTTCCTGCCTACAGACATGGAACCATGCTTCCAGTATTTGCTTTTAATTTAGAGTGGTCACCCATCGTTGCCCGGGTCTGACTATCTCCGATCTGTACATCTATCTATCCATGCACATACTCCTCTATCTATCCATTCAGCTATCTTTCCATCTATCTATCCATCTATTTATTCGTCTTTGCATCTATCTACTGATCTGTCTATCTATTAATCTATCCATCCGCCCATCTATATATCCATGCACCTATCTATCCTTCCATTTATCTGCTATTTATCTATCTCTATCTATCTCTATATGTCATCCTTTGCAGATGACACTTGGATTTTCATGAGAGTAGGCAACATAGAGGACACGGCAAACCTCCAATCAGATGTAGATCAGGTCTTTCTATGAGCTACAGAAAATAATATGGTGTTTAACGAAGATAAGTTCCAGCTCATGCGCTACGGAAAAAATGAAAATATAAAAACGGAAACCACGTACAAAACTCAGGCAAATCATGACATAGAACGAAAAGGCAATGTAAAGGATCTGGGTGTACTCATGTCGGAAGACCTTACCTTTAAAGAACACAATAAAGTAGCCGTCACAACTGCAAGAAAAATGACAGGTTGGATAACAAGAACCTTTTAAACAAGAGATGCTATACCGATGATACTTTTCAAAACGCTAGTGCTCTCTAGAGTGGAGTACTGTTGCACAATAATAGCCCTTTTCAAAGTTGGAGATAATGCTGACCTGGAGAACGTCCAGAGATTCTCTACTGCTGAAATCCACTCTATAAACCATCTAAATTACTGGTACCACTAAAATGCCTAAAAATGTATTCCCGTGAGCGCAGGCGGGAGAGATACATAATAATTTACACGTTGAAAATAGTAGAGGGGCTGGTCCCAAACCTGCACACAGAAATAACATCACATGAGACTAGAAGGCATGGCAGGATATGCAGAATACCCCATTTGAAGAGCAGAGGTGCAATAGGTTCTCTGAGAGAGAACTCTATCAACACCAGAGGCCCGAGACTGTTCAATACTCTTCCACTACACATAAGGGACATAACTGGCCGACCCCTCACAATGTTCAAGAGAGAACTTGATAAATACCTCTAAAGAACGTGATCGACCAGGCTGTGATTCGGTGGTAGAGTTTTAATGCGACTATTAGGATAATTCGACCAAAAAATTATAATGTATAGGCTACAAACATACAAATAAAATCAAACAGAACATGAAAATAAACAATTTATAGGCTACACAAATACAACGAGCAAATCAAATGCAAGGACAAAACAACAAATGATACACAAACAAGGAGGCATCCTTCTACATCAACTGAACATGGACACCTTCAAGGGTCCGTCGATAACTTTCAAGGGTTATCGACGCAGAAGCGAAGGTGACCTAATATGTATTACCTAATATGTTCTCGACAAGCCATCACCCCCACTCCACCATGCCACACTTTTCCTTGATGAACTGCAACCCATTTTGAAAAATTAACGCCTGCGAATTACTGAAGCCTCTCCAATATGCCTATGTTCACTTACACACAAATGTTACCACATCCAATTTATTGCTCTAAATATCTAACTAAATTCGAGATACAGCCTGGACAATTTCGGCGAGCAGAAGGGAACTCTAATCAAAGAACATCTGATGCCGTAACTGTTGTTGTTGTTATAGATTCCGCTACTCTGAACAAGTCCAAGTAGCACGGGCTATGGTGAGCCCGTAGTGGACTTACCTGGCACAGGAGCGGTGCTGTGACGCCGTAACTCCGCCGCCTAAACCTAAGGCATTCCACGCACCTTCCCTCACCTCCCTCCCATTATCCTCTCTCCCAAGAGGGAAGGGCCGGAACGGCACGGGTCTCTCTCCTTTAGACTCCGGTCTTTGACCATCTCAATGCCAGCCGTACACGGTATCGTTGCTTCTCCAGCCGGGATTCTCCGCCTTAGAGGCTTTCAGGCATAATCCCACTGACGCAGCCTCGCTCCTCTGGAGGGTCGACCAAGAACGGAACCATTTGTGCGGACCTGCCGTCAGGTGGATCACTGGCTTGCTCCACCTCCCGCCCACACACCTCCTCTTCAAACAGTTAAATATAATAAGCAATTTAGCTTAGTTTTGGTACAAAAAAGGGTTGTCGTTAATGCCGCCACAAAGAATGTGAAATATACTTGGGATAAATTTCCAAGAATAAATGGACCGCCATGTTGCTACCATCTCTCTCTCATAGTGCCACGTACACAGTAGTCCGTGTCAGGCACACAGTAGCTGCCCGGGCCACGCACACAGTAGCTGCCCGGGCCACACACACAATAGTCCGTGTCAGGCACACAGAAGCTGCCCGGCACACGTACACAGTAGCTGCCCGGGCCACCTACACAGTAGCTGCCCGGGCCACGCACACAGTAGCTGCCACCACCTCTCACACACATTTATTGCTTGTCTATTATAAGAAAGTTACAGATGAAAGCGTTGTGGGATAATTTTACAAGGGTCAACCTGCTCTGAACGAAAGTGACATAACTAGGCTAAAAGAAGACAAGTAACTTTGAACTATTGGCATATTGTGGAACAGTGAACAGTGCCGGGATGACACTAGTACAACAGTACTTGTTTGCCTTCATTCTGAGCCTATTCCAGAAAAACTCATGGTAGTAGGGAGTAAATTACTTACAGGAGCAACGCGTTAAGTTTCACCTGAATATACCAGTTCAAGCAAGGGAGAATTAATATGCTTGAGGGGAAGCGCTGCGCACTTAAGCCTCGGTGATGAGATCCTCAGCCAGATTTCACTCCAAGCCAAGCCTAGCCCCGGGTCCTGTGCCAGGTCAACACCGCACACCAGAAAGCCTAAACAGCAAATTATAATTATTATTATTAGTAGTAGTAGTATTGTGGCTGTTCAGTAGCTTGGTTGGTAGAGCTATGGTCTTCCGCTTTTGGGGTTCGTTGTGTTGTTTTAGATTCAGCTCCTCGGTACAAAAGTTCCAAGTAGCACGGGCTATGGTGAGCCCGTAGTGGCCTTGGAATGGCTGAAGTGAATGAAATGTTATCATCCCAGTTTATTATGGCTAGCAATTATGTACATGTGTGAATATATATATATATATATATATATATATATATATATATATACATACATATATATATATATATATATATATATATATACATATATATATACATATATATATAATATATATATATATAAATATAATATATATATATATATATATATATATATATATATATATTTATATTTATATATATAAATATAAATATATATATATATAACATATATATATATATATAAACATATATATATAATATATATATATATATATATATATATATATATATATATATATATATATATATATATATATATATATAATACCTGGAGGATACCTGGATTGAGTTCTGAATGTTCTCCTTCCGAAGCCAATGACTTGCGGTAATTTGGTCTAAGAGCCAGTTGCTTGCAGCGGCCCACAGGCCCCCAATTCCACTACAACCTGGTTGTTCTGATACTTCTTGTGGAAAAATGTCTAATTTTATCTTGAACCCTTCTACTTTTGTACTGGCACAAAAGCGCCCCCACACCTCAAGGAAATTTACCAGCGCCCGTCATTCACTCGAGTCATACGACTCATTGCGGAAAGTTACTGCAAACAGACCCTGGCTGCTACGGCGCTGTGAAAATAAACAAGCGAAACCAGGGATAAAACTTTTAACTAGTGTTGTCTCCCAGTACCGTAGAAATACAATCTCCAGCTAAACAAAATTTACATTAGTTAAGAAACTTGATACATTAATGAGTGGCTGTGTAACGTCCCCAGACCAGCCACGTCAAGCACCCTGATGTGGCTGAGCAGCCGGGACAACCCCGGACAAGCCAGCCTAGTTTGGTTTAGTCCATTCACACCATACCCACCCTGTGAGCGGTAGTTCAAAAAGGCTCGCGAACTAAACCCCAATATTCTATAAGCTAAGCAATTTAACATCTGTAGAGGCATAGTTATGGAATCATTTAAGAGTTTGTTTTACTTAAATTGTAAATGACACATTTGAGGAATCATCTTACACATGGCTGATCCGCCGGGGCGTGACGACGCTGCTGGGGTCGTCCTGCTTTATATCTGTTATTGTCAGTATTTCAGTATTTCCAGAGTTCATTAATAATTTGTAGTATAGGGATGACAAAGCGTCACCAGAGCCAGGCTCCGGCCAATGTCCGGATGAGATATTCCCCGTTGCTCAGCCACTCGCTATGAAGAATACTAAAACCCGAGTAATGGAGAGACGAAACGCTTCTCTCATCTTACCAACCAAATCCTCCTACAATGATACGTGCTTTATATTAAATATTGGCCAAAACTACCTATATGTAATTTTATGTATTGGACACCAAAACGTCACGTTTTGTACTTTAATGCCCAACCTTCACCCTCACAGTGTTTCAAGAGAGGAAACTTGACAAACATCTCCAAAAGGATACCTGATCAACCGGCTTGCCTCATACTCAGGCTGCGAAGCAGCCGCGTTCTCCAACAGCCGCGTTAACCAGTACAGCAACGAGGAGGCATGGTCGACGACCGGGGCCCGGGGTGCTGAGCTCAGGAACACCTCAAGGTAAACTTCAAGGTACCCTGAATCACCGCGGGGACGTTGAGCCCTGCAATCATCGCAAGGTAAGGTAACCCTGGGCGTGTGTTTTCGGGGATCGAGTGCTGGCCTGCAAAGGACGTTCACCGTCCGTTAAGTGGTTGGGCAATACAGTAGGAAAATGTAAGTTCATGTCGTATAAGATTAAAGAGCGTAGTGGTTACTTAGTTTTACAGATAACAGGTAAAGGAAATATATACTAGTTTTGAGAAATAATAATAATGATACAGGTGTGTAATTGAATGAAAACAATTGTATTGAGTGACTTAACGCGTATAACGAGTATACAGTTATAATGAGAAAAATTATTAACAATACAGGTGTATTGATCAATAGGACACGATGCAGACAGGGAACACGGTGCAGACAGGGGAATAATAGGAAGTAAAATATATTCCGATCAAACATTATGTATTTAAGTTTCCATGAACTCGAAGACATATTTCAAATTCAATTTAAAAAAAAATCGATGCAAGAATAGTTGTCACTGCCTAACAACACAAGCAGACGTAAGTTTTATTTCGATTCACAAAGTACTGCCCCAGCTTGCAGTTAACAAGCTTCATCGAGATATACAATTGGAAAATACAGGAAAAAAATATGTTCCTATTGGGTCTTGGCCTCCACCTCTCAATTTAAATATCATTCATACTTTTCGCTCATACTATCTGGTGTGATACCTGCCTGATGGGATTCTGGGAGTTCTCTACTCCCCAAGCAGGCCCGAAGGTCAGGCTTGACTTTGTGAGAGTTGGTCCACCAGGGCTGGTGCTTGGAGCGGCTTGCAGGCCCACATACCCACCACAGGCCTGGTTGGTCCGGCACTTCTTTTAGAAAAACAGTCTAGTTTCTTGACGAGTCCACGGTTGTTCCGGCCAATATTTCTTATAGTCACTTGGAGGACGTTCATGAACAACCGCGAACCTATGATGTTTATACAGTGTTCTCCTATGTGCATATGGCACCTCTGCTCTTCCGTGGTTCTATTCCTGCATTTTCTTCCATCGTTCACTCCAGTACGTCTATTACTCCAGTATCTATTTTAAGTCTCAAGTTAATACGATGAGAGTCGAGACGCTGAACGAAACAAGACTGCACAAATCATAAAACTTCCTGGTCAGGGATACCAGCACCGCCGAGCAACAACACAAGTTTGTGAAACATCGTCAAATGAAGTAAAGGATTCACGGCGCTGGTGATAATGTTGAGACTCGAGCCAAGTCTTCATGGACACCCCTAGGGGCTGGCCAATGTCGGCGCTGAACCCAACTTCTCTACGCCATTATTCTATATAACTGGCCTACGGAGATTACTTTGTCAATGACCCAAAGGGATGAATTACACAAGGAGACAATCTATGCTAGTCTGCCAAGCCCCTGTAGGCCTCAGGCCGACCACACTGGTAATCAGGGATGATGGCTGATGGACATCCTCCTGACGACTTTTACGCCAAACCTTAGTTTTATGACGCACAACTTGCAGAGTCTTTTCTAACAAGGAACAAGTCCTTACCAGGAATATGACTAAAGTTTTCAGAAAAAAGTATACTTACTTTCAAAAAATAAGTACAGGTTCAATTATGACGATGGGAGAGATCAGCCACTTCTCTTCCGCTTCGGCGACGGGCACAATATCGAAAATCAAGATGAAATTCATATAAAAAAAGAAAGTGTGCTTTTATGTGGATAAAGAACCCTGCTAACGTTCCAGCTCTCCAAGGATTGTACCGATGCGGCGCCAGTGTGTGAGCCGGGCTTACTGTGGCACCAGGAAGAAACGATCTCGACATCCCATACCTTGGATGGTACCTTGAGAGGGTCTAGGGTTCTGCGAATTATTCTACTCCCCAAGCCAGTCCAGGCTTGACTTGTCAGAGATTGGTCCACCAGACTGTTGGACCCAAGGGCCCCGCAGGCCACATATCCACTACAGCCAGTTGGTTCGGCATATCTTGCAAGAAACCATCTATTTTTTCTTGAAGTACATTTTTGTTCCGGCAATAATTCGTATACCTGCTGGAAGGATAATGAACAACCATGGTTGGTTGATGATACCTGGTGGTTTGATACTTGTTTGATGGGGTTCTGTGAGTTCATCTACTCCCCAAGACCGGCCAGAGGCCCAGGCTTTGACTTGTGAGAGTATGGTCCACTAGGCTGTTGCTTGGAGCGAGTGCCCGCAGGCCCACATACCCACCACAGCCCGGCTGGTCCGGAACTCCGTTGTGCAGGCATAAATCTAGTTCCTCTTGAAGATGTCCACGGGTTTTCCGGCAATATTTCTTATGCGTGCCTTGGGGAGGACGTTGAAACACACGCGGACCTCTGATGTTTTATACAGTGTTCTCTGATTTGCCTATGGCACCCCTGCTCTTCACTGCTCTATTCTGGAAACTCTTTCTTCCATATCGTTCCATTCCCGTTCACTCCAGACGTTGTTATTTTACTGTGTAAGATTTTGGGACCTGTCGGGGCCCTCCAGGTATCTTCCAGGGATGTATATTATTTGATACTCTCTCGTCTTCTTTCTAGTGAGTACATTTGGAGAGCTTTGAGGAGATCCCAATAATTTAGGTGCTTCCCCTTTATCGCGTCTATGCTGGCCGTATATGTTCTCTGTATTGCCCCGTCTATTTCAGCAATCTACTCCTGCTCTAAAGGGGGGAGGAGAAGGGAGTACTGAGCAGTACTACAAGACGGGACAAGCACAAGTGACTTGAAGAGTACCAAGCTTGTGATGGGATCCCTGGATTTGAAAGTTCTCGTAATCCATCCTATCATTTTGTCTAGGCTTGCGCAATACTTTGCTTGGTTATGCTCCCTAAATCGTTATGGTCGTCAGGACATCAGTTATTCCCAGAATTGCCTATTAGCATTCTGTTTTTCTACTATGTGCACATTTGATGGTGTTTTGTACCCTGTATTATGTTTAAGGTCCTAATTTTTAACGTACCTGAGTACCTGGAATTTTGTCACTGTCTTAAACATCACTAGTATTTTCTGATGCCCGAGTCGAAAACTTATTATATCAGCCCTTGAAGTTTGTCAGAATGATCTTCAGCCGAGGTATATTTCTTACGTGATTTTGTTGTCGTCTGCAAAGGATGTATACGCGAAGCTGTGACTTGTATTATTTGTCTATATCTGATATGAGAATAAGAGAAAGCAGCGGTGCAAGGACTGTGACTCCTGAGGGTACAGAGCTTTTAACTGCACTTGGACTAGATCATATATGGTTGACCGTTACTCGACCTGAGTCCGTGTTTGGACAGAAGAACTGAGGATCCAGCGTCCTACTTACCGGTTATTCCCATATTGACTTCATTTGTTGTGCTATCATCGGCCATGGTCAGGCATTATCGAAATAGCCTTTGCGAAGATCCGTGTATATCACCTCAGCATTCTGTTTTTCTTCTAATGCATCAGTGACTTTATCAGAGTGCTCAAGTAGCTGTGAGAGGCACGATCTTCCCGCTCGAAATCCATGTTGGCCTGGGTGTGGAAGGTCATTGGTCCTCCTGAAATTGGTGACCTGACTCCTAATCACTCCTCTCAAATATTGTTATTATGGTGCGATGTTAGTGCACTGGTCTATAATTCTTTATGCCAATGCTTGCTCCCTCCCTTGTGTAGACGGGCTATGTCTCCTACTTTAAGCGCATCTGGTAACTCCCATGTCCAAGCTCTTCCTCCACACTATAACCTAGTGCCTATGTGCTAAGGGCACTTTGCATTTCTTTATAAATATTGAAATTCATGAGTCTGGACCTGGGGCCGAGTGCATGGGCATGTTTTCAATTCCTCTTTCAAAATTTAGTGCGCTCGTGTTGATATCAGTTATATTTATCAGGGGTTTGGATATCCCGCATAAAAAAATTGTATGGATCTTCTACTTTCATGTTGTTATTGGAGAGGGTGCTAACATGTCTTCATACTGCTTATTTTAGGATTTTCACTAATTTCTTTGTCAGTCACTCCGGTGAATGATAACCTTACACTTGTACGAATAGGTCCAATACTGGCAGTAGATTTTGCTTTTGATTTCGCTTATGTGAAGAAGTATTTGGATTTTTCTTTACTTTCCTGAATTGCTTTCATGTTCTACTGCCTTTTCTTAGTCATTGGCAATAGAATGCAGTATAGGACCTGCTGAATGGAAATGACACCATGGCCTCTGATGTTTACCAATCATTTCTGATTGTGCCTATGTCACATCTACTCTTCTTTGGCTATACTCTGCATTTCCTAATATGTTCGCTCAGTAGTTGTTATTTTACTGTGTAAATTTGGGATCAGGTCTCCAGTATTTTTCATTAATACATTTACTATATAATATTTATCTCGTCCTCTTTTCAGGTAAGTACATTTTGAGAGCTTTGAAACTACTACTATATTTAGGTGTTTTGTCGTGTGCGTGTGTGCCGTATGGGTCTCTGTATCCCCTCTATTTCAGCCATCTCTCCTACTCTGATAGGAAATTGACTATCGAGTAGTACTTAAGACGAACTGCTCATGTGATTTCGATAGAAAGAGCACTGTGATGGGATCCATGAATTTGGCCTAGATATATGCACCAAGATCTGCCCTACGCTTAGATGCGTCCGATACATATGTTAATTGCAAATAATAAGGCAATATACCTAACTAGCCACTCAGTATGGTAGTTCTCCAGAGAATCTTACCGTGGAAATAATAATACGACGGAGGACAGAGCTAAGAGTTTTGGATAAAGTTGTTCTATTTCCGCTACTACAGCTGGCGCACTAACCGAAACTAAGGTATTACAGCGCACTGCGGCCAGGGTGGCGAGAATACATATACATGACCCTTCAATCCTTCAAGCCGCACTATGATACCTCCCGCCCCCCTGGCACTGTGGTATAGGTACTCTTGACAGTCGACAGATGGCGGTGCTGGTGCCAATGTCATGGCCAATACGTCACTTTAACACTTGGTCGTTATGATGCGACGCTCCTCTAGCACCACCACAAAGTCAGGATGTGTTGTAAGTGCTACAATGCTGCCCGCAGCAGTAGACTGCACCAGGTGGACAGAGCCGCCACCGGACACCGCCCTCGCTAGCAAACCAAGCTAACGAAGACTGACACATCCTCGGGGAGGGTCAGTGCCTCACACCTGGGTCATCCAAGGTACGTTTCCCCACCCCACGCCACGCCCACCTGCCACTGGAGCGTCCCTGCTCCACTATCTCCATGTCGTGATCATCAATCATGGACACCTAAGTTAGGAAGATTGTCAGGAATGGTACCCCTGATGCAATACATTCGAAAGATATCCTACCTGGATCTTTCCTGGACGGGGTTCGGGAAGTATTCTACTCTCGAATCCCGGCCCGGGCCAGGCTGGTCCAACAGGGTTTGCTTGAGCAGGCCGCAGGCCCCAAATCCACTACAGCGGTTGGTGCCAGCACTTCTTGAAGAAAAAACTGTCCAGTTTTTTTTTCTCGAAGACTTCCGCTTTTGTTCCGCAATATTTCTAATGCTTGCTGGGAGGATACTGAACAACCGTGGACCTCCGATGTTCACACACAGTGTTATCTGATTGTGTCTATGGCGCCTCTTCTCCTCACTGACTATCTGTATTTTCTACCGTATTTTTCATTCCAGTATGTTATATTACTGTGTAAATTTGGGACGTGCCCTTCAGTATTTTATGTATATATATTATAAGACACCTCGCTCACCTCCTTTCTATAGCGTACATTTTAGAGCTTTTGAGATGGTCCCAATAATTTAGGTGCTTGAATGTGTCAGTATGTACCATGTATGGCCTCTGTATTCCCGAAAATAGATAAGGGAGAAATTTACACAATTAAATGAGTCGAGACACAAATATTAATATCCATCAAATATTTGACAAGTGCAAATATAATCCTAGCCTGCGCTCTAGGGAACAGATTTAATTTTGGCATCTAGATTTTGGCACTTTGACATCCTCACATTTTTGGTATGGCATCTAATTAAAAATAATTTCTTCTTATCTTAAACCGAAATTTTCTTGCAGTTGTGACAGCTATTTTATTGTGGCCTTTAAGTAATGTGTAAGATATTGCTACCATCATTCATTTCTACTCTCCAACTACGGGACGACTTCACAAGACTGTTCACTGGGCCTTCCTCTCAACCTTTGGAATACAACTTTGAACGAAAATATCACATTTGACAACACTTATATAAGACAATTGAATGTAAGCCGGGCAGTGACCCGGGCCACGGGGACAATGATCCTCGGACCATCCCAAGGTAACTTCAAGGTGAAGGGTGGCCTAAACACAACAATTTAATAAAGTAAATACCGCAAGCAAAGTAATAAAACAATTAAAACTATAAAACATGCAAAAATTTTATATCCTTTCAGAAAGGGAAAAGGTTCCTTTCTTCTGACAGGAGGTGCT
>WNGS01165318.1:13523713-13533720 GCA_020271785.1 Procambarus virginalis | reverse complement strand
AGTATTTTGCCATTTTGGCCATGAATGACTAGGATCAGCGGCTCTAACAGCTTGGTAGACCAGACGACGAACTAGGAAGCGCGGTCATTGAAGCGGTGACGGGGAGGTCACGGAGGAGGAATTCACTCTTGGAACCATCACAGTGTGAAGACTAATAAGAACCAGTAGTTTTTCTGTTGAGACTGTAATACCTCATGATCTAAACCGCTTACGTATTAGCGAAAAACGCGCTACTGCTTAACTGTATAATAATAATGGAAATCATAGATATTTGAAATGAAAGTTCTCTACTTGACATAACTTATAAAGTGTGCAGGACTACACGTACATTGTTCATGTAATAATCTCCGGTGAAGTTGATAAAACCCTTTTGTGCCCTCTGTAATCCTTTCTGCGCTACCACCCAGGTGCGTATGGGTGCACATAAAGTGCACCCCATACTAATTACGGACCGGAAAGAGTTAAAGTAGAAAGAACGGACCGGAAGAGAGAAAGTAGAACGAAGCAGGCAAGAAGAGAGTAAAAAGTACTGCAGAAGACAAGGGGAGGAAAACAGAAAGTAGACAATTCATGAAAAGACTGAAGATTCCTTATTCCTCTGAATAAAGTACCAGTGTTAATAAAGCAACATTATCAGAGTTTGACGTGAAGCCACAAATGTGCACAATGCCTTAATTAGTCATTGCATCAGTGCACAGCTGTACTGGCCATTAGAGGGGTGAAACGGTACAGTTCACTGCAAAACCGTCCATAAAGGCCATAACACGCCAATGAATGAGATCCGCAATAGACTAATCTGCACAACCTATCCATCTCTCTCCCTCTCTGCTCTCGCATACATGCGCGTGCGCGCATATACAACTCAAACAGCAATACAAAAATTGTAACTGCAATACAGCAGGGAACAGAAAGATTGCATGATATTTTTGTTTCATTATGAGCACGTCCAACAAATGCTCCAATACTTATTTGGCAAGCCATTTAATGGCTAATTATCGGTGTCAAATCCTATTAATGGAACCAGAATAAATGGAATGGTATTAAAATTTAACTTTTATCACTAAAACTAAATGAATATTTATCAATTATATCTAAAGAGCTTACACACCAATTAAGCTACATGGAAAGTACAATTTATACTAATTTTAAAATTAATCATATTCAACTTAATGAAGAGTCAGGCGATTGTGATGTGGAGTGATGTGATTTCCAGAGCTGGGCCAGGCGCCCCCCCCCCAAGACACCTGGGGCAGGCAGCGTGCACCACTATGACATGGTAACCGCAAGGTAACGTGTTATTGCACACAAAATGCGTTCATATGAAATTACTGGAAAAATGGGGAGATGGATCTTAAATTTCCTAACAGGAAGCAGTGTGTAATAGTCAACAAAGTAAAATAGGGATCATCCACCGTGAAGAGCTCAGTCCCCCAGGGTACTATTATGTTTACTGCAGTACTGTTTCTCATCCTCATATCGGACACAGACAAGGACACAACCTATAGTACCGTATCATCCTTTGCAGATGACGCTAGGATTTTGATAAGAGTAGACAAAACAGAGGACACAACAAACCTATTAGATGTAAATCAGGTTTTCGAATTGACCACAGAAAATAATATGATGTTTAATGTTATGTTTAATGTTATGTTTACGTTTAATGTTTTCCATAGTATTCCTGCGCCATGGAAAAAAACGAAAATATAAAAACGGAAACCACATAAAAAAAAGACGTAGTCAAATTGCAGTCAAATTCAAATCACATTATTGAACGAAAAAGCAAAGTAAAAGATCTAGGCGTAATCATGTCGGAAGACCTTACGTTTAAAGAACACAATAAAGTAGCCGTCACGACTGAAAGAAAAATGACAGGTTGGATAACAAGGACCTTTCAAACAAGGAATATCATACTGATGATGATACTTTTCAAGACACTAGTGCTCTCTAGGGTGGAATATTTGTTGCACTCTAGCAGCCCCTTTCAGAGCTGAAGAAATTGCTGACCTGGAGAGAGTACAAAGATCTTTTACAGTTAGAATCCACTCAATAAAACATCTAAATTATTGGGGACGGTGGAAGGGTTGGGGGGGGGGGTGAATGATGGGAAGTGGCAGGGGGGGGGGAGGTTAGCAGCCAGTCATCTTACACATACCAGACCAGCGACACGGTGTAGGCGACGATGCTTGTGTTCAGGTAATCTAATTCTGCATGCAAATTGGACTTCAAAGCATAATTAAAAGACAGGAAAGAGAACCGAGGACCCAGCGAGAAGGGGACCGAGGGACTGGGACCAGGAAGGGCCCGGAGACCCCGAGGGCTGGGACCAGGAGGGGCCCGGAGACCCCGAGGACTACGACCACGAGGGGCCCGGAGACCCCGAGGGCTGGGACCAGGAGGGGCCCAGAGACCCCGAGGGTTGGGACCAGGAGGGGCCCGGAGACCCCGAGGGCTGGGGCAAGGAAGGGCCCGGAGACCCCGAGGGCTGGGGCCAGGAGGGGCCTGGAGACCCCGAGGGCTGGGGCCAGGAGGGGCCTGGAGACCCCGAGGGCTGGGGCCTGGAGACCCCGACGGCTGGGGCAAGGAGGGGCCGTGTGTTATGACCACACATACACCAGTGTAAATATATGGTGTGAGTGTATGTTGCGGTCAAACTATTAGTCACATTATTTACTTAACTTACTCTTGCATTAGTAATCTTTTGTGGAATAGCAGCAGCTTATGGTTGTTCATACACCTATACTTGAGGTATGTGAATATACGATAGTTTAAGTCGTAAACGATCGATCGACCGGTAATTGCTGGAACTCCTCCTATTCCCCCCCCCCCTTCACCCTTGGTGAATCGTCTCCAGTTAGTATTGCCAGATACACACAGAAATGACTCCCTTATGTGTTTAGCACATATTGCTATATTTTCTTATGTACCTTGAGGGTTTTGTATATATTGCATTCTATTACGTATATATCTAATTAAGTACAGTATGAACAAGATGTAAATATTTATGTTTTGAGCTTGTGTTAGGCGAAGGAAGAAGGTTGGAGTGACTTGCCATGTTGGCAACAAAGTCGTTCTCGGCCATCATGGCCGTTAGCAAGTCACTACTCTCCTGGTGTCCCAGAGAGACGGACGTGAGAAGTTCAGTCCTTGAGTTGTCCTGTATTTTGTTATCTATTACTAAGGTATATATTATAAGAGTAATGTTGTTATAAATGGGTCAGGCTAACAGATGTACCAGGTGGTTGGTGATTTGGGTACCTGAGGAACAAAGATCATTATTGTGTTGCAGTATGTGACAGATTCCTCACCCCGCTATTGATGTATCTCACTTCCATACTGTTACTTGGGTTAGTGTACCACGGGTTGGAGCCTGGTGTCGGCTACTCCTAGGTATTAACCGTTACTGATTTGATAGCTGTGATAAAGTTCTTGAAGTTCATTGATGTGACTAGTTGAGCTGTGTATTGAAGCTGTTTCTGATGAAAGTATCAGTTGTATATGTTAGGGTACATCAGTTCTATAGAGAATGTTAGTTCTCAGTGTTTTACGGTGACCTGTTTATATGTTCCAGTAAACTGGCGTTGTTTTAACCAGCCTTTAAACTTTAACCTAGACAGTTATTGACAACTGGCCAGGCTTTGGGTGGCCAGCGATGCTGTGGGTCGTGAGGGCTGGGACCAGGAGGCAGCCCATTCTTCTAAAATTAAAGTACTTATAATAACTACTTGGTGCAAATTACCAATATGTAAGTGTAGTTGACTTTTCATTATTTGAATTTGACTAAACTCTTTAACTTTTTACCCGCAACATAAATATAAACCCTAACCTCTTCTAGCAATCCCTGGCCTAATACACGCTTAGGCCTTGGGTACTATTGTTATACTAGGCCTAGACATAATTGAGTTGGGTATTTAGCTTATTTTTTCCGTACCATACAATTAATAGTACAAACGTGGCTTCCTGGTTGACCATCATTACATTATTAGTACTTTCAACCAAATGGTTACTTTAAACACTAGTAATTCGGGAAGATGGGTTGAACTAGGTGAACGCGTACACGTACAGGAGCCACAGATATGACTGAGCCCAGTAGGCTCAGGAATCTGTACATCAGTTGATTGACAGTTGAGAGGCGGGACGAAAGACCCAAAGCTCAACCCCCGCAAGCACAACTAGGTAAGTACGAACACACACATACTTTTGGGAGACGCATAACCCACTCTAGATATTCCCCATGGTAACTACCAGCATACAATATAGTTCCTCAACTAGTAGTACCCCGGAGTTTAGTGTACATCTAGTGGCAAGTTTTAGACTTGGTATCATCGCTTAGTGTACGCACACTCTAGTAAACTGTTATTAGTTGTAGTTAACATGCACCTGACAGTTTTAATAAGAAATGTACATACGGCATAAACACACGCCGTCTATAAAAATGTTACAAACCACAGCTAGCATGGCTATTACTTCCAAAATGTTGTCGTATTCCGCTGTAGTATATGAGAACATTATTCCACTTGATAAAATAGTTGGTTGCAAAACGCGCCCTACAAAATGTGGCACACAAACTTTACACATTCCTCTAAAATAATTTGTAACTTGCTTCTAGGCCATATGTAACGTGCTTCTAGGCCATATGTAACGTGCTTCTAGGCCATATGTAACATACTTTTAAATGCCACTGATTTATCCTGCTGGTACATGCCAATGTAATTCACAATTTATATATAATATCTTGTTTCTCGGTGTATACATGCAGACTTGACGTTATGGACTCTGTTCAGGGGTAAACTTACTGGTTTATCAGTAACCGGGTGTTTGTCTTCAAACCTCTTCGCACATATGATAGGCCTTAAACCGTAAACCAATACAATTATAAACTTTTTTAAACGATTTGAACTAACAGGCACATTAAAATGCACTAATCCGTAAACGAATAATTATCACACAACTGAAGACCCGACCGGCGGTAAGGCTGTATAAACCATCAAGGAAATTAACCTTAACAAAAGACTATCTGGAAACAAATAAGTAGTTCAGTTCCTTTTATGAAACAAGCCAACCCGTCCTCGCAAATTCGTATAGTCAATATTGACTTATTAAATACGTGCATAGGTGATATACTAAACATAATAGTTTACCTTGAAAAGCTTCATAGAAAACACCGACCTTACCTAACCTTGTTAGTATGTTAAGATAAGCATCTTATTGCTTCGTAATTACAATTATTGTAATTACAATTATTATTGTAATTACAATTATTGTAATTACAATTATTATTGTAATTACAATTATTGTAATTACGAAGCTATAAGATGCTTATCTTAACATACTAACAAGGTTAGGTAAGGTCGGTGTTTTCTATGAAGCTTTTCAAGGTAAACTATTATGTTTAATATATCACCTATGCACGTATTTAATAAGTCAATATTGACTATACGAATTTGCGAGGACGGGTTGCAACAGCAGGTTAGATATTAAACATGACTAGCATCTAGATCTGTACTTTAAAACGTGCTGCGACGCAAGACACGCGGATACAGTGTGTTCTCTCACATAATAATCAAATTATGATTTACTATAAATCACAGCGGCTCGTTAAATATACGAGCTGTCCCCCGTTTTCTATTCGCGGGTTCCCGGTTAGGTTAATTTAGTACGTGGTTTTTGTGAGGTGATGACTGGAGAGGACGGGGCGCACGATCAACTCATCACTCGTATATGACAATTACATTATTTAACGCCATACCATGTTCCGCGGCCGACAACGCTCTAGGGCCCCAAGGCTATCAGTACAGCCCGGTCCAAATGCTACTCCGTAAAAAATGCAACTGTTACGCCTAACCAAGAACGTACGAAACGAAGCTGCCCATCTAGGCTGATTCATGGAAAACGTGAGTATTATTATATTTAAATTTGTACTAAAATATCACCTTTAACAGAGTGGTCGATTCGGGGAAAAAAGATGGTAAGGTATTAAGTGAGAGGACAGGTTGGTGTTACTGTCCATAGACGCCACAATAAACACCTGTCTACCGACGGCAGCAGCTCTTACGCTTCATTAGCCTTTGGAAATAAAATTATGAAATTAAAGCTAGCAATACAATATATTATCAAACTAAATATAAAATTCCTATAATCTCGTGACTAGACGATCAGGAGATAAAGTAAGGTAACTATCACCTGCTTGATGGGGTTCTGGGAGTTCTTGTACTCCCCAAAGGGAGGAAAAAGGGTTAAGCCAGCATGTCTGTATAGCACCTGGAGAAGGATATGAGGACACGGATCTGGGATAGGAGACGAGGAGACCACGTCTGAGACTGGTCTGCGGAGGCCACTCCCCACCTGACATGTCTGGAGGTTGGGGGGGGGGGCGTTACTTCATTTAAATATCACTGATTTCTGTATAATATACATGAATGACAAGAACGTGTATATTTGGATATTGGGATAGTCCCGGATTTTCCACATCATTTCCTCCAGGCACAGAGGCTTTGATCCTTCCCATTCATCTGTGTCCACGTTTGTACACCACGGCACAAAGAGACAAAAGAGGGGAGGAGATTACTTTTATCTTCCAATGGGGGGATGGAAATATAAACAAATTAAAATAATCAAATAAATACCGCAAGTGAATACTGCTCGAGTGTGGCTGGGGTTGAGGGGATTTAAACATTTCATATAAAACCATTCAATAATGATGCCTACAATTATCCTTTCAACTCCAGATAAGTGAACTATTCACGTTCTTCGTCTACATCCTTGCTCGGGAAAAAAATTATTATATATAATACCCGGATACCTGGAGTGTATCCCGGTATTATAAAATATTCCATTTCTTTTAAGTATAAAAAAAGACATTTATAGTTTGGACATGTTCTATAAAACTACCTTTCAATGTTACAATCTCTTAAAAAACAAAAAAAAAAGTGCAATGAGTGAAAGATCGCACTCTTTCTGTAATTGTGTCTTGATAACAAGACGAAGAACCAACTCGACCGTATTGAGATATCTGGACATGAAAATAATTTTTTTCTCGTTAGGTTTTGTTATCCGAATAGCAAAGAAAATTGCCTCAAATACTGGAGACGGCTTCAGGGACGAACAAAATACGCCTACTCGCTGTGCAAGCCCCTAATGCTGGGGAATTCCTGTTGATTGTCCCTAATTCCCACTTGGGCACTCGCCTGGACAATCGGCCTTAATTATTTGTTGCCTTGAGCCTTGCCATCCCTTATGTCCACCAACACTGATGTGTCGTCAGACTACGTTGTCTGGGGGGTTACATGTATGCATCTACACTGTCTAGAACGTATCTACCTTACAGTGAATTTCACCATTGTTGAGCTTCGTGCCAATAGGCTCCGAGACCTTGGGCGCCTGGGGAAAATGTGCACGTGACTTCCTGAAGGTGGTGGTTACCTTTCCTTGATTTTGTGGATCAACGTCCCCACGGCCCGGTTTCTGACCAAGCCTCCTGGGGGCAGATTCACGAAGCAGTTACCCAAATACCTACGAACGTGTACATCTTTCCTCAATCTTTGACGGCTTTGGTTGCATTTCATGCTTGTAAACGGTTTAATAAAACTTCACAATCAAATGTTGGTATTGTTATAAACAGCCTCCTGGTGCTTCGGAGTTCATTAACTGTTTAATAATTTAAAGAGCCGTCAAAAATTGAGGAAAGGTGCACAGGTTAGTAAGTGCTTGCGTAACTGCTTCGTGAATCTGGGCCCCTGGTTGCTGGATTGGTCCAGCAACCTTTTCAACCAGGCTGTTGGACGCGGCTGCTCGCAGACTGACGTATGAATCACAGCCTGGTTGATCAGGTATCCTTTGGAGGTGCTTATCAAGTTCTCTTGAACACTGTGAAGGGTCGGCCAGTTATGCCCCTTGTGTGTAGTGGAAGCGTGTTGAACAGTCTCGGGCCTCTGATGTTGATAGTTCTCTCTCAAGAGTACCTGTTGTACCTCTGCTCTCCAACGGGGGTATTCTGCACATCCTGCCATGTCTTCTGGTCTCGTGTGCTGTTATTTCTGAGTACAGGTTTGGGACCAGCCCCTCTAATATTTTCCACGTGTAAATTATGTACCATTTTGTGTTGGCAGTCTAAGGAACACTGACATCCTCTAAACTGATTCTCACACTGCCCCTCCCCATCTCCTTGTGCATCACCTCCGACCCAACCCCCGCCCGGCCCCTGCCACAATTTCATCCCCTTAATAACTGGGTAAGCACGTGATAACGGTTTAATCTTGAAAGGATACGAGGCTCGAGGATATTCTTCCCTCGTTTCCTTTACCCGCATACTGTCATGAAACCTGCTCTTTCATTATATATATATATATATATATATATATATATATATATGAATACTCACACCCCAAAATTTTCATTCGCATATAGTCCTGGGGACCATTCAGGCTTGTTCGCATATATATATATATATATATATATATATATATATATATATATATATATATATATATATAATATAATATAATATACACACACAATATGTTAGGGTACCACCTCTGGTTGCGTTTGCAGGGACCTTCGGCTTCGAAGATGAGGATATGCAACATCAGGAGAAGCCTTCTTAATGAGAGAGAGAGAAGAGGGTTCCCAGTTCATCTTTCTTCCTTGTCACACACACTTTCATATCTTCTCTTTCTCTCTCCTCCATTTTTCTATTTTCCCCCCTTCCCTACACACTTTTCCATTATCTCATTTTTCCCCTTTCCCGTCTTGCCTAGCCCTCTTCCCCTATGTGCCTCCAGTCCACCTCCGTCTCCTCTATTCCCTTTCTTTGCCCATTCTTGCCTGTGCCTGGCTCCATCCTCACCATTGGCTGGAATAGAGACGTGGAGGGGCCGGCCCACAGCAACAAGGAGACCGGCCAATCACACCCGGGAACAAGTCATTACCACCCTTAACATCCAATGTCCAATTTTTGCTTCTCGACCTACGCACAATTTTCCCCAAACTCTCGGAACTTTCAAGCAGGGAAAGCTGACGTGAGCCCAGCTGACAGACAGATAGTGATACTCACTTTCTCTGTGGCTTCAACTGGCTCCATGTTTAAATCCGTTAAGCTTTTTAGTTTGGAGACGTGGGAACTAATAGTCACGATTTGGCTTACATTTGTCTCGAGATTAATATAGGAAACCACTAGTGCCTGGCTGAGGGGCGCCTGAGAGGATTGACCTATTACAGTAGCGGTCTTCCCTTGCCCAGGAGCGGACACATGTGTAGAGAGACCACTCTCTCTGCGGAGAGGAGTGCAACTGTGTAGCCAGAGAAGCTAGTTACACAGTTTTCAACGCTGTCTTTAGTTGACGCCCTTGCTAAAGTTGCAGATTCCGTGCAGCGTTGCACGGAATCTTGAGTTATCAAATAGGTCCCTTAAGAGTGTCAACAGACGAGAACTCTTGTGCAGGCGACGAGTCACAATAACGTGGTTAAAGTAAGTTGACCAGACCACACACTTGAGAATGGTCCAGGACGGACCGAAACGTCGTCGTCCCTTCACCTTCTAGTGTGTGGTCTGGTCAACGAGAACTCTTGGATGAATTTGAAGAAAGCAAAACAATGCAAACTGGAACTAGGGGGACCATTGTTTATCACAATGAAATGTGTCAAGCAAAACACGTGTATGGGGCAAGTAACAGTCAGTAGACTAACAGATGTTGTCACAGCTCGTATAAGACTTGGCTACAAGTATCTCTGGCAGTTGGGCTTGTATAGGGATCTAGATGAAGTAAAGTGTGTGGACAAAGACAGGGACACACACTCGAACATTATATCTTGGACTATAGTAAAATTTAGACATTTAGAGAAATCTAAACTCACGTTGTATGTCAAACCATCTTATTACTAAGGATAAAAATACCTGAAATCCTTGCACTGTATCCATATTTCGCTTCCAATAGATGAATGAAATATGAGATTAAGAAACAAGGAGTGTATTGTGAAGACTAATAATAACAAACAGCAGCTCCTTTATGACT
>WNGS01165318.1:13452757-13484286 GCA_020271785.1 Procambarus virginalis | reverse complement strand
AACTCTAAAGAGAACACATTGATGTTTGTCATTTGAATTGAAAACATCGTTTTCATATACCTTTTTAATGATCAAAATAATACGCAACCTCGCTATATGATTTGAAGTAAAAATCCTCGAATTTGGTATTATAGTGACATTTTCACGTTTTTCATGTAGGGTTATTTTAGGTAAAAATGTTCGAACTTACTAATACTTTTATACTACTTCATGTTGTCTCTCTATTTGTGATTTGGCTTACAAATCACAAATAGATCACAAAAATCACAAAAATTACAAATCTCAGAATTTCACATAATATTGCGTTTTTAATCAAGTTCTCTTGCAGTGTGCCTTGTACATAAAATCATCGAATTTAGCAATATATTGAGGTTTTTTAATCGTTGTTTCCTTTATGAAATTTCACACAAATATCAACGATTTACACAAAATTTGGCGGTTTTCCACGTTTTCAAGCATTTTCGGTGAATTGCCATTAATTCATTATATTTACGATAAAAATGATGCAGGTCGTGATGGTCAAGCAGATTAAGGCGTCCCTGTACATACCAGTTGTGTTGCTCCTGGCAGTATGGGTTTGAGTCACTTTTGGGGTGTGAGTTTTCAGTTGCATATAGTCTTGGAGACCATTCAAGCTTGTTCGCATCTGTGTTCCTCACGTGTTGCTTCAAAAAATGAGGTGATTTGATAAAATGCTATGCCCAAGATTACCATCCGAGTGCAGGCGGGGAAGTGGTTCAAATAGCTTCGGTTATCACTTCCTTATGTCCGGTCGTGATGGTCAAGCGGATTAAGGCGTCCCTGTACATACCAGTTGCGTTGCTCCTGGCAGAATGGGTACGAGTCACTTCTGGGGTGTGAGTTTTCAGTTGCATATAGTCCTGGGGACCATTCAGGCTTGTTCGCATTTGTGTTCCTCACGTGTTGCCCCAAAAAATGAGGTGATTTGATAAAATGCTATGTCCAAGATTACCTTCCGAGTACCGGCAGGGAAGTGGTTCAAATTGCTTCAGCTATCACTTCCTTATGTCCGGTCGTGATGGTCAAGCGGATTAAGGCGTCCCTGTACATACCAGTTGCGTTGCTGCTGGCAGTATGGGTTTGAGTCACTTCTAGGGTGTGAGTTTTCAGTTGCATATAGTCCTGGGACCATTCAGGCTTGTTCGCATTTGTATTCCTCACGTGTTGCCCCAAAAAATGAGGTGATTTGATAAAATGCTATGCCCAAGATTACCATCCGAGTGCCGGCAGGGAAGTGGTTCAAATTGCATCAGCTATCATTTCCTTATGTCAGGTCGTGATGGTCAAGCGGATTAAGGCGTTCCTGTACATACCAAATCAAATCAAATCAAATGTTTGTTTAGGTAAGGTACATACATACAAGAGATTTTACAAAGAATGATTGATTTATAGATAGAGCTAGTACATACAATGCCTAAAGCCACTATTGCGCAAAGCGTTTCGGGCATGAAGAACTTAAATGACTAAGGCTTAATACTAATTGAGCATAAGTACCAAAATGAGTGGAGAACAAAATAAAAAAGAGCTAAGAAGGGGGAACATGGCTGAAAAAAACAGCACAAATACAATTCGGTCGACAAAACAGCGTCATTTAAACAGAACAGACATTGGTTGACAATTGAGGGGTAAGGTAGGTATACCTAATAAATTCACAGGGAATTTATTAGGTATAGCTTCGTTTTTATCTTAAACGGGTTCAGAGGGGTACAGTCTTTAACATGGTTGGGAAGGTCATTCGACATTCTGGGTCCCTTGATTTGTAAAGCATTTCTAGTTTGATTTAGTCGTACTCTAGGAATATCAAAACTGTATTTATTTCTGGTGGTGCTCATGGGTTCTGTTACAACCTTCTATGAGGCTTTTGAGGTCAGGATTGGCATTACAGTTCAGCGTTTTATATATGTATAATACACATGTGAGAATGTGCAGTGACTTAATATCTAACATATTCATAGATTTGAGTAGGGGTACCGAGTGATGTCTGGGGCCAGAGTTGGATATTGTCCAAATAGCAGCTTTGTGTTTAGTGATTAGAGGACGTAAATTATTTTGGGTAGTAGAACCCCAAGCACAAATACCATAGTTGAGATATGGATAGATGAGGGAGTAATAGAGAGTCACCAGGTCAGGGCGGGGTACATAATATCTGATCTTAGAAAGAATGCCAACAGTTTTTGAAACTTTTTTTGATATATTTAGAATGTGTCCCTGGAAATTCAGCTTGTGGTCAGTGAGAATGCCAAGGAATTTGCCATCTAATTTGTTACAGATTTGGGTAATGTTTAATTAGAGATTTATTTGATTAGAGGATTTATTGCCAAACAGAATATAAAATGTTTTGTCAATGTTATGAGTGAGTTTGTTGGCAGTTAGCCAAAGATGGACTTTATTTAGCTCAGTATTTACTGTGGAATTTAGAGCAAGGGGGTCAGGACTGGAGTAAATGAAGGTTGTGTCGTCAGCAAATAGAACTGGTTTGAGGTGTTGGGAGGCATTTGGAAGGTCATTATTGTAGATGAGAAAGAGGAGGGAGCCAAGTATGCTGCCCTGAGGATCACCAATGTTGATGGGTAGGGTGGGAGAAATTGAATTATTCACAGAAATATACTGGAGCCTGTCAGTAAGGTAGGATTTGAGGTATTGCAGGGAGTGTCCTCTGACTCCATAATGATGTAATTTAAGAAGAAGATTTTGATGGGTGACAGTGTCAAAAGCATTATGCAGGTCCACAAATAACCCAACAGGGAACTCATTTTTATCATGAGCTGCATGAATCAAGTTAATCATACGAATAAGTGCATCATTAGTGCTTTTTTGAGTCTGAAGCCATATTGGCAAGAGCTAAGTATGTTATGTTTGGCTAGATAGGAGTAAAGCTGCTTGTAGATTATTTTCTCAAATATTTTTGACAAGTTAGGCAGGATTGATATAGGTCTGTAGTTGTTAACATCCGTGAGATCCCCACATATGTGTACAGGGGTTACTCTCGCATTTTTTTCGATTATCTGGAAAGGTTTGGAGTTCAGGTGATTTGTTGAAGAGCAAAGCAATAGCAGGGGCTAAAGTTCTGGAGGTTTCTTTGTAAATTAAAGTTGGTATCTCTTCAAGGGCACTAGACTTGGTTTTAAGGGAAAGGATTACCTCGTTGACGTCAGTGGAATTAATAGGCTTTAGGTACAGAGACTGTGGATAGTTACCTGTAAGATAGTCCGTAACATCAGTACTGGAAGATGGAATATCATTTGCAAGGGGATGACCCAATGGAAGAGAAGAACCTATTGAACTCAATAGCAGAATCAGAGGCTGAAAGCTGATCATCGTTAATGGACAATAGTGTTAGTTTGTTATTTAAAATCTTCTTTGATGCCAATATTTTAAATAACAAACCAGTTGCGTTGCTCCTGGCAGTATGGGTTCGAGTCACTTCTGGGGTGTGAGTTTTCAGTTGCATATAGTCCTGGGGACCATTCAGGCTTGTTCGCATTTGTGTTCCTCACGTGTTGCTCCAAAAAATGAGGTGATTTGATAAAATGCTATGCCCAAGATTACCATCCGAGTGCCGGCGGGGAAGTGGTTCAAATAGCTTCGGCTATCACTTCCTTATGTCCGGTCGTGATGGTCAAGCGGATTAAGGCGTCCCTGTACATACCAGTTGCGTTGCTCCTGGCAGTATGGGTTCGAGTCACTTCTGGGGTGTGAGTTTTCAGTTGCATATAGTCCTGGGGACCATTCAGGCTTGTTCGCATTTGTGTTCCTCACGTGTTGCCCAAAAAATGAGGTGATTTGATAAAATGCTATGCCCAAGATTACCATCCGAGTGCCGGCGGGGAAGTGGTTCAAATAGCTTCGGCTATCACTTCCTTATGTCCGGTCGTGATGGTCAAGCGGATTAAGGCGTCCCTGTACATACCAGTTGCGTTGCTCCTGGCAGTATGGGTTCGAGTCACTTCTGGGGTGTGAGTTTTCAGTTGCATATAGTCCTGGGGACCATTCAGGCTTGTTCGCATTTGTGTTCCTCACGTGTTGCCCCAAAAAATGAGGTGATTTGATAAAATGCTATGCCCAAGATTACCATCCGAGTGCCGGCGGGGAAGTGGTTCAAATAGCTTCGGCTATCACTTCCTTATGTCCGGTCGTGATGGTCAAGCGGATTAAGGCGTCCCTGTACATACCAGTTGCGTTGCTCCTGGCAGTATGGGTTCGAGTCACTTCTGGGGTGTGAGTTTTCAGTTGCATATAGTCCTGGGGACCATTCAGGCTTGTTCGCATTTGTGTTCCTCACGTGTTGCCCCAAAAAATGAGGTGATTTGATAAAATGCTATGCCCAAGATTACCATCCGAGTGCCGGCGGGGAAGTGGTTCAAATAGCTTCGGCTATCACTTCCTTATGTCCGGTCGTGATGGTCAAGCGGATTAAGGCGTCCCTGTACATACCAGTTGCGTTGCTCCTGGCAGTATGGGTTCGAGTCACTTCTGGGGTGTGAGTTTTCAGTTGCATATAGTCCTGGGGACCATTCAGGCTTGTTCGCATTTGTGTTCCTCACGTGTTGCCCCAAAAAATGAGGTGATTTGATAAAATGCTATGCCCAAGATTACCATCCGAGTGCCGGCGGGGAAGTGGTTCAAATAGCTTCGGCTATCACTTCCTTATGTCCGGTCGTGATGGTCAAGCGGATTAAGGCGTCCCTGTACATACCAGTTGCGTTGCTCCTGGCAGTATGGGTTCGAGTCACTTCTGGGGTGTGAGTTTTCAGTTGCATATAGTCCTGGGGACCATTCAGGCTTGTTCGCATTTGTGTTCCTCACGTGTTGCCCAAAAAATGAGGTGATTTGATAAAATGCTATGCCCAAGATTACCATCCGAGTGCCGGCGGGGAAGTGGTTCAAATAGCTTCGGCTATCACTTCCTTATGTCCGGTCGTGATGGTCAAGCGGATTAAGGCGTCCCTGTACATACCAGTTGCGTTGCTCCTGGCAGTATGGGTTCGAGTCACTTCTGGGGTGTGAGTTTTCAGTTGCATATAGTCCTGGGGACCATTCAGGCTTGTTCGCATTTGTGTTCCTCACGTGTTGCCCCCAAAAATGAGGTGATTTGATAAAATGCTATGCCCAAGATTACCATCCGAGTGCCGGCGGGGAAGTGGTTCAAATAGCTTCGGCTATCACTTCCTTATGTCCGGTCGTGATGGTCAAGCGGATTAAGGCGTCCCTGTACATACCAGTTGCGTTGCTCCTGGCAGTATGGGTTCGAGTCACTTCTGGGGTGTGAGTTTTCAGTTGCATATAGTCCTGGGGACCATTCAGGCTTGTTCGCATTTGTGTTCCTCACGTGTTGCCCCAAAAAATGAGGTGATTTGATAAAATGCTATGCCCAAGATTACCATCCGAGTGCCGGCGGGAAGTGGTTCAATAGCTCGGCTATCACTTCCTTATGTCCGGTCGTGATGGTCAAGTGGATTAAGGCGTCCTGTACATACCAGTTGCGTTGCGTCCTGGCAGTATGGGTTCGAGTCACTTCTGGGGTGTGAGTTTTCAGTTGCATATAGTCCTGGGGACCATTCAGGCTTGTTCGCATTTGTGATCCTCACGTGTTGCCCCAAAAAATGAGGTGATTTGATAAAATGCTATGCCCAAATAACCATCTGAGTGCCGGCGGAGAAGTGGTTCAAATAGCTTCGGCTATCACTTCCTTATGTCCGGTCGTGATGGTCAAGGGATTAAGGCGTCCCTGTACATACCAGTTGCGTTGCTCCTGGCAGTATGGTTTCGAGTCACTTCTGGGGTGAGAGTTTTCAGCTGCATATAGTCCTGGGGACCATTCAGCCTAGTTCGCATTTGTGTTCCTCACGTGTTGCCCAAAATATGAGGTGATTTGATAAAATGCTATGCCCAAGATTACCATCTAAGTGCCAGTGGGGAAGTGGTTCAAATAGCTCAGCTAGCACTTACTTATGTCAGGTCATGATGGTCAAGCAGATTAAGGCATCCCTGTACATAGTTCTCTCTTGAACACTGTGAGGGGTCTGCCAGTTATGCCCCTTATGTGTAGTAGAAGCGTGTTGAACAGTCTCGGGTCTCTGATGTTGATAGAGTTCTCCCTCAGAGTACCTGTTGCACCTCTGCTTTTCAACGGGGATGTTCTGCACATCCTGCCATGTCTTCTGGTCTCATGTGATGTTATTTCTGTGTGCAGGTTTGGGACCAGCCCCTCAATATTTTCCACGTATAGATTATTATGTATCTCTCCCTCCTGCGCTCAAGGGAATACAGATTTCAGGGTGGTGCCATAAGCACAATTAGAGAAACGCTGTCTGAACATCAGAGGTCCACGGCTTTTCAACACCCAGCAAGCATTAGAAATATTGCCGGAATTAAGGTGGAAGCATTCAAGAGGCACGTGGACAGGTTCTTGCAAGAAGGGCCAGACCAACCAGGCTGTAAGTAGTGGATATGTCCAAGCAACAGTCAGTTGGATCACATTGAATTCGGGTATGGCTTAGTATGCCTGCGCTCTAGAGATTTACAGATTAAGCATTTTAAATCGGTCCCAATAATTTAAACGTTTTATTGATGAAATCCAGCGAGCCAGGGGGAGCGTGAAGGGAGGTCGGAGGGGGGGGGGGGAATGTAGAAGGCACCATAAACAAGTACAATTAAGGCGGTGTACACTCCACTCTGTCGACAAGAGTGAGCAGGACGCCAGAAGACTCACACCAGGTGACGAGTCTCACCCTCACCCCTCCCACTATAATAGTCATGCATATTTTAACTCGGTTTATATTAATTTATAATTTCATAGGGATTATATCGAAAGCAGGAAATAAGCAAATGGCCAAAATCTAGTTAGAACCCGGGCCACGGTGACATAGATCATCGAAAACCCGTCAAGGTAACGTATAACATTTTAAGAATGAATGGGCCAAGTTGGAGGAAGGCAGCGAGGCCCGGCGCAGTAACCAGGTGATCAACATTCAATGTGAGAAGCAGACGCTTGCCAGCCGCGCTACCAGACACTGATTGATATTCAAAGTTCACAAACAAAAAATCCAACTTCGACGCCATCAACTTCAAAAAAAGGTTGAAGATATGTTGCAAAATATTTCCGCCCTCCGTTTTTTTGGGTGGGAGGATTAAAGAGGATGGAGAGGCATAAATAAAGGGAAGTTTAGAAATGGGAAATACAGTGAGAGTTATGAAAGCAGGCGGGCTGTCCGCCTTGCTGACACGATGTGTGGGTGTTGGCAGCTAAGCTTGTTCTCTCTTGTCAGGGAACTGACACTGTGTGAGAGGTTCTTCACATGTATTTCAGCATATATATGGATGTCTACAGATGAATACTGTGTAGCATTCATATATACACCCTCAGATGCCCTCAGGCAACTAGTGGAGGGAATGTGTTCCGCCATAAATTTAAAATTTCTTGTAATTTACAACACTGAAGTTTGTGTACTCTGAATACCCGCCTGGTTCATGACCTTGGGATAGCCATCTGTGTCAGGTGACACTAACTGAGGGAGTACCTGACGGAAAGTAAACAAACGGTCACTGTCATACAGGTGGTGTTGAAGGTTAGTAGCAAGTGACATGTTGGGTCTTTCAATATCATTGTGTCCTGTTGCTAATTAACGTGAATGACAGAAGAGTGAGGTCGTACAAATCGACGTTGGAACAAGACGCAAAGCGTCTTGTTCCAAAGGCTAAAGAGGAATATGAAAATCGAGATGGACTGTTATAAACATTACAGAAACTGAATTTGGAAATGCTGCAGTGGATTGATTTGAATAATTTTGAGATGAAATTGATAGATTTACAAAACAGCCCAGTTTGGAGGTAAACAAAAATTCAATAGAAGAGCTAAACTGGGAATAAATAGAGAACGGTTAGTAACTGGATTAATGCAGAAAATGAGGTTTTGAAAATCTGGAATTACATTCCTGAAACTTTTGACCGAAAGATCTCTCAATGGCAGTACTAAGTACTGCCATGAGTATAGAAAAAACACTAAATAACAAATAAATAAGCAACAGGCCTTAAAAAAGTGCATTATTATTAATTCATGAATTCTTCATCCTTGGGAATTTCAGATAATTAATTCTTATTTTCCACAACTATAAGTGGCAACACAAGTGTTCATTTTTTTTCAAGTGGCACGTCGGAGAGCATCTTCACGTGCACTGCACCTGAGGAGTCTACCCTCGTGTGCACTCTGTGTACACAGGCGGTGCACAAAGTCATTCTTCCTTATTACTGGCCTAAACCTTGCTTGTGATACCAAGGTTTAGTCCAGTAATAAACCGATTCTATTAAACCCGTGATACCGCTAGTACCATGGACTTGAGAATCCATGGTGCTACCAGTATAATTATTCCAGCTCATGTATTCCTTGAGGTTATCTTGAGATCTTGAGATGATTTCGGGGCTTTTTTTAGAGTCTCCGCGGCCCGGTCCTCGACCAGGCCTCCACCCCCAGGAAGCAGCCCGTGACAGCTGACTAACACCCAGGTACCTATTTTACTGCTAGGTAACAGGGGCATAGGGTGAAAGAAACTCTGCCCATTGTTTCTCGCCGGCGCCTGGGATCGAACCCAGGACCACAGGATCACAAGTCCAGCGTGCTGTCCGCTCGGCCGACCGGCTCCCCTTATGGAAAACGAAAATATAAAAATGGACATCACATACGGAACCAGAAGGACTGGTTCCAAATTGGAACACAGATTACATCACAAGAAACCAGTAGGCATGGCAGGATGTGCAAAATAGCAAAGTAAAGAGCAGAGATGCAATAGGCAATACCAACATGAAGGGCCAAGACTTTTAACACACTCGTGCTACTCATAAAGGAATAAGGCAATAAGGGAACGTAGGGGAATAACTGGCCGACCTCTCAGTGTTCAAGAGAGAACTCGACGAGAGAAAGAATACTTTATCAACCAAGCTGTAATTCATACGTCAGAATACGAGCAGGCGCATCCAATAGCCTGGTTGACCAGACAAGCTGGTAGGCCTGATCAGAGACCGGGCCGAGGGGCCTTTGATCCCCGTAACTTCCACTAGGTACCCCACATATAAAAGTTAGTCAAATCACACTATGGAACGCAACAGCAGTGTAAAGGATTTGGGTGTAATCATGAACACAAAATTAACCGTCACAACTGCAAGAAACTGTTGGATAACAAGAACCTTTCAAACAAGAGATGTAGTACTTATGATGATGCTTCAAGACACTAGTGGTCTCTAGGATGGAATATTGTTGCACACTCAAAAACCCCAGTTAAAGCTGCAAAAATTGCTGACATGGAGAGCATGCAAAGATCTTTTTACCGCTAGAATGCACTCAATGAATCATCCAAAATATCTTTGTTTAGATCGCTTAAAAATTCTAAATCTATATTCCCTAGAGCGAAGGTGTGAGCGGTACATAATAATTTACACTTGGAAAATATTAGAGGTACTAGTTCCAAATCTGTACACGAAAATAACACCCCCACGAGACAAGAAGGCATGGTAGGATGTGCAAAATAGCCCGTCGTTGAAAATCTGAGAAGGCCTAAGACTTTTCAATACTCTCTCTACACGTCAGGAGCATAACAAATCTACTTCCCACGGTGTTCAAAACAGATCTTGATAAACATCTTTATGATAACCTTATCTCGAGATGATTTCGGGGCTTAGTGTCCCCGCGGCCCGGTCCTCGACCAGGCTTCCTTTCTGTTACACATCCCCAGGAAGGAGCCCGTAGCAGCTGTCACTCCCAGGTACCTATTTACTGCTAGGTAACAGGTGCATCAGGATGAAAGAAACTCTGCCCATTTGTTTCCGCCTCCACCGGGGATCAAACCCGGAACTACGAATCCGAAGTACTGTTGTTACGGTCACTATGGGTCGCAACCGGGTTCTTTGATGGTAGAACCAAAATGATAGTATCCGACCCCAAGTCGGTAGTACGCTTTCAAGAAAGTGGCTATGTAGTGCATAAAAAAGGAGGGATGAACAAAACTGTTCCTTTCGTCAATGTATTAAATATCTTTCCACCACCGTTAAGTATATATATATGTACACCGTCACCATAAATAATATACAAAGAACAGATAAGCTATTACTACACTTGTGTACAATCCTTTAGCTCAGGATATCAAACGTGTTCACGTGCAGAGTTCATCAATCCCCAGTATTTCTTCACTGTCCAATAGCGTATCCAACCTTACTGGGAAGAACACCGGCGAGTTCACCTGTACGTGGGCCAGCCCACTGACAGTGTCAGGAGGTGCCTGTACCCCCACGACCGCTCTCCAGCTACTGGCTGGCAGAGTACCTCAGTCACACGCTGAGCGGGGTCACAATACAGGGGTAGCGATCCCCTGGCAGCAGTCTCTAGCGACCAGCACTACTCAACAGGCACCTCCCTGTCGTCAGTCTCTCCCCTAAGCCAGTCCCAAAGGTACGCCGATCCTTTTCAACACTCGAGCACTTGCAGCTACCACACTGCTTCATCGGCGGCGGCTTACTTGGTCGTTTCCAGGACCCTGTAGGGAGACTGTGGACTGCCCAAGATGAACTGCCCTCTCCAGTACCGCTGCCCCCAGACGTCACCACTGTGGACACAAAAACGTCATCAATGACCTTGTCGATACTGGAGAACTAGGAAATACCACTAACTCACTGGGAAGTTGACATTGTGCACTGTAGCACACACTAGGTGGCGCTGGTCTTGATGCGTCACCTCACCAGAGGTCACTCACAACGATCCCCTCTGGCTGACCAAGGCAGGAATCTTTAGCCATTTCCAGGTTTTAGTTTAGCCACCACCAGATGGCATTGTCCATATTGCGTACGATTCCCGGCAGTTCGGGTGCGGACTCGTAGATGGCGCTGGAACTGCCACTCTACCCTTTGACAAGGGTAACGAGTCCGTAACAGCTGTCCACTCAGCTGCCAGGCCCCTGTCAAACCTTCAGAGGATACCTGATCAACCAGGCTGTTGTTCCTCTGCCAGGCTTCGAGCAGCCGCATCAGACTGGTTGACCAGACCAGCAATCAGGATGCTGGGCAGAGACCGGGGTGCAGAGAGACTGATCCTTGGAATCATCGTGTATTGTGTATACCATTCAATTGATTGTCAGAGTATCCAGTAGAAACTTCATTGTTGCTCGTGCAACCAGCAATGTTAGGACAAGCTTTTCAGTGACTGGATGTTTAAGAAAGTGTTAAGACAGGATTGTCCATGGGTGAACCAGTTGATCGGTCAGTTGAGGCAGCCCCGTGTCTCCTGGGGGAGGTGTTCTACTGGCCTTGCAGTACCTGAGGCCCAGCATCTGCTCTACACCTTCCACAGCAGTGACACGCGTGCGTGTTCGCGTGTGTAAAATTACCTGTGTAAGTACTACCTTGTTACCTTGCGGTGATTCCTAGGATCATCGTACCCGCGGCCCGGTTTCTGACCAGGTCTCCTGGTAGGTGGTTTCTCCAACCAGGCTGTTGGACGAAAGCTGCTCGCATACTTACGTATGAATCACAGACACAACTACTGCATATAACAGTTTTGGTCTCAAAACAATTGTGAATAATTTCAATAATATTTCACCATCATATTTTAAGTTATTCTGAAGGTGTAAAGCGCAGATCCTCCCACAATATCCTCCTCCTATGTGGTCCTCCACTGTAGACTCTGGTGACAGTTTACTATCCCCGTGAGGGTGTTAGTGTGCGTGCGTCCGTAATGATAATATGATAATAGTGTAATGATCTTAAGTGTAATTACAGGATGAGAGCTATGCTCGCGTCGTCCCGTCTTCCCCATTTGTTGATATAAACTACTAATGGTTTTGGCATCCACCGCTGTCTCACTTAAATTGTTCCAACCTTCTACAACTATGTTCACAAAATAGAGCTTTTGTACAGTTTTTGGCACATTTGTTTACTTGGCTATAATCTATGGCCTCGTGCTCATGAAAATTGTGTCGAAACCTGTCACTATTTTGTACGTAGTGATCATATTGCTTATTTTCCTTCTATCTACCAGCTGTGTGTGTACTCACCTAGTTGTGCTTGCTGGGGTTGAGCTTTGGCTCTTTGGTCCCGCCTCTCAACTGTCAATCAATTGGCGTACAGATTCCTGAGCCTACTGGGCCCTATTAAATCTACATTTGAAACTCTATGTATTACGGTATCGACACCGTCGCCCGAGTATGGAGTGGCGATTTATGCGCCATCTATGGATCTGCACTCCAACTCCTCAGTGTTGGGTGCAACGCAGACAATGCCATCTGTAGGTGGTGGCGTGGCATCGGTGAAAGGCTCCGGTTTCCTGCATCAGTCGGAATGTGAGGTCGATGATGATGACCTCTGGTGGGTGTCGTAATGATATCAACGCCATCTAGGTTGTGGCTACAAGTTACAATTTCAGTTCCCCGGTGGATGGGTGTTATCCTAAGGCCACCCAGTATACTGTCTGTCTAGCTAATGACGTTTATGTTCACAGAGGTGACGTGAGGAGGCGAGTGTGCTGAGGAGAGCCATTCACCTTGGGCAGTCCTGAACTCTTGACTTGGTCCTGTGAGAAGACTAAGTGGCCGCCGTCGGTTATAGCAGTGTGCGAGCTGCTGATTTATGCAGTGTCGTATGGGCTGACGTACCCGGGATAGGCCAGGAAGAGTTACGCAACGACAGTGGTACATCTGTTGAGAAGTGCTGCCAGTGAGTTGCTAGAGACTTCTGCCAGGGTGCTAGCTACCCCTGAAAGTGATTGTTTGAGACCCCTGTCAGCGTGTTGCTGAAACCCTCTGCCTGTGTGTACCTGGAGGGCGGAGGTGAGGTATTGGCACATCGTGACGATATGGTGTGTAATTACCTACGTATAGTTACAGGATGAGAGCTACACTTGTGCTCTCATCAGAGAACAATCAGAGAACACTGTATAAACATCAGAGGTCCGCAGTTGTTCAACACCCTCCCAGCAAACATAAGAAATATTGCCGGAACAACCGTGGACATCTTCAAGAGGAAACTAGATTTATTCCTCAAAGGAGTGCCGGACCAACCGGGCTGTGGTGGGTATGTGGACCTGCGGGCCGCTCCAAGCAACAGCCTGGTGGACCAAACTCTCACTAGTCAAGCCTGGCCTCGGGCCGGGCTTGGGGAGTAAAATAACTCCCAGAACCCCATCAAGCAGGTATCAACCAGGTACCTAAGTGTAGTTACAGGACAAGAGTTACGCTCGTGGTGTTCTGTCTTCCCAGTACTCTTCGTCTGGGGCCTGACAGTTGAGTGGACAGCGCTTCGGATTCGTAGTCCTGAGGTTCCGGGTTTGATCCCCGGTGGAGGCGGAAACAAATGGGCAGAGTTTCTTTCACCCTGATGGCCGTTACCTAGCAGTAAATAGGTACCTAGGAGTTAGACAGCTGCTACGGGCTGCTTCCTGGGGATGTGTAACAAAAAGACCTGGTCGAGGACCGGGCCGCGGGGACAGTAAGCCCCAAAACCATCTCAAAATAACCGCAAGATTGTCACATAACGTTTTGAAACTACTGACGGTTTTGGCCTCCACCTCCTTCTCACTTAATTTGTTCCAACCGTCTACCACTGCAAAAGAAAACTTTTTAATATTTTTTCGGCACCTTTGTTTCCTTAGCTTGAATCGATGTCCTTTTGTTCTTTAAGTTGCACAATAACAGCTCTGAATGGGGCTGTTATTGTGCAATAGTATTTCATCCTAGAAAGTACTAGCGTCTTCGAAGAGTATCATTATTGGTACGACATCTCTTGGTTGGCAGGTTCTTGTTATCCAACCTGTCATTTTTCTTGCAGTTGTGACTTAGTTAAGTTTTTTAAAAGTAAGATCTTCCGATACGATTACTCCCAGATAATTTACGCTACTCTTTCGTTAGTGTGACTTGACAGCGATATATGTGGTTTCCATTTTTATATTTTCGTTTTTTTTTCCACAACGCATGAACTGGAATGTATCCTGTTTAAATACCATATTATATTGTGGTCCATTGAAAGACCTGATTTACATCAGAGGAGGTTTGCCGTATCCTCTGTTGTCTACTCTTATGAAAATCCTAGTGTCATCTGCAAAGGATGATACAGTACTATAGATTGTGTCCTTGTGTATGTCCGATATGAGAATGCGAAAGAGTACTGAAGCAAGCACAGTACTCTGAGGGACTGAGCTCTTCACGGTGGATGACCCAGATTTTAATTTCGTTTGGAAATTTAACGTCCACCTTCTTTTTATTATGTTTTCTCCAATTCTACAGTTCATTTCCCAAACATCTGCTATACAGTCTTCCATTTCTCTAATGCCACTGTCTACTTCCAATTTCTTGCCCTCTCCTCGTCGCCCTCGCCGGCCAGGCCTCTCCTCGTCGCCCTCGCCGTCCCTCGCTGCTCGCCTCGCCATCCCCCACAACCCGGGCGTCTGCTTGATGCTGCCGGCGCCGTGGAATGTAAATAATACATCAGAATTGCATTTTGAGACGTCCTGCAGGAACGTGGCCGCGAGGGGACACCGCCTCACACGCTTCCCCCCCCCCCTCAGGGGATCCTCGGACGTGTCCTTGCCTTAAATAAGAATTCCTGGAAGGATGAAAAGAAACGGAAAACCTCGCAGGAATTCGTTGCGATGTTTTCTATCCTCGCTCTTTCCTCCTCTCGGTGTGTGTTTCATAGCAAGTCTTCGCGTTCCATCCAGCGTGTGTGAACTCACCTATTTGTACTCGTCTATTTGTACTCGTCTATTTGAGCCTGCAGTATCGAGCATTGGTTTTTGGATCCCGCCTTTCTCGCCATCGGTTGTTTAATTAAAAGAAATGGTTTGTCCTATTTCCCTATCATATGTACTTTTAAAATTATGAATAGAGTTTGCTTCCACAACCTGTTCAATTAGTTCATTCCATTTCCATTCCATTCCGCTAAAACTATTTTCCAGCTTCACTTCAACAAAATCATTGTTCATTTGTTCCAATTTATTACGACTATTGTTGAAAATGAATTAATTGAACACACACCGGAGACAATTAGTACTGGCGGCGCAGGTGTAGTATTTATACAGTTTGTATGTGCTTCAATTATGAGTTTTGTAAGTTGTTTTTGACGCCATTATATTCATAGGATATTTCTGAATTTTATGTAAAGATTTGAACAACACCTAATCTTTGACACTCACCTGAGTACATTATCAAGGTCTGAGTACATTATCAAGGTCTGAGTACATTATCAAGGTCTGAGTACATTATCAGGTCTGAGTACTGTATATGGTTAACACTTACACATTTAGTCCTATTAACTCTCTTCCAAGAATTTCACCTCCCCATCCTTCTCCCCCTTTTGGACATCAAATCGAAATCGAGACTTACACCTCCACGATTAATACCGCCTTGTCTTAACCATATACTCAGACCTTGATAATGCACTTGGATGAGTTCGAGAGACTTGTGTAGTTCAGATGTTTACATAAAATTCGGAAATACTCAAAGAGGATTTTTTATTCTGTTATGTGCGAGATAAGACATTACCATTACTTATGTTTATTGTTGTTTGTAAGTGTAAGGTCAAACGTTGTCTCTCTAATTCTTATTCTGGGGTTTTAAAGTAAGGGAAATCTATGCGGATAGTCTCATGGCCGCTAAAGTGTGATTTCATTCAAAGTTCGAACTTGGATTTTCTCTGACGTCAGCGTGTGCTACATTCTTCTGCTTCGCTTTGCATTCCAGGCAATCTACACGTACGTCGTGGTAAAACAGTTATGGGTAAAGGTAAATTAACACAGTGCTTTTCGAAACCAATCTGGATCAGATTAGAAGCGATCCTTGAATGTAAACTGGACGACTGACAAGCACACCTTGTGTGGGTTCCTTCTACCACTTCTCCCGGTACGCGAGAGACCAAACTCCCGAGTGACATCCCCAACAAATCGGTTTCTGGCAGCCACGCCATTGAATGACCGCTGATCGCACTCGCGACAGCAGAAGGTCCAGTAATCGTGGGCACATACTGATAATGCAGTATACTATTATGGCATCCCTACTTTTTACCAAGATTTTTTTTACCACTTTTTACCAAGACTACTTTTTACACTCGAGCAGATTGGGTTCTTGACCCAGTATTTTCTAGGTAGCTACAAATTATGTGAACTTCCTCACTTTCCTGTTCCACTTGACACATTTACTGCTTTGACAGTGTTCCAGTGGTTTTGAGAGACTGTCTCGCTTTTCATAAAAGAAGAACTAGGCGAATAAGCCCAAAAGAATGCCATTATTAAAACAGCCTAAACTCTACATACCAGGCCGATTTTTTTAAGCAAGATAGGAGAAGAATGGTTTAAAATGTCCAGACTCTACTACCTACTCCGGTAAATGTTAAGAGGACACAAACACGGTGGCAACCTTACCTGATCCTCGGTTACTAACATATGTAAAACATAAGGTACTTCCACAAATACGATATCATTAAAATGTCCTAATATTAATGGTATAAAAACACACAGATCTAACAAAGACCATTTTATAACTGGCCTCTTGAATGAAGCAAGCTAACTAAAACTCACACTAAGGTAATGATAGTAAACTATGGATACTGGAATACAATTTGTTCGGATGTGAGAGGAAACAGTTATATACAGGGTGGGGGGTCGTTCTGTGCATCACTGTTATCTGCACTGAGCTGATAACACCATAATGAGAGAATGTGACAAATACAGTGATATCAGATATAACTATTTCATACACGTAGAAATCACAATATCGTGATATATCAATAAACACATTTTCATAGTAACAAATTACAGTTCATAACTGTATTTGATTCCTTCCTTGATTTGACTGCTTCCTGGGATTCAGTTACATCTGAATCTCAAGAAACATTCTAATGGGGTACACACAAATGACCTCTTGCGGATGTGTGCTATTTACCTTACATCAAATAGTAGAANGCGGATAATTACACTCCTACCTTGAGGTTACCTTGAGGTTACTTGAGGTGCTTCCGGGGCCAGCGTCCCGCGGCCCGGTCGTGGACCAGGCCTCCTCGTTGCTGGACTGGTCAACCAGGCTGTTGGACGCGGCTGCTCGCAACCTGACGTATGAGTCACAGCCTGGTTGATCAGGTATCCTTTAGAGGTGTTTATCAAGTTCTCTCTTGAACACTGTGAGGGGTCTGCCAGTTATGCCCCTTATGTGTAGTGGAAGCGTGTTGAACAGTCTCGGGCCTCTGATGTTGATAGTTCTCTCTCAAAGTACCTGTTGCACCTCTGCTCTTCAACGGGGTATTCTGCACATCCTGCCACTCAAGAACATTTTTTTTTGCAGTCATCGAGAAGGCGATGTGTGAGGATATACGAGTGGTCCTTACTGCTGGCTCCCACACGACCTCGCTGCCACCACTCTAAAATGTAACACTCGCACACTAAAAGAAAAAAATTCGTGTGCCGAGGATTGCAAATTATGGAACACATCTCCACCAGTGACAGGTGAGGTCACGAATAAATTGTCCAAGCTTACAGAAACTTCAAAAACAAAAGAAGGTCTGAAAATTAACATCCACCACGCTCCACCACCACCATTACCAGAGGCGCACGGTGCGAAACATGACAGTCACTTCATATGGCAGAAAACGTACAGAGTCATAACATGTTGAAGTGTTAGAGCGACCGTCAACAATATGGGGGACAAAAATAAATAAAAGAGGGCACGTAGTGAGGGGGGAGGGGGAAGGGAACTATCAGGGAAAGCGCCAAACCATCACGACTATACAGCACTGGAAAGGGATCAGGATAAGGATTTGGGAGGGGACGGGGGAAAGGAATGGTGCCTAACCACTTAGACGGTCGGGGATTGAACGCCGACCTGCGTGAAGCCAGACCGTCGCTCTACCGTCCAGCCCAAGTGGGAGGGGAGGGAGAAAGTATAAACTGATTTAAAGTTGATTAAACAAAACAAAACAAAAGAAATTGGCATATTTGAATTAGCCTTTAGGAGTGAGTAGTGAGCGGGCCCGTTAATTAAGTTCTTTCAATGAATTTCTGTTCAGTCTGACTGCAGCGCTTGCTTTGAACCGGGACACACGTCAACAACCTGGCAGATCAAACAGTCCGTCCTCTCGGGCGTTCACAACGTCACTAAACTGATGTACTAAATTCCCCGAACCTAACCAACCCGAGCACCCACGTATCGAAAAAGGGAAATAACGCAAATTTTTCCGAGCCGCTGTGGTTTTTAGTACAACAGTTTTTGACCTTAGGGGATGTAGACGTCAAAATGTATTATGTATGTATTATGTACGATGTATTATTGTACGATGTATTATTGGAGAGGCCCGGTGATACCAAAAACAAATTTTTATCACCTATACCTATAAAATAGAAAGTCAGTGTTTGTCTATTTAATCAAGGTTAGAGACCAAACACTTATGGCTAGTCTCAACCAAGTTTTCAGGATGACACACGGGTTACTTACCTTGTGGCTACCTTGCGGTGGTTCCAAGGATCAACGTTTCTGTCCATGCCTCCTATTTGGTGGTCAGGTCAAGTGATGGACGCCCCTGCTTGCAGGCTAACGTATGATTCACAGCCAAGTTGATCAGGTATTCTTTGGAGGTGTTTATCAAGTTCTCATTTGAACAATGTAAGAGGACGACCAGTTATGCCTCTTATGTTTAGAGGGAGAATGTTGAAGTCTTGGGCCTCTGATGTTAACACAGTTCTCTCTCCGCGGAGCTATTGCACCTCTGCTTTTCAACGGGCTATTTTGCACTTCCTGCCATGCCTTCTGGTCTCATGTGGTGTTATTTCCGTGTGTAAATTTAACACCAGCCCATATAATATTTCCAAGTGTAGTTTATTTTCTTACTTTCCTTTCTGCGGTCTAGCATGATCGACTCCTATGATGTCTGAAATGGTACCGTTTCACTTTTCGGTTGTTCATAAATTTTATAATGTAGTCTAGCACACTATGTATCCCATCATAAAGGCAAGGGGTTCCTGCGCTAGTGCAGATGTATATATCAATGTTAATGATATAATATTGCATGTTATGAGGGAAGGGGGGGGAGAGAGAGAGAGAGAGAGAGAGAGAGAGAGACGGAGGGAGAGAGAGAGAGAGAGAGTGAGAGGAGAGAGAGAAGAGAGAGAAAAAAGGAGAGAAAGCGAGAGAGAGAGAAAGAGGGAGGAAGAGGAGGGAGACAGAGGAGGAGGAAAAGGAGAGGTGGAGGAGAAGGAGAAATGGTACTGAAGCTAATGAGGATAAGTATGGTTATCATCGTGATGGGTGGGGGTGATACCTTAGTGATGACCCTGGATGGTCAAGATAACTGGTGATGATCCTGGATGATCAAGATAACTGGGTGATGATCCTGGATGATCAAGATAACTGGGTGATGATCCTGGATGATCAAGATAACTGGGTGATGATCCTGGATGATCAAGATAACTGGGTGATGATCCTGGATGATCAAGATAACTGGTGATGATCCTAGATGGTCAAGATAACTGGTGATGATCCTAGATGGTCAAGATAACTAAATGATGCTGGATGGTCAATTAGTGACGATGCTGGATGAAAAAATAGTATTTATGTGAAGATAACGACATAGTGATGATGGATGACTATATATATCGGTATGGATGACGCCCCGTCTCTCTGGAGGCTGCAAGTGTCCGTGCAGTGAGGGGGAGATAAAGCGTCCATCCAAAGTTGTGGGCGACGATCGAGCGAGCATTTATTGCCAAACTCTGGCATAATACCACCATTAATCTTGCCCTGCACAAGAACCAAAATATTCGCATATCGCCAGCCGTCCCGTAATGAGGCATGACGGAGGGGGGGTGCAGGGAGACCATGGTCCTCTAGGGGGGGGACCATGGCCCTCTGGGGGGGGGAACCATGCCCTTCTGGGGCTCATGGTCCACTGAGGACCACTGAGAGTCTGATCAGACGGCGACATGACTGAGGGTGGCTGGGCGCTCCGGCCCTCGTGTTTTCAGAAACGATGATGGACGAGTAGGGTCACTTGCATTATAATTATAATAATTACTAAAATTAATATTATCCCGCCCATATGGCGCTAGATAATACTGTTCAGTGTTGTGAATCACATCCGTCAGCATCACCCTAGCGATACTCAAGAGCGCGGTCAGCTCCGTCCCTGGCCCACGCCAGGACGGACTAACGGAGAGCATCAACATCACAATGGCAAGCATTTGTAGAAACCTACACTCACATTCCCGAGCGTTCTCACGTATTCACTCGGGTCTTAATCTCCCCTCACACTATCTCTCCCCGGGATAAAAAGGTGAACAGGGGACTGGAGAAGGCACACAGCCTTCGCCTCCCACAATTCAAGTCCCAGTTCGTGCATGCCAACCCGCTCTCACGCTATGCTACCTGGTTGATACCTGGTTGATGGGGTTCTGAGAGTTCTTCTACTCCCCAAGCCGGCCCAAGGCCAGGCTTGACTTGTGAGAGTTTGGTCCACTAGGCTGTTGCTTGGAGCGGCCCGCAGGCTACATATCCACCACAGCCCGGTTGGTCAGGCACTCCTNCCAGTTTAGTCTTATGCTTGACTAGATAGGGACTCCATGCTGGAGCCGCATACTCCAGGATTGGTCTGACATATGTGGTATATAATGTTCTGAAAGATTCCTTACACAAGTTTCTAAAGACCGTTCTTATGTTAGCCAACCTGGCATATGCTGATGTTATCCTCTTGATATGAGCTTCAGGGGACAGGTCTGGCGTGATATCAACCCCCAGGTCTTTCTCTCTCTCTGACTCATGAAGTATTTCATCTCCCAAATGATACCTTGTATCTGGTCTCCTGCTTCCTACCCCTATCTTCATTACATTACATTTGCTTGGGTTAAACTCTAACAGCCATTTGTTCGACCATTCCTGCAGCTTGTCCAGGTCTTCTTGAAGTCTCAAGCTGTCCTCCTCTGTCTTAATCCTTCTCATAATTTTGGCGTCGTCAGCAAACATTGAGAGGAATGAGTCTATACCCTCTGGGAGATCATTTACGTATATCAGAAACAGGATAGGTCCAAGTACAGAGCCCTGTGGGACTCCACTGGTGACTTCACGCCAGTCTGAGGTCTCACCCTCACTGTAACTCTCTGCTTCCTATTGCTTAGGTACTCCCTTATCCACTGTCACGCAGGACAGAGGGTCATACATAAGACAATAGGTCTAAACTGTAGGCTGAAGCACATATATATCACTGGTGATGTCTCGCCAATCTGAGACCTCACCCCTCACAGTAACTCTGTCTTCTGTTGCTTAGGTACACCCTTACCCAATGGAGTACCTTCCTGCTTGATACCTGCTTGATGGGGTTCTGGGAGTTCTTCTACTCCCCAAGCCCGGCCCGAGGCCAGGCTCGACTTGTGACTTCCCTTTCACTCGTGCCTGCATCTCCAGCTTTTTCACTAGCCTCTTGTATGGTACGTGTCAAAGGCTTTCTGGCAATCCAAAAATATGCAGTCTGCCCACCCTTCTCTTTCTTGCCTGATTTATGTTTCCTGGTCTTAGAATTCAATTAATCCTGTGAGGCAGGAGTTGCCATCCCTGAACCTATGTTGATGCTGTTACAAAGTTCTTTCGCTCCAGATGTTCCACTAGCTCTTTTCGCACAATCTTCTCCATCAGCTTGCATGGTATGCAGGTTAGGGACACTGGCCTGTAGTTCAGTGCCTCCTGTCTATCCCCTTTCTTGCATATCGGGACTACATGAGCCGTCTTACAAATTTTTGGCAGGTCCCCTGTTACAAGTGATTTGTTATACACTATGGAGAGTGGCAGGCACAGTGCTTCTGCTCCTTCCTTTAGTATCCAAGGGGAGACTCCGTCTAGGCTTATAGCCTTTGTCAAATCCAACTCTAGCAAAAGCTTCCTTACATCCTCACTAGTAATCTCAAACTCTTCTAGTGGTTCCTGGTTAACTATTCCCTCTCCTGGTTAACTTCCCCTTGGTCTAATGTGAAGACCTCCTGGAATTTCTTATTCAATTCTTTGCACACTTCCTTGTCGTTTGTAGTGAATCTGTCTGCCCCTATCCTCAATTTCATTATCTGTTCCTTTACTGTTGTTTTTCTCCTGATGTGGCTGTGCAGCAATTTACGTTGAATGCTTGCCTTGCTTGTGATGTCATTTTCGTATTGCTTTTCTGCCTCTCTTCTCAACCTGACATATTCATTCCTGGCACTCTGGTATCTTTGTCTGCTCTCAGTTGTCCTGTTATTTCAATAGTTTCTCCACGCCCTTTTACTCTGCTGCTTAGCTAGCCTACATCTCCGATTAAACCATGACTTTCTTTATCTGCATTTTGTTGTTTTCTTTTTTGGACCGGGACAAACTTGCCTGTTGCCTCCTTACACTTCTGCGTGATGTAGTCCATCATGTCTTGGGCCGTCCTTCATGTCCATCTTGTGAGTGAGTGAGTGAGTGAGTGAGTGAGTGAGTGAGTGAGTGAGTGAGTGAGTGAGTGAGTAAGCGAGTGAGCGAGCGAGAAAGAGAGAGTGTGAGAGAGAGCGAGAAATGGTGGTAAGGGGAAATAGGAAGGGAAGGGTGAGGGGGAAGTTGAGAGTAAGTTGGAGGTTCCTCCTCCCACCCCACCACCGAGGGTGCCTGGAGTGAGACAGGCGGAGGAATGATTCACGAGTTTTGCCAATATCCGTTCCATCAGGGCGCGAGGGCCCGTGCAGTGGCTATCAAGCCCTTCTTGCTGGTGCTGCTGCTGCTGCTGCTGCTGCTGCATACAACCTCTACTAAAAAAATTTAAATTTTTTTAATGTTATATATTCTGCATGAAATTTAACATTTTAATGTTACTTGCTTGCATGCAGCGTCGATCGCTAGCTCCAAAGCCCCACCTGTCAAGCTTTTACTATGTTTAACGCAATGACTCGCGTTCGTAATGTATTTTATCACATTAGCATGTAAAATTACGTATCTAGGGGGTTTTCAAGCAATATTACTTCTAACGTATTTCATTTACGTATAATGACAATGTCAATGTCAATGACATCATCAAGAGAAGCCTCGTCTCAGCTCGGTGCCCAGCGGAGAGAGAACCTCGCATCCTAGGGGTCCAAAACCCGGATTTCCCTGCACTTCGTCCTGACGGCATCACCATATACTCCTGGAAGGAGGGTAGACAGTTGGTGTGGGACTACACATGTGTACCCACCCTGGCTGACACCTATGTACTTCGGAGCTCAAGAAGATCCTATGGACCTCATGCGAACCTAAAATAATGGATATGAGACTGAGTTTCCTTAAACTGTCTTCCTAGGTAGGTATGTATGGCAAGGGCAGGAGGTAGCCATTGTACACACGAAGAGACATTAAAAAGAGTTGAGAGCTTGCGCGACGTGTGGGCCCAGGAAGCCCCGGCACCTCTCCTGGGCTGCCCAGCCTGGTGGCGGGAAGCGCGTCCACAAGGGTGCTGGGGAGAACGCTTGCGGAAACAATCAGAAAAAAAGACTGTGTTCACATGACAATTGGAGACACGCTGCCGAGGGTTGAAAGGCTTGGTGAGGCTACACCGAGGGGAGGACGAGCAGTGTTGAGTGTAAAGCAGTGGACATGAAGGGAAGCAGCTGTCACCACATAGAGTGTGGTGTCAACAGTTGTAGACAGGGTATGGTGTCACAGTGAACCAACAAGGGGGAGGCGGCAATGCACTGGTAGGGTTACAAAGACGGATTAAGACACATTCCACAGTGTAGCAGTTCTATTTACAACACGCACACACGAACTAGTAGTAAATGCCATTTAAGCAAAACAGTTCTGATGCAAATTCAAAAGCGGCAACTGATTGTGCATCGCAGTACAAGATTTTCCATCTTAAAGGTAGTGCCTAAACAGCTTAGTGAATAGCACTAAGTCAGGTTAGATTTGATCATTTTGAACTGACAAGGAATGCAACCAGCGGCGAGGAAAGTGATGGGATGGATTATAAGAAGGTTCCAGAGTTATGGTATAATGGCTGCTGTGGGCCCATTGATCTAACTAAGGCTTGAAGCATTTATGCAGTAGAATAATACCAGAAGACAGCCATGTGTTGTGCTACAGTGTGTGTGTGTGGGGGGGGGGGGTTCCCAGATCCTTTACCTGATGCTTTCCTACTATGAGCAGGTCTGGTTGTGTCCTCTACCCTATATTTCATTTTAGATCTTAATTTTTTCCATACCGAAGCACCTGGAATTGATCACTGTTAAACATGTTATTTTCCGCTACCCAATCAAAAACTTTATTAATATCAGCCTCGAGTTTCCAATGTATTTTCCACAGTTAACTTTCATGCTGATTTTTGTCATCAGCAAAAAATGACACTAAGCTGTGATTTGTATTTGTGTATGTATGAGAATAAGAAAAGGGAGTGTGCAAGGACGGGCGAGAGGAGCGCTCTACTCTACTCGAGACAAGAGCCTGGTGCTAACAGGACAAGGAAGCAGACAAGAAAGTGTCATGTGCACAACGAGAATCGTCTCGTCTCATTATGTGTTGTCATATTCCCCCTCAAATAAAAAACAAATCAAGTTCTTTACTGGTAGCATAGAACCAGCAAAACTATTTAACCACTTGGATCACCTGAAAACACTTCAAATGAACAAATCAAATTGGTCCAAGTTCTCCCAGGGATCCACTGATTGGTCATAAATTGGATGGTGTACATACCTAACATTTTTACGATTCTTGAAGACTTTACACAAATAAAAATACAAAGGCGTTAGAGAAATCTCAATCGATATACTGGAAAGACTTTAATAAATATATTACTAGAATGATACTAGAATTGACTAGGTGTCAATCCTTAACTGTACCCCGCTGTTCGCCCAGCAGTGAATGAATGACCCGCCCACAGGATGGGTATGGGGTGCATAATAAATGAACGAGCCTAAACTGAAACGACCCTTCTACCACAGTTATGTGAATACCCCCCCCCCCATCCCCACCAACCATGCCCGCTATACAATGGGAGTAGTGAACCTCGAGCCCCTCACCCTGGCCACCACTGAGTAGTGAACCTCGAGCCCCTCACCCTGGCCACCACTGAGTAGTGAACCTCGAGCCCCTCACCCTGGCCACCACTGAGTAGTGAACCTCGAGCCCCTCACCCTGGCCACCACTGAGTAGTGTACCTAGGGCCCCTCACCCTGGCCACCACTGAGTAGTGAACCTAGGGCCCCTCACCCTGGCCACCACTGAGTAGTGAACCTAGGGCCCCTCACCCTGGCCACCACTGAGTAGTGTACCTAGGGCCCCTCACCCTGGCCACCACTGAGTAGTGTACCTAGGGCCCCTCACCCTGGCCACCACTGAGTAGTGAACCTAGGGCCCCTCACCCTGGCCACCACTGAGTAGTGAACCTAGGGCCCCTCACCCTGGCCACCACTGAGTAGTGTACCTAGGGCCCCTCACCCTGGCCACCACTGAGTAGTGAACCTAGGGCCCCTCACCCTGGCCACCACTGAGTAGTGAACCTAGGGCCCCTCACCCTGGCCACCACTGAGTAGTGTACCTAGGGCCCCTCACCCTGGCCACCACTGAGTAGTGTACCTAGGGCCCCTCACCCTGGCCACCACTGAGTAGTGAACCTAGGGCCCCTCACCCTGGCCACCACTGAGTAGTGTACCTAGGGCCCCTCACCCTGGCCACCACTGAGTAGTGTACCTAGGGCCCCTCACCCTGGCTGCCACTGAGTAGTGTACCTAGGGCCCCTCACCCTGGCCACCACTGAGTAGTGTACCTAGGGCCCCTCACCCTCGCCACCACTGAGTAGTGTACCTAGGGCCCCTCACCCTCGCCACCACTGAGTAGTGTACCTAGGGGCCCTCACCCTGGCCACCACTGAGTAGTGTACCTAGGGCCCCTCACCCTCGCCACCACTGAGTAGTGTACCTAGGGCCCTCTCACCCTGGCCACCACTGAGTAGTGTACCTAGGGCCCCTCACCCTGGCTGCCACTGAGTAGTGTACCTAGGGCCCTCACCCTGGCCACCACTGAGTAGTGTACCTAGGGGCCCTCTCACCCTGGCCACCACTGAGTAGTGTACCTAGGGGCCCTCACCCTGGCCACCACTGAGTAGTGTACCTAGGGCCCCTCACCCTGGCCACCACTGAGTAGTGTACCTAGGGCCCCTCACCCTGGCCACCACTGAGTAGTGTACCTAGGGCCCTCTCACCCTGGCCACCACTGAGTAGTGTACCTAGGGCCCCTCACCCTGGCCACCACTGAGTAGTGTACCTAGGGCCCCTCACCCTGGCTGCCACTGAGTAGTGTACCTAGGGCCCCTCACCCTCGCCACCACTGAGTAGTGTACCTAGGGCCCCTCACCCTCGCCACCACTGAGTAGTGTACCTAGGGCCCCTCACCCTCGCCACCACTGAGTAGTGTACCTAGGGCCCCCTCACCCTGGCCACCACTGAGTAGTGTACCTAGGGCCCCTCACCCTGGCCACCACTGAGTAGTGTACCTAGGGGGCCTCACCCCCCCCCCTCACCACCACCACTGCACAACGACCCCAGAATCTCCAATAAGACGGAATAGCGCCACTACGAGACCAAACTTTCCCGGACACAAGTCGATGAAAAATAAATTACTCCCGCGATTGGAAAAGTACCGCGGACCCCGCCGACCTTCTGGGGGACCTTGTGGGAGGTGAAGGTTTCGGTTATTTACCCTCAGCAATAAGCCACATGGTTGCACCTGACAATCCCAATCATTATGGCCGAAGAGGAGGAGGATGAGGGAGAGAATCAGTAATAGCGAGAATCCGTCTTGGTAACAAATATCCATGGAGATATGGAATGGAAACAACAGTTGAGCAGCGAAGTTGCAGAATCTGTGGTGAGAGTGATGGACACCGCCTTGGCCACTATCTACGTGAATGTGAACACCTGAGAGACATCAGAAGTATGTGTAGAATAATAAACCCCACATTGAGCTAGGAAAACACTATTTGTCAAATATTGATACTGTTCTTAGAAGATTCACCCATTTTGCACCCGCAAGATAACGTAAGCTTTTAAGGGTTGATAGATGTTAATCTTCTTGTTTGAGGAGCTGTTCACTTGAGACAGTTAAGCCTGGGATCGAACCCAGGACCACAGGATCACAAGTCCAGTGTGCTGTCCGCTGTTGAGCGAACATGTTGCAAATTCGAGTCAGCCTAGGAATGAATGATCGCTGATGGAGTTAGGTTCTTTGAACCGACACAAGCACTATGAAACTGCAGATGGTCGAGGGTCTTGTGTTGGTATTCCCAACTTCTGGTCGCCCTGAAAGTTGCGCCAAGAGAGCACTGACCTTTCAGTGTCACGTCCTCTTAAGGTAACCTTTTATAAATAACAGTAAAGCTTCTGACACATCTTTGGTGTTGATAGTTTTGCGGGTGAAGACTTGCCAGTGTGAAGGCTTCTCGCGTAGCGCTATACTTTGTCTAGACGGCACATGAGGACAAGGAGGCAGGCCATCCAGGACCGTGGTGCATGTACAAGATGTTCAATACATTGTATGTTGTAAACATATAAGGTATTGCAACCCCTTGCTATAAAGAAGGCGAGATCTTAGGGCTGCTGCACGTTCCTATAATGGTTTAGGCAAGGCCATTTTCACAGGATGTGCTGGAAAGACATCGTTTTGAAACACATATGCATATATTGCTAGATTTTTATGGACAATTGATCACCTATCTATGCAGTGCGGAAAAAAACAATATTGACAATGTCACAATAGGGAATAGAAATAAAAGGGTTAACAAACGATATAGAAGGACAAGACCAGTAAAAGGAAATAAAAAATCATACAGCCAGATAAAATTTGTGGAAGAGATAAAGATAAAAGTAGACCCGGACATGTAAAACAGATCAAACAAAACAAACTGGCTCAGAGAGACTGACCAAAAAAGCAAACATATGTAAATGCTGCGCTGGAAGGGGGGGGGGTGTCCCGACAGGCTTGAAATGGAAAGGAAACAGAATGCAGTTACCAACAACCTAGGAAATATAGATATTTGCTCAGAATAGGAAAAATGTTTAAGAATAGTGTTGGAACTTTCACCCAGACAGTTGTAGGATCTACCAGACGAAAGGAAATGGTATGATCTATATTGCCAGAACACTGCACATCTTATGGAACTGCTAGGTAACAGGGGCATAGGGTGAAAGAAACTCTGCCCATTGTTTCTCGCCGGCGCCCGGGATCGAACCCGGGACCACAGGATCACAAGTCCAGCGTGCTGTCCGCGGCCGACCGGCTCCCGACGTGGGGGAGAACCATCAAACAAATGGATCAAAGCTCATGTCATGTATATACCAGAGTAAATAGACTGGAGACGCTTCCTTATCATTTTGTATAATTTATATGAATAAGAACACAGACTGTCGTGGAGAGAATCAGGAGACAGCAAGTGCAACAACAGTCACTGACGTGGGACCGTCTCAAAGCTCTCAAAATGTACTCTCGGGTAAGGAGACGAGAGAGGTATCAAATAATATTATATATATATATATATATATATATATATATATATATATATATATATATATATATATATATATATATGAAAAATACTTGAAGGCCAGGTCCCAAATTTGCACAGTAAAATAACAATATACTGGAGCGAAAGATATGGAAGGAAATGCAGAATAGTACCAATGAGGAATAGAGGTGCCATAGGTACAATCAGAAGGCACTGTCTGAACATCAGAGGTCCACAGCTGGTCCAACACCCTCCCAGCAAACATTAGAAATTTTGTCGGAACAAGGGTGGATATATTCAAGAGGCACTTAGAAAAGTTCTTGCAAAAAGTGCCGGACCTACCAGGCTGTCGTGGATATGTGGGCAGGCGAGCCGCTCTAAGCAACATAGCCTGTTGAACCAAGGTATCACAAAAGTCGAGCCTGGCCTCAGGCTGGGTTCGAGGAGTAGAAGAACTCTCAGAGCCCCATCCAGGTATGCTCTCTGTTTCTCTCTCTCTCTCTCTTCCCTTCCTTCCCTCCTTCCTTTCTCCCTCCCTCCCTCCCTTCCGTCCCTCCTTCCTTCGTCTCTCCCTCCTTTCCTCTCTCCCGCCCTCAAGAGTATATTTAAAACGACATAATCAGGGGAAGGGTGAAAGAAGGTGTGGGAGGGGATGGGGACGTGGGAGGCAGGATTAAGGCAGGAATGAGGAACTCTTTAATTCAAGAAAGCCGGAGTGGGGAGAAGAATAACAGCATGGGCGGAAGAGTGGATGAGAAATGGAGTTCTGTAAGTATAGGAGAGATGAAGCGAAGAGGCTTTTGAATAGAGCACTTAAACAAATTTGTAGGAGCATAAACACGGATAAAGCAGGGAGCTAAACACTAAGGAAGAGAGGAACTGGTGGGGAAGGAAATCTGGAAACTGTACAGCAGACGAAGCATGGAAGGGAGGAATGGAGAGGATGAGGAGGGAGGGTGGAGAAAATCATGATAATGACAGCCATTATTTGGGAGTGGGCGTGCTGCTCTGCACTTAATTCTCGCCCAGAAGACTAACACGAACTTCTCACTGCTTGTGATGCCCCGCTCTGTAAACTTCCTCCTGTATGTCTGTCGGGCGCCTCTGCAATAGCTTCCGATCCTCTTGTGTTTTGGTATACTTTATCTTCACTTGAAACCGCAATGACGTTATCCTCAGCCACCTTCCCTTCTTGCTTATCACACTTAAGGAAGGAATGGGTGCCTTGACCACGACCGGACATAAGGAAGTGATAGCCGAAGCTATTTGAAGTGATTATATATTTGAAGATTATATATTTGAAGATTATAGCCGAAGTGTGCCCCAAAGAATGAGGTGATTTGATAAAATGCTATGCCCAAGATTACTATCCGAGTGCCGGCGGGGAAGTGGATCAAATAGCTTCGGCTATCACTTCCTTATGTCCGGTCGTGATGGTCAAGCGGATTAAGGCGTCACTGTACATACCAGTTGCGTTGCTCCTGGAAGTATGGGTTCGAGTCACTTCTGGGGTGTGAGTTTTCAGTTGCATATAGTCCTGGAGACCATTCAGGCTTGTTCGCACATTATATATATATATATATATATATATATATATATATATATATATAGAGAGAGAGAGAGAGAGAGAGAGAGAGAGAGTTTAGTTGAATATAAATAGGTGCCTTGTATGGGTCAATAGGCCTTCTCTAGTTTCTTTTATTCTCATGTTCTTCTGATAAAAAAAACCTGGACCATATTTGGTAAAGTAATGCAGTGATAGGATATTAAACTGTCCAATTTCCTTAATATAATCAACACCATAAAATATTGTGGAATATAAATTAATACTTGAATGCAAAACCTAAGGCAGCCGGTCCTGGGAAATGCCACAGTTGCTCCCCAATGCAATCATTGCTTGTCCTTCCCGAGAAATATATCACTGCTCGTCCTGGTAAAACAGCCATCACGGGAAGACAATATTCACAACTGGTCACCCCGAAAATAAAATAAAGCAAAATAAATTTTTTCTTCTTGAATTGCGGTTTTCTGTAAAGTGTACAATCGCCTAACTCTCTCATTACGGGCGTAGGAGCTCCAGCTCTTGGGCTCTGTCTCACAGTATGCAGTTGAGGGGTGTCCCGGTTCCCGAACCCTTTGGGCTGTCATATGGTATTGGCTCCCATCACTAATTCCTACTATATTACATTTCTTTACTCTAACACCAACACAAATTTTTTATACAATAGTGTCTGTCTCCCGTGCTGGAGGCCGGGTGTTCGTCCCTCCATGTGCCCCCGGGGATATATATATATATATATATATATATATATATATATATATATATATATATATATATATATATATACTCTGAGTACTCTTTATTTTCTTCTCCGAGGCTATGGGTCCCTACACTTGCACCAGAGGTGGTACCCCTCCTATATATATATATATATATATATATATATATATATATATATATATATATATATATATATATATATATATATATAATAAAATATATATATATATATATATAATAAAATATATATATATATATATATATATATATATATATATATATATATATTTATTAGTGTGTGTGTACTCACCTAGTTGTACTCACCTAGTTGTGCTTGCGGGGGTTGAGCTCTGGCTCTTTGGTCCCGCCTCTCAACCGTCAATCAACAAGTGTACAGTTTCCTGAGCCTAATGGGCTCTATCATATCTACACTTGAAACTGTGTATGGAGTCAGCCTCCACCACATCGCTTCCTAATGCATTCCATTTGTCAACCACTCTGACACTAAAAAGTTCTTTCTAATATCTCTGTGGCTCATTTGGGCACTCAGTTTCCACCTGTGTCCCCCTAGTGCGTGTGCCCCTTGTGTTAAACAGCCTGTCTCTGTCAACCCTGTCGATTCCCCTGAGAATCTTGAATGTGGTGATCATGTCCCCCCTAACTCTTCTGTCTTCCAACGACAGACACACACTTCTCTCTCTGTGTGTGTGTGTGTGTGTGTGTGTGTGTGTGTGTGTGTACTCACCTATAT
>WNGS01165318.1:13362013-13389422 GCA_020271785.1 Procambarus virginalis | reverse complement strand
CTCAGCCAACCACCACCCCCCCACCATCCTCCCTTACGTCCCATTATCCTGCTCGCCTCTCTCTCTCTCTCTCTCTCTCTCTCTCTCTCTCTCTCTCTCTCTCTAGCTCTCTCTCTCTCTCTCTCTCTCTCTCTCTCTCTCTCTCTCTCTCTCTCTCTCTTTCTCTCTCTCTCTCTCCTCTCTCTCTCTCTCTCTTACCTCTCTCTCTCTCTCTCTCTCTCTCTCTCTCTCTCTCTCTCTCTCTCTCTCTATATTTCGCTCTCTCTTTCTCTCTCAGTATTGTTGTCTTGGCAGACGTGTTGAGTTCTCTCAAGAGACTGTTGAGGATAATGGGTGTAGAGGACTCGGCCGGACGTCACTGTCACGCTTATTCCACTTTTATTGCTACTCGACCTGTTCGCTCCTCCTCCTTCCTTCCTGCTCTACTCCTTTTATTACTTACCCTCTCATTTTCCATTTTCTCATTATTTTGTCCTCCATTCCTCATTATTCCTACTTTCCTTCTCATTCCTCACTTCGTCACCGTTTAAACTTTCCTCTTCCTTTTTTTTCTCTCTTTTTTCCTTTTTTTTCCCCTCTCATGCTCACCGGCGAGGCCGTCCTCTTCATGATTTGGGAATAATAATGTCTGACGACCCTAACGTTTAGGGAGCATAACCAGGCAAATATTCCATCAGCCAGAAAAAATGATACGATGGATTACGAGAACTTTCAAATCCAGGGATCCCATCACAATGGTTGTACTCTTCAAGTTACTGGTGTTGTCCCCGTCTTTATGACTGCCGTCAGACTGTCAAGGGGGACTGCCGTCCCGTCCCGGCGAGGCAGTCCCCTCATGCTCACCAACGAGGCAGTCCCTTCATTCTCAACAGCGAGGCAGTCCCCCCTCACGCTCACTGGCGAGGCAGTCTAAATTACTGATTGCTTTCTCTCTCTACAGCTTTGTCATCAATGTACATGCATATATATTTGTTTTATCTGCCTAGTACTCACTTCCCCCTTCAGAGCAGACGAGATTGCTGAAATAGAGGGAATACAGAGAACATATACGGCACGCTAGACGCGATAAAACACCTAAATTATGGGATCGTCTCAAAGCTCTCCAAATTTACTCACTAGAAAGGAGTCGAGAGAGATACCAGATAATATACACATGAAAGATACTGGAAGGCAAGTCCATAATCTACACATGTAAATATATCAACTATGGAGTGAACGATATGGAGAAAATGAGAATAGAACCAGTGAAGAGCAGGGTGCCATAGGCACAATCAGAGAACACTGTATAACATCAGAGGTCCGCGGTTGCGTGCAACGTCCTCAGCAAGCATCAGAAATATTACGGAAACAACCGTGGACATCTTCAAACAGGAAAACTGGACTGTTTTCCTAGACAGTTCCGGCCACCTGGGCTGTGGTGGGTATGTGGGCCTGCGGGCCCGTCTCAAGCACAGCCTGTGGGACAAACTCTCACAAGTCAAGCCTGGCCTCGGGCCGGGCTTGGGAGAGTAGAAAGAACTCCCAGAACCCACCAGATCAAGCAGGTCACGCTAACCGGCGAGGCAGTCCCCCTCACGCTCACTGCGAGGCAGTCCCCCTCATGCTCACCAGCGAGGCAGTCCCCTCATGCTCACTGGCGAGGCAGTCCCTCTCACGCTCACCAGCGAGGCAGTCCCCCTCACGCTCACCAGCGAGGCAGTCCCCCCTCATGCTCACGGCGAGGCAGTCCCCCTCATGCTCACTGGCGAGGCAGTCCCCCTCATGCTCACTGGCGAGGCAGTCCCCCTTATGGTCACTGGCGATGGCAGCCCCCTCATGCTCACTGGCGAGGCAGTCCCCTCATGTCACTGGCGAGGCAGTCCCCTCAAGCTCACTGGCGAGGCAGTCCCCCTCATGCTCACTGGCAGAGGCAAGTCCCCCTCATGATCACTGGCGAGGCAGTCCCCTCATGCTCACCGGCGAGGCAGTCCCCCTCATGCTCACTGGCGAGGCAGTCCCCCCTCATGCTCACTGGGAGGCAGTCCCCCTCATGCTCACTGGCGAGGCAGTCCCCCTTATGGTCACTGGCGAGGCAGTCTAAATCACTGATTGCTTTCTTTCTCTCTTCTCTCTCTCTCCTCTCTCCCTCTCTCTCTCTACAGCTTTGTCATCAATGATACATGCATATAATATTGTTTATCAACCTGCACTTAGAGCAATTGTTAATGATAATGGATTTCATGTGATATACAACATACAAATCGAGACACGTATTGATATGGCATATTGCTCACAATGCTATATATTTTACTTGCATAAAATACGTTTATACCAGATTATACGAGAAACAAATATATATATATCCTCCGTTGTACCGGAGGACACAGCAGAGTGGGAAGGAAAGAAGTAGAAGATGCCATCTGTAATTATCTGTATTTGCGAGTGTTCTTCTACTCTAGGATCGGCCCGGGGCCAGGCTTTCCTTGTGATTTAAGAGGCAGTTGCTTGGAGTGTCCCACAGGCCGTCACTTATCCACTACAGCCGGTTGGTCTGGCACGTCCTGCAAGAACTTGTTCACTGTCTTGAACACCTCCAGTTGTGTTCCGTCAATATTTCTTATATATGGTATAAGGAGATTAAAGACGTGGGCCTCTACGTTCAGTGTTTTCTGATTGTGTGCATGGCGCCTCTACTCTAAATGGCTCTATTTGACATTATCTACCTTATTTGTCTCTCCAGTATATTGTTAATTTTCTGTGTATATTTGGGATCTGGCCTTCCAGTATTCTCCAAGTATATATTACATGAGTCGCCTCTTGCCCAATTTCCAGCGAATAAGTTTGAAATTCTTTGAGAGGATCCCACAAATTTAGGCATTTACCGCGTGTGTGTGTCAAGTACGTTCTCCGAATTCCCTTTACTTCATACATTTCTTCTACTTTTAAAGGGAAGGCGAGTACCGAGCAGTGCTTAAGGCAGGAAAGCACAAGTGATTTGAACAGTAGGAACAATGTGGTCGTATCCCGCATTTGAAGATTCTCATAATCTACACTATCATTTAACAGACTTTGTTTTGTTATTTGCTCTGTCATGCTCACTCAAGGTTAGGTCGTCTCTCATCATTATTAACAGATTCTTACAAGTCGTTTCCTCCTATGAGAAGAACTAATTGTGTCTGGTATCCTGAATTCCGGTTAAGTTCTTAATTTTTATGGAAGTTGTATCATATCTTATTATTATCTAGAATTTATCAGTTAAAAATTTAAACATTTTCATTCACCCAGCGGAAGACTTTATTGATATCGGTTTGAAGTTTTTTCTACTTTCGTAGCGTCTTCTATCATCTACACAGGATGACAAGATGGGGTTTGTATCTTTATCTCACCTGTTGTGAGGTGAGATAAAGATAAAGAGTAAGATAAAGTAGAGATGTCAGGACAATGACCAGAGGCACAGAGCTTTTCAGTGTTCGATCTTTTTTTTGTTTGGTTAACTTTTTGCGCTTTGTTTAAGGGAAATTGAATATTCATCACCCTAATTTACCGGGTGATAATTTTCAAGACGCTAGTGCTCTCTAAAACGGAATACTTTTGCTCAATAACAGTCCCTTTCAAAGCTGGAGAAATTGCTGATAGTGAGAGTGTGCAATCCTTTAATGCTTCACTGCACTCAATAAAACATAAATCATTGGAACCGATTAAAATGTTTGAATCTATTTCTCCAGAGCGCTGGCGTGATACATAAATAATAATAATTTACACTTGGAAAATATTAGAGGGACTGGCTCTAAATCTTCACACAGAAATAAAATCACATGAGACCAGAAGGCATGGCAGGATGTGCAGAATACCCCCGTTGAAGAGCAGAGGTGCAACAGGTACTCAGAGAGAAAACGGTAACATCAAAACCTAAGAATTTTCAACACTTCCGCTACACATAAGGGGCATAACTGGCCGGCCTCTCACGGTGTTCAAGAGTGAACTCGATAAACACCTTCAAAAGATATCTGATCAACCACGCTGTGATTTGTATGTCAGACTGCGAGCAGCTGCGTCCAACAGCCTGGTTGATCAGACCATCATCCAAGATAAATTGCACAATCCAACGGAAGAACACGTCCGCTCTCATCTTGATTACGCACCGCTTTCCCACCGTCAACCGATGGGAAATTCTGGACAACCGTCAGAGAAGACTGTTCCAATCTTGGCCCAAACTGATTGGAAGTGTCAATACATGAAAGTATTCAGCACTGAAGAGATGTTGACCCCTTACCGTTATATATCAAAACATGTCAACAACCTGAAGGTGTTACCACAACACAAGGCGCTCAGCAATCAACAGCTCCATCAGCGACCAATCATGCCTAGGCTGCTTTTATAACGTGGAGTCTTTTTAACATGTAAGCATTCAAGTCAACAGATCACATGAAGGCTCAGACACTGTTCCCTGTAACTTCGTCCAGCCACGATTGCAACTTTATTCATAAATAAAGGAATTTATAATCGAGTTATTTTACAAATAATTTAAGTAAAGTATTTACATAAATGAAGCCATAAGAGCACACCACGAATTCTTTATAATTATATACTGTTTATTTAGATGTAGAAGATCTGTAAACGTTGACTGGACCACACACTAGAAGGTGAAGGGACGACGACGTTTCGGTCCGTCCTGGACCATTCTCAAGTCGATTGTGATGAGGGAGTTGAGGTAGGCAATAAATAAATAGGCAAGAGAGAGGTGAGGAGTAAAGCGAACGGTAAGGTGTAGTAGTAAGGTGTAACGATTTATACAAAATATTACAGTTGTGGCCAGAGTGAACAGGTGCTAAAGGGGGCAACCACAGGGAAAACTTACAGGTTAACTATAGAGTCTTGCCTTGACAAAACGAATAGTGCAACATTACAATTACGAAAAGACAATTTGAAGAATATTTACTATAAAATAATTACACAACGATGCTACAGAAATTTGCACACCCCTCAGCATTTTACATGGAGAGATTTGGTGTTCATTAGACAGACGAGTGTCTAGGGTAGGGGTTGAGATGAGCCGTGTTGGATAATAACTGTGGATGACGCTTCATTGCACTCATTAATATCATTCCTCATGGAACAATTTATTTACATAGACACCTGCTTGGTACCTGCTTGATGGGGTTCTGGGAGTTCTTCTACTCCCCAAGCCCGGCCCGAGGAGATTCAAAAGGAAGGAATGCTCCCGAAGCTTAACTTGTGAGAGTTTGGTCCACTTGGCTGTTGCTTGGAGCAGCACGCAGGCCCACATACCCACCACAGCCCGGTTGGTCCGGCACTCCTTGAAGAAAACTATCTAGTTTTCTCTTGAAGATGTCCACGGTTGTTCCGGCAATATTTCTTCTGCTCGCAGGGAGGGTGTTGAACAAACGTGGACCTCTGATGTTCATACAGTGTTCTCCGATTGTGCCTATGGCACCCCTGCTCTTTAATGGTTCTATTCTGCATTTTCTTCCACATCGTTCACTCCAGTATGTTGTTATTTTACTATGCAGATTTGGGACCTGGCCCTCCAGTATTTTCCACATATATATTATTTGGTATCTCTCTCGTCTCCTTTCTAGTGAATACATTTGGAGAGCTTTGAGACGATCCCAATAATTTAGATGCTTTATCGCGTCTATGCGTGCCGTATATGTTCTCTGTATTCCCTCTATTTCAGCAATCTCTCCAGCTCTGAAGGGGGAAGTGAACACTGAGCAGTACTCAAGACGGGACAACACAAGTGACTTGAAGAGTATAACCATTGTGATGGGATCCCTGGATTTGAAAGTTCTAGCAATCCATCCTATCATTTTTCTGGCTGTCGCAATATTATTACACTTAGTATTAAACCGTACTGTCAATTCGGAGGAATTGACAGTCCCTCTAATATCTTCCACGTGTAGATTATTATGTATCCTATCAACCCATCATCCGAATTAACAGTACGGTTTAATACTAAGTGTAATACGTACATTTACCTACTGCCATGAACAGTACATAATTGCACTTATGGGGCTGTTACATTTACCTCCCCATTTATTCTCCTCGTTTTCTGTTAAGACATTCAGAATTTTAGAATGAAGCTTTTAAGTTCAATTCGCTATACACAAGTTTTATATATGAGGAATTTCTTTTTCAGTTTTATTAAACAATAGAAATTTTATACAAAATATGAAAATATCCTGAGTTATTTTACAATTTATTGATATATTTTAGTTTTGTTTTATTAGTTTTATAAAACTGTAAATCAATATAGCTATAGGTTAAGTACTAATTGTAATTAAGAAGCAATAAAATACTTATGTTCAAACACTAAGAAGATTAGGTTAGGTCGTGGTTTTTTATTCAGCTTTTCAGGTAAACTCAAATATTCACAATATATTTGACAGTACGGTTTAATACTAAGTGAAAATAAGTACAATTCCTGACTGCTATGAATAGTACATAATTGCACTTACCTATGCCGTTACATTTACCTCCCCATTTTTTGATTGATTGTTGCCGCCGAAGGCGGCTAGTTTATTGTGCACCTCATACTCATCCTGTGAGCGGTAGCGCAAAAGCATTCCTATCGCCTGCGCTTTAAAGAATACAGATTAAGAACTTTGGGTCTCATTAATTTGGGACTTCACTCCCTCGTAGACACAGACAGGTAACAGCAACAGTACCAACCCAACATCTAACCAACCATGTGCTAACCATCATAAGCTAACCAACCTTCACGAGTGATGAGTCCCCTCGCACCCTGCACACTTTCCCCTTAGGATGAAATTGAATACTATAATTAGGCTTGGGAAGCACGGGGCGCCACGAGGAGGAGGAGGAGGAGGGGGGGAGAGGAGGAGGAGGAGGATAATCTGGAGGAGCAGAAGGAGGAGGGCAGGAAAAATGAGGAATGAAGACGGAGGAATGAAGAGTGGAAGGGAAAAAAGAAGGATGAGAATAAAGAAAGGTGAAAAAGGGAGGAAGAGGAAGAAGGAAGAGGAGGAAGGAAAAGGAGGACGGGAGGGGGGAAAAGGGAGGGAGGGAGGGAGGGAGGGAGGGAGGGAGGAAGGAAGGAAGGAAGGAAGGAAGGAAGGAAGGAAAGAGGAAGGATGGAGGAAGGGGGGGGGGGAGTGTCTGGTCATCAAGCAGCAGCCACAAGGGTTGACCAGCTGAGCCATCAGGGGAAGGTCCAGCATTAGGTTCACTACCTACCTTGTGTAAGTTCCGCAGCCTGACGAATAAATCACAGCCTGGTTGATCAGGTATCCTTTGGAGGTGTTTGCCAGGTTCTTTCTTGAACACTGTGAGGAGTCGGCCAGTTATGTTCCTTACGTGTAGCAGGAGTGTGTTGAATAGTCTTGGACCCTTGATGTTGATAAGAGTTCTCCCTCAGCGTACCTAATGCACCTCTGTTTTTTAGAGAGGGTATTTTGCACATGCTGACATGCCTATTGGGTTTGGGTTTGGGTTGGCATGGGTTTGCGGGCCGCTTCAAGTAACAGCCTGTTGGACCAAGTTCTCAGACGTCGAGCCTGGCCTCAGGCCGGGCTCAGGGATTAAACGAACTCCCAAAACCCACTCCAGGTATGCTCCAGGTATTGGTCTCATGTGATGTTATTTCTGTGTTCAGATTTGTGACCAGTCCCTCTAAAATTGTCCACACATTAGAGGGGTCATGCTCCCTCAATGGACATTATTTAACAACCCGTCTTCCTAATAGAGCGTCACATTTTGACGCATACTTTACGTTAGGACAACAATCGCTGTAGAAGAATATGGTAGAGGCTCGCGAAATTAACATACTGTCCCGTTTTCTGTTTTGGATCCTTTGCTGGGTTAGGAGAGGGCACTTTAGTACGACAGTTTCTTGACGTTGTGAAACTTTTGGAGAACGGGTTGTTATTGAAAGTCCAGTCATTACATCTTTCAGAATCGAACACTAGTTTATGTAGGACAGACGTAAGAGTGTATTTATATCAGTAGGTTAGATAATGATTTTAAAAGCACTACAATCACCTTCTGTTTTTGACTGTTCAATAAATCACTGAACTATATATTCAACAGATCTCTCACCCTTTCCATGGAGGACAAAATAAAATGTATATATGGTGGTTAGTATTGTAAATGTATGGCCACGTCTGTGGAAGAAAAAGCAAAAGACCTGTCGGTATGAGGAGCCTGAAGCTTGGCCATCACTGTCCTCTCACGTGTTCCTGAGGACACCACAGTGCACCCAAAACTTGCCAGTGCCGGCAACTGCAGACATGGGCCTGCATGACGAGTCTCCTGCGAGATAAGAATTTTAAGACCAGCGAGAGCAAGAGCCAGCGAGGACAAGAGCCAGCGAGGACAAGCTCCAGGGAGGGCAAGAGCGAGCGAGTGCCGCCAGAGCAAGAGCTAGCTGCACATCTTCTATGCCAGGTGAGCACGACGGGCTCACCATAGCCCGTGCTGTTTGGAACATTTTGTCCCGAGGAGCTGAATCTATAACAACAACAAGAGCGAGAGATAAACCACAGCAGCAAGCTTGGCAAGGACTGGCTCCAGCACGGGAGTGATACGGCGAGTTTTAACAATAGCTGAAGGACAAAGATCAATAGAAAGAATTAGGTGGTGCGGCCCACCATCGGCGGAGGGCGTGCGGTCTACTTCTACTGTCAACAGTAGACATTCGTCCGTCATTGTTAATGATGAGCGCTACCACATCTCCGTGACCAGTACACACCGCCCAGTACACACCGCCCAGTATACACCGCCCAGTACACACCGCCCAGTACACACCGCCCAGTACACACTGCCCAGTACACACTGCCCAGTACACACTGCCCAGTACACACCGCCCAGTACACACCACCCAGTACACACCACCCAGTACACACCGCCCAGTACACACCACCCAGTACACACCACGCTGGCCACACAGCTGGTCGCCCACCTCACCACATGTGCAGTAGGCTCTTCACGCTTACAGTTACTCGGGCCAAGGGGCCAGATTCACGAAGCAGTTACGCAAGTACTTACGAAGTGTATATCTTTTCTCAATCTTGGATGGCTTTGGTTACATTTATCAAACAGTTTACAAGCTTGAAAACTTCCCAATCAACTGTTGTTATTGTTATAAACAGCCTCCTGGTGCTTCGGAGCTCATTAACTGTTTAATAATTGTAAACAAAGCTACCAAAGATTGAGAAAAGATGTACAGGTTCGTAAGTGCTTGCGTAATTGCTTCGTGAATCTGACCCCAGGTCCATAATATTCTCCAGAGTGGGAGGCGGGGCGTCTGTTACAAAATTATAAATTCTTCATTTAAGGTGGAGAAGGATAAGGTAAGAAAGAGGGGAGCAGGAGATGGGGATTATTAACAGCAACAACAAGAACCTCGCGATTTATCCAAATAAACTCATCTAATCTATCCTGGTTTATTGCTTATTAGTCACAGAATGCGTGCAAATTCAGTCGCTTTAATTCGTCAAATTCTTCTCAGTGATGGTGTCAACAGCATCCATTTCGTGTTGGAACAGGTTGTAGCACAAGATAACAATCAGATAATTAATAGTAACTTTCTTATCTGCCCATCACGAATCACGTTTTCCAACAGGCCACAGTAAACAACTTTCCCTTAAACAACTTCATGCTGCCTGATGAGAATGAAGTCACTTCAACGGACGGTTCAGCTTCCCGATAAGCAACATGAATGTGGAGGATCCGGACATCTTCTTCATGAACGATATCCAAACGCCCGACTACATAACTGATATCAACACGAACACTGCAGATTTTGAAAGAGAAATTGAAATCCCATGCACTCAGCTCCGCGTCCAGACTCTTGGAATTCTGTATTCATAAAGAAAGACAACGGACGAGCGCTCAGTGTAGTTTGGAGAAAATGCTGGAATACAGCAGAGATTCCAGAAGCACTTAAATCAGAAGAAATCCAGAGCAGGCCAGTTTTATGGAGAGCAGTGACATTCACATCCCAGTTCCACATTGGTTTAGAGCGGAGAGATCCTGTCTTTCGCAGTTACTCAGCCACTATGGCAAAGGCAGGGAAGCATTAGAAGATAACAAATGCAGATGTGGTATACACTGACTTTGTAAAGGCATCTGATAATTGTGACGACAGAGTGATAGTCCATAAAATGAGATCCATAAGAATAACAGGTAAAGTTGGGCGATGGATATTAAATGTCCTGTCAAACAAATTGCAAAAAGTAGCAATTAATAAAACAAAATCGAGGCCAAAAACAGTGAAAAGCTTTGTATCTCAGGGCACAGTTCTTGCTCCACTGGTTTTTCTTTTCTCGTATCAGATACAGACAAAAAATACAAATTACACTTTCATGTCAGAACAAAAATCAGCATGAAGATTACTTCTGAATAAGATTACTTCTGAATTATACATTGAAAACTACAGGATCATATTAATATAATTTTCGAATGGGCAACGGAAAATAATTATGTTTAAGTGATAAATTCCAGGTACTTTAGTATGGAAACATTGAAACATTAAACGAAATATAGGGTACAAGACACAGATCTACCAGACCTGTGTCTTGTACCTTGATCTTGTAGACCCACCAGATCAAATCTACCCATAATAGGAAAATAACGTGTAAATGGTTTAGGAATAATGACGACATAAGGACATAACGTTTAAGGAGCATAACCAAGCAAATATAGCATCAGCAACGAAAATTATAGGATCACAATGCACAGTCTCATCACAATGCTCATTCTATTCAAATCTCTTGTGCTGCCCCACATTGAGTACTGCTTGGTACTTACTTCCCCTTCATAGCAATTCAAGGGAGAAGGAAGCAGGAGAGATTGCTGAAATAGAGAATACAGAGAACATATGGCACGCATAGACACGATAAAGCACCTAAACTATTGAAACCGTCTCAAAGTTCTCAAAATGTACTGTCTGGAAGGGAGACGAGAGAGGTATTACATAATTTAAACATAGGAAATACTAAGAGGTCAGGTCTCATATCTGCACAGTAGAATAACAAAATGAAGCAAACGAGATTGCTGGAAATGCAGAATAAAGCCAGTAATGAGTAGAGGTGCGATGGGCACAATCAGAGAATATTGTATGAACATCAGAAGCCCACGGCTGTTCAATAGGCCATGCTGAGGCCATTCCGGCAATGGCCTCAGCATGTATAAGAAACACTGCAGGGAAAAAGTGGACTTTAAGAAAAACTACATATTTTCTTGCAAGAAATGTTGAACCAACCGGTTCGTAGCGGATATGTGGGCCTGCGGACTCCTCCAAGCAACAGCCTGTTGGATCAAGCTTTGACAATATAAGCATGGCGTCAGTCCGGGCTTGGGAGCAACTCCCAGAACCCACCCAGGTACACTCAGGCTTACAGTAAGCAACTTTCCCTTATGCAGCTTCATACGCCAAGACTCTTCAACGGCTCACAGTAAAAAAAAACCTAACAGCCTCTCATGAGCCAATTGTCCCAGCTGGAGACTACGAACAGCTCTTCACAGGTAGCTGTGAAGAGCTACCTCTTAATTACACACACACACACACACCACTGAACACGCTCTCAATCATACCAATTAAACTCTCCCAGATGGGCAGAATGTAAACATATCTGCCCCATGCTGTGTCCGTCCTACAGTACCTGCTGGATGGGGTTCTGGCAGTTCTTCTACTCCCCAAGCCCAACCCCAGGCCAGGTTTGTCTTGTGAGAGCTTAATCCAACAGGCTGTTGCTTGTAGCGGCCGCAAGCCAATATACCACCACAGCTCGGTTGGTCCGGCACTCCTTGAAGAAAATTATCTAGTTTTTTTTTTAAGATGTCCACGGTTGTTCCCGCAATATCCTTATGCTCGCTGGGAGGGCGTTGAACACCCCTAAACCTTTGATGTTTATACAGTGTTCTCTGATTGTGCCTATGGCACTCTGCTCTTCACTCGTTCTATTCTGCATTTTCTTCCATATCGTTCACTCCAGTATGTTGTTATTTTACTGTGTAGATTTGGGACCTGGCCTTCTAGTATTTTCCACGTGTATATGATTTGGTATCTCTCTCGTCTCTTTTCTAGTGAGTACATTTGGAGAGGCTTTGGGACGATCACAATAGTTTAGGTGCTTTATCGTGTCTATATATGCCGAATATGTTCTCTGTATTCCCTCTATTTCAGCAATCTCTCCTGCTCTGAAGGGGGAAGTGAGTACTGAGCAGTACTCAAGACGGAACAACACAAGTGATTTGAATAGCACTACCATTGTGATGGAATACCTGGATTTGAAGGTTCTCGTTCTATCATTTTTCTAGCTGATGCTATATTTACATGGTTATGCTCCCTAAACGTTAGGTCGTCAGGCATATTATTCCCAGATCCTTTACATGTTGCTTTGCTACTATTAGGAGATTTGATCGTGTTTTGTACCCTGTATTATGTTTAAAATCCTCATTTTAATCGTACCTGATTACCTGGAATTTATCACTGCTAAATATCATGTTATTTCTGCTGCCCAATCGAAAACTTTATTAATATCAGCTTGTTGTTTTTCAATGTCTTCAATAGAAGTAATGTTCATGATTTTTACCTACTACGTCACATTTTCAAGGAAACGATAAATCCGTTTAAAAACGCGACTTATTAGTATAAATTTTAGTACGGTAATACTGACATTTTCTATGCATCGACTTGATAAGTTAGGTGGGTTGCTTGGGTTCGTACGTTTATGGCAAGACAAAACCATTATATTTCCTACGGAGTGATAAATCAAAAACACAGATAGGAACCTTAACGACTTAAGACTTTTCCAGCACCATATAAAACATTATCAGCAACTCATCAGCGCTTTCAGCTCCGCTTCAAATGTTTCTGACAACTTTCAATCCGTTGCGTCGGTTCTCTTTTATTACTTCCAAATCTTAAATCTTTCTACGAGTTTTTAATGTTTAAAGAAGGATCATCAATCTTAAACAACCCAAGTTACTCTTAAACGATTACAAGAGGCGAGTGGGGCGTCCAGAGCTGTCAGCCGAGTATAGATCTCTCGACCTTGTGAGAATGCAATTCAATTTCTTTCATTATTATGCACCCTATACCCATCTTGTGGGCGGTGGTGGAAAAGGGTACAGAGGCACATAATGGGTTCAGGAACTGAACCCCGTGGTTCGTTTAGCTAAGGAAGTGACAATCTTTTGAGTTAGTTACACAACTGTTAATGTTACACCACACACACACACACACACACACACACACACCACACACCCACACCCACACACACACACACACACACATACACACACACACAATTATTTACATAAATACATATCAATAGAATGGTAAAGACGGCCCAATACATATTTTAACACCCAGGATAGTCGTGACCACTCTAACACCCAGGATAGTCGTGACCACTCTAACACCCAGGATAGTCGTGACCACTCTAACACCCAGGATAGTCGTGACCACTCTAACACCCAGGATAGTCGTGACCACTCTAACACCCAGGATAGTCGTGACCACTCTAACACCCAGGATAGTAATGTCTTCCTACAGACATAATAACATATAATAAAAACCCACACTTAAGTAATTTGTGAAATTTACATAAAGATTTCCTCCAAGTCTTTCGCACTGTCCTGAATGCTTCATCGAGGTCTGAGTGTGTGGTGAGGACGAGACTTACATCTCAACGTCTAATGAGGCTGTTATCCTGTTGTTATCGTTGTTGTTGTTTTAGGTTCAGCTACTCAGAACAAGAAGGTCCAGTAGCACGGGCTATGGTGAGCCCGTAGTGGACTTACCTGGCACAGGAGCGGGGCTGTAACTTGATGCGCTGTTATCCTGGGTCCAGTCCTCTTATCCTTCTTGACCGCCTGACCAGGTCACCACTATTCCCGCCTGCCGATGTACCCGCGGTAATGTCTTCTACGGAAATATGGTCATGTGACCTTTCTGTAATGCTGCTGTTCTGGGACCTGGAGTTGTTATTAACAGAGGTGTTCATCTGGATGGTAGCCCTCGTAACCCTCTCCATACTCCCAAGGAACGACGCTAATGCCACTGCTGACATTCAGCCATTTATTGAGATTTAATTTGAATTCACCTAATAATTTTTCTAGTAAAACTATCCTCCGAAATAAAGCTTTTGTTGCTAGCGATAGTATTGAGAGTATTTATTAGAACCTCTTCCACCACCCTTCAAGTTCTAATATTATTACTTTTATAGATTATTTCACACTTCTTAAAATCAATATTGTGATCATTTTGCCAACTATGGCTAGGATCTAGAGTGTTACGACTATCCTACCCAGGATAGTCGCAACACTCAGGATAGTTATAACACCCTGGAGAGTCTGCATGACTAACACTCTGGATAGTCGTGTTAATTACTACAATATTTATCGCCAGAAACGTCAAATGTTCTGTTCAGTAAGTGGACACAATAACGACAATAAACGTATAGAGTTCTAAAGTTTCCCGCCTGCCTGGCGAGTTTTTAATTTAAATCGACTCATGCGTTAAAAGTGTAACCTATTAGTAAATTAAAAACACCGTTTTTTCTGCGCAATGGCCTCAACAGGTTAGGTGGATTGCTTTGGTTCGTACGCTTCTGTCCAGGAAAACAAATTACCTTTTAACGGAGTGGCGAATGAGAGAACGGGGTTACCTTGAGGTTACCTTGAGGTGTTTTCGAGGCTTAACATCCCCGCGGCCCGGTCGTTGACCAGGCCTCCTGTTTGCTGGACTGGTCGACCAGGCTGTTGGACGCGGCTGCTCGCAGACTGACGTATGAGTCACAGCCTGGTTGATCAGGTATCCTTTGGAGGTGCTTATATAGTTCTCTCTTGAACATTGTGAGGGGTCTGCCAGTTATGCCCCTTATGTGTAGTGGAAGCGTGTTGAACAGTCTCGGGCCTCTGATGTTGATAGAGTTCTCTCTCAGAGTACCTGTTGCACCTCTGCTCTTCAACGGGGGTATTCTGCACATCCTGCCATGCCTCGTGAATCGACTCATTCAGTCGATTGTAAGGTATTTAATGGTGCTAACAGGTTGACAGACCAATCTATGACTCTGTAATATCTCCATTGTTCAAATAATTATGTATTAGCGATAAGACCTACCATTAATGTATAATGAATTACTGTAAATATATAGCTCTTGAAAAAAATACTGTGTAACTAGCTGACATTATAATTATAAGGTATGAAGGATAGATGAAATTATTGATGTAATAATCTCCGTTGAGGTCTGATGAAGACCTTTTGTTCCCTCTGTAATGCAACCACTCACAGGACAAGTATGGGGTGCACAATAAAGTACCGCTCACAGGACGAGTATGGGGTGCACAATAAACAATAAAAACAAACCTGTCCTCTCATAACTACCTTGAGGTGGTTCCTGGGGGTCAACGCCCCCTCCTGGGGGTCAACGCCCCCTCCATCTGGTCACTTGTGTTTGGCAGAGAAGTTAAGCCTTTACGTCCCTCTGTCTGCCTCACCGTCTCCCTCACTCACCCCCAACACACCGTCTCCCTCACTCACCTGCAAGACCAAAAATACATAATTAAGTTTCAATAAATCTAAGTGCAAAAAAGGAAAATGAAAAGTGTTGTTGTATGTGTGCTCACCTAGATGTGCTTGCGAGGGTAGTATAATACCAATAATATAAATATTATTAATGAAGGAAATAGTGTGTAGGCCAACGTCGTCACTAGTCCTGCAACTTGCCTGCAGTATTCACTACTGCTTAATGATGTAAACACCGTAGGTGTGTCCTCACGTCCCGTAGCGCCTCACACCTGCTTGCTCTGTCACACCTGGTCACACACCTGGTCACTGCAAGTCTGACTGACGACTGCTGGTCGTCTACAATAACAGCAGTACACATGGCCATATATATAGAGAGGAGAGCGAGTGGCCGTGGCTGGGCTACTGGTGTAGATGCCACCATCCGCCTTAAGACAAGAATCAATACTACAGGTCCTCCTCCTCCCAGTTTTTTTTTTTACAACCAAAACCTGGACGTCCTTCTTTTGTAGATTTTTTGTTAACCCACGTCTCTATAGCTCACTTGCGTGCGGTCTTTGCTCGCTCTCTCTCTAACCGAGACCCTTCACGCCCACACACACACACACACACACACACACACACACACACACACACACACACACACACACACACACACACACACACACACACACACTGTTGATATCTCGTCAAACCTGTCTCCTGAGCCCACATCGAAAGAATAACATCGGCGGCGTATGCGAGGCTGGCTAACATCAGAACTGCCTTCAGAAACTTGTGTAAGGAATTTTTCAGAACCCTGTATACCACGTATGTAAGACCAATCCTGGAGTATGCGGCCCCAGCATGAAGCCCGTACCTTGTCAACACAAGACGAAACTGAAAAAAGTTCAGAGGTATACCACTAGGCTAGTCCCAGAACTAAGAGGCATGAGTTACGAGGAAAGGCTGAGGGAACTGCAGCCCATGTCGCTTGAAGATAGAAGAAAGAGCTCGGGGAGACATGATCACCACATACAAGACTCTCAGGGGAATTGACAGGGTAGACAAGGATGGATTGTTTAACACGGGTGGTACACGCACAAGGGGACACAGGTGGAAGCTGAATACCCAAATGAGCCACAGAGACATTAGAAAGAATTTTTTCATTGTCAGAGTAGTTAACAAATGGAATGCATTAAGGAGTGATGTGGTGGAGGCTGATCAGTTTCAAATGTAGATATGATAGAGCCTCGTAGGCTCAGGAATCTGTACACCAGTTGATTGACAGTTTCGAGGCGGGACGAAAGAGCCAGAGCTCAACCCCCGCATGCACAACCAGGTGAGTACACACACACAAATACACATGCTGAGGGGGGGGGCTGAGTGGACAGCGCTAGGAACTCGTAATCCTATGGCCCGGGATCAATCCCCTGCGAAGGCGGAAAAAATGGGCAGTTTCTTTCACCCTGATGCTCCTGTTACCTAGCAGTAAATAGGTACCTGAGGGTTAGACATCTGTTACGGGCTGCTTCCTGTGGGTGTGTACTCACCTATTTGTACTTGCGGGGGTTGAGCGTTGGCTCTTTGGTCCCGCCTCTCAACCGTCAGTCTACTGATGTACAGATTCCTGAGCCTACTGGGCTCTATTATATCTACATTTGAAACTGTGTATGGAGTCAGCCTCCACCACATCACTTCCTAATGCATTCCATTTACTAACTACTCTGACACTGAAAAAGTTCTTTCTAATGTCTCTGTGGCTCATGTGGGCACTCAGCTTCCACCTGTGTCCCCTTGTGCGTGCACCACCCGTGTTAAATAGTCCATCCTTGTCTACCCAGTCAATTCCCCTGAGAATTTTGTATGTGGTGAACATGTCTCCTCGAGCTCTTCCGTCTTCCAACGTTCACGCAGCCTTTCCTCATAACTGATGCCTCTTATTTCTGGGACTAGCCTAGTGGCATACCTCTGAACTTTTTCCCGCTACCAAGGTGAGCCCAGCGCTGGCAGACACACCCGACATGGTGCCCCAACCTTAACAAGCACAAGACGTAACTGAGAAAATTCATAGATTCTTCACTAGAAAATGAGACATGGAAAAGGGAGAAATGATCGCGACATATTTGATCTTTAGGAACACTGACATAGCAAACATGGACCAAGTATTTAAAATAAACAACAACAGAACCGTAAGTCATGGATGAAAACTAGAGACTAATATACTGTAGCAGAGGAACTGAGACAGATGTTTTATTTAATACAGTAGAGAGAGAATAGAATGAGCTAAGAGGCCGTATCCGAGGCTAACTTCATTCCTAGGTTTATAAAATTATGGAAAATAATAAGGTTCAGGCGGCAGTTACAATTGACCACCAACAGCTCAAAAGGAGGAACCCAAGAGCTGCTGTTCCGATTTCCGAGGACAATTAGGTGAGTCAACACAGGAGAGGTATTGGGACGCAACACAATCACACAGCCACGAGTGTACGCATGCTAATGGACACATTTGCATACAAGAACTGCTGCGTCAACACATACATAACCTGGTTTCCAGCCTTTGTCATCCTGACGGTGAGCAGTCAAATGCAACACACACGCACGCACGCACGCACGCACGCACGCACGCACGCAGGAACCTGGACATACTGTGATACACGCCTGTGTCGTCTTCTCTGGTACCAACAAATCGATCGTGCAACCGTTTATCGCCGCTGTTCACCCAGCAGTAATTAGGGACCTGTATGTAAACCGATTGGCGGGTTGTGTTATAGGGTAAACTAGCAGGTAAGCTTTAACTTGCGTTATGGGAAGCGACCGATCCTGGACCACCTACAACCACTACCACCACTCTCTGCTCTACATACAATCCCACCACTGCTGCGCCACCTACAACCATCACCATCAGCGTTCCTGCACCACCTACCACAACCACCACTCCTGCACCACCACCTACCACAACCACCACTCCTGCACCACCACCTAATACAACAAACCACTCCTGCACCACTACCACAACCACCACTCCTGCACCACTACCTACCACAACCACCACTCCTGCACCACTACCTACCACAACCACCACTCCTGCACCACCACCTACTACAACAACCACTCCTGCACCACCACCTACCACAACCACCACCTACACAACCACCACTCCGCACCACCACCTACTACAACAACCACTCCGCACCACCACCTACCACAACCACCACTCCTGCACCACCACCTACCACAACCACCACTCCTGCACCACCACCTACCACAACCACCACCTACCACAACCACCACTCCTGCACCACCACCACCTACCACAACCACCACTCCTGCACCACCACCTACTACAACACCATCCTGCACCACCACAACCACCACTCCTGCACCACCACCTACCACAACCACCACTCCTGCACACCACCACCTACCACAACCACCACTCCTGCACCACCACCTACCACAAACCACCACTCCTACACTCTCAGCAGGAAATGCTTTACAACTAACCATAAACACAAACCCCCATCACCAACGCACTCCAGGTTAGGCTTTATGATAATACCTTGAACAGTATTAAGCTTTAAACCTTGCTTCTGCGTCGTTAAGCTTTTAACCTTACGTCTCGCTGTTAAGCTTATATTCTGATGTCTCATTATTAACGACAAACTTACAAGGCATCTGGTAAGCTAAGAATACTCAGATCTTTTTTTATTAAGAAATTATCCCTTTTATGAGTAATTTTATAATGAGGCATAAAAGCTTTAGCGCGTTTCAAGCTTGTGTGGGCGGAAGTAAAGAGCCGTCATCCTGTGCAAGTTCTCCCCACACTGCCCATCTGCCCGCTCATGTCTTCATTTTCTTCATTATAAATCCTAAGGCGCCAAAAACTTCTTAATTGGGGTGTTTCGAGGCACGTGCCGGGGCGTGCATGGGGCGCGTGCCGGGGCGTGCATGGGGCGCGTGCCGGGGCGTGCATGGGGCGCGTGCCGGGGCGTGCATGGGGCGCGTGCCGGGGCGTGCATGGGGCGCGTGCCGGGGCGTGCATGGGGCGCGTGCCGGGGCGTGCATGGGCGCGTGCCGGGGCGTGCATGGGGCGCGTGCCGGGGCGTGCATGGGGCGCGTGCCGGGGCGTGCATGGGGCGCGTGCGGGGCGTGCATGGGGCGCGTGCCGGGGCGTGCATGGGGCGCGTGCCGGGGCGTGCATGGGGCGCGTGTCGGGGCGTGCATGGGGCGCGTGTCGGGGAGTGCATGGGGCGCGTGCCGGGGCGTGCATGGGGCGCGTGTCGGGCGTGCATGGGGCGAGTGTCGGGCGTGCATGGGGCGCGTCAGGGCGTGCATGGGGCGCGTGTCGGGGCGTGCATGGGGCGCGTGTCGGGGCGTGCATGGGGCGCGTGGTCGGGGAGTGCATGGGGCGCGTGCCGGGCGTGCATGGGGCGCGTGCCGGGGCGTGCATGGGGCGCGTGTCGGGCGTGCATGGGGCGAGTGTCGGGCGTGCATGGGGCGCGTCAGGGCGTGCATGGGGCGCGTGTCGGGGCGTGCATGGGGCGCGTGTCGGGGCGTGCATGGGGCGCGTGTCGGGGCGTGCATGGGGCGCGTGTCGGGGCGTGCATGGGGCGCGTGTCGGGGCGTGCATGGGGCGCGTGTCGGGGCGTGCATGGGGCGCGTGCCGGGGCGTGCATGGGGCGCGTGTCGGGGCGTGCATGGGGCGCGTGCATGGGGCAAGTGCCGGGGCGTGCATGGGTCGTGCATGGGGCGCGTGCAACTGACCAATGCTGTAATACCCTTAACGGAGCAACGTCCAGCCATCCTCTCTAGCGTTTGTAACGTCAATAATCTGATGTACTACATTAACTGAACCTAACCTAACCGATGAACCACGATCTGCGAGCCGTTGTGATAGTTAATACATCAGTTCTTGGCCGTTGGGGATTGTTACGTCATAAAGCGATGTACAGGTCATAGGACGGCTTGTATACCAGCCGGGTTAAGGCCGTCTTGTATATGCCATCATATAAATTATCAATATTCATCTAAATTTCAGTCATCCGTCGTCTCTCACAGCTCGGCAGTAACGTACAGCCCACGACGACTCCTGTAATTCATCTCCCGCTCATAACTGCACTCATGCAAGACTGTAATTCTTATCGTTATCAAATTGCACCCGACGAGCTAGTCCTCATTGGCCTTCACAGCCTCGTGTCTTGACAATAACATCCCTAAACCTAATCCACGACTCCCTCCTCCAGAGCACCCACCCAACCATTCACCTCCACCCCTCCTTCCCTGGCTCTCCTTGCCTCCCCGTCTACCTCCTCACAAGCGCTCCCTCCTCCGCAGCCCCAACTCCCCCGATGACCGCTCCAAACTCCCCCCCCCCCCCCTAGTTGCCGCGTTCTCCCTCCAGCACCTCTCAGCACCTCCACCACCTCCTCCAGCACACCACTACCACCACTTCCTCACAACCATCTTTGCCCACACAGAGCTGAGGGATAACTAGTTTCCATTTTTTCCCTGTAGAGCAGAGGTTGCAAAAAGTAATATATTTCCCTAAGTTAATTAGGCCCCNTCCGTCGCATTGTCACGCAGCACCTGTAGGTGAAGTGAAGTGTGGGCGAGGAGATAATCACCCTTGTTGTCATCTCGTCAGTCCTGAGGGACGTGCGTCTTGTGAGCACAGACGTATACAGAGTGTGTGTGTGTGTGGGTACACACGGGAACAGAGTATATATATAGATTAGCCAAGGACTGAGAGGATGTCCATGTAATAATTATATTATTCCATTGTGGTAATTATTCATTCTTGATCGTCCGTGGGACGGAGTGATATCATTTCATGTGTAGTCTTGCAGGTGTGGAATTTCAACACTGAGCGCTCAGGTATGTGGTAACGTCAGTGATTCCTGGCATGATTATTGTGGAGTGGCCCACAGTGTGGTTAATTAATTAATTTGTATTGTTCCCAGGGGCCGTGAGAAGTGTGATTATATATATATATTGTGGTTGCAGTATTAACGTAATGTTGGTAGAATTTGGTGAGTGACGAGGCTGTCGGGAGTGACAGCCCTCGCTCTGTCGAGTAACGTAAAACTCGGGAGTGTTTATTCGGCATGCGTGATCGATAAATCACTCACCCATGTGATTTAGGAGTGCGAGATCTCCTTAGTGTTCCCAATAACGTTTGATAGCTGTAGGCTACATGTGTCAGCAGTAATTGTATATATATATATATAATCGTAGTGTCACGGTGCCCAGTGTTATTGTGTTATTTACTGTGTGGTTATTGCAAATTTGGGACCTATGTTCTAGGGGTTATTGAGAGCACTGGGGTCATTTGCAACAGTAAATAAGTAAGTGTTGAGCAGTATTCTAATACTTGGAAATTAGAGTACTTGCAGTGTGTGTTGTTGCAAAGGGGTTGTCATTGTTAGTGATTGTTGCTAGAGTTGAGCAATCACCGTGGGTAACTGCAGTTCAGTAAAGTCATTGTGGGGGCAGTGTTCTAGAGGGTTCATGTCCTGTATGTTATTTTACTAGGTTCTGCAGTATTGTCATTGCAACCGGATTGTAACGTAAATCACTGTGATTTGTTAGTGTGATTTGACATTGTCGTGGGTGAACTCGGCTGTAGACGAGTACTTGGATATACATATATTCTCCTGTTTATCTGGTAGGACATCGAAGTCCAGTATTCAGTGAGGTGATTGCGAGGCAATTAATATAACGTAACCGAGGGAACGCCCATTGCTTAAGAGAATTTGTTCTTTTACAATATGAGTAACGTAGAATACGTTTGGGTTAATTTACTTTCCTGCAAGCAGCTACGGTAGTCTCAAGGAGCCTAGCCACCAGCCAGATAAGAATTAGAGTATTGTCTGTCGTAATTAACGGTCAGTGGGCCGGGTAATTGACGTGTTTCAGGAAGTCAAAGTGATTAATCTCGATCCTTGTTGATCGACTCACACGAAGGCTACATTGTTCCATTAACGTAACGTCGTTATTTATGTCCGGAAGTACCGGCACTTGATTGACTCGTGGGAAGAGTAACGTCATTTAGAATAACGTAAACGTGGTGCCTAATTACTGTTATTAGCCACCTGAATTGGTCTGAGTATGGAAGGCTCAGACGGAATTCATACCTTAATGTAAATTGCTGAGCCAGTGTGAAAGGTTGCGTATTTAACTGTTTAATTATTGATCTTGAGGATAGTAATTAATTACTCTAAAGGTAATCACGAGTGATTACCGTTCTCTTAGCACTTTGGACATTGTAAATCAGAGTTTACCATCGCTGAGTGATTAGTAACCGATTAACGTAAATTAACGTAACTAGTAAAGAGATTAATCAGCTGTCTGGTAGTACAGGGATTAATAGGATTTTCTCACTGAATGCTCGACGGGTAGAGTGTTGTGTAATTTCCGCGTTACTAGTGACAGTTGTAAGAGTTATTAAGTTAACGTAAATGTTATTGGGTTATTAACGTAAATCAATTGTGTTGATTGTTGATCGTCCGTGGGACGAAGTGTTAACGTAAAGATTAATTTGAGGAAGGGTGCTGGAGTTGCCAGTGAACCCATTAGTTATTGATGTCATTGAAAGGCTACTGATTTGATTGCATTGCAACCGCTATTGCAGGTGTAGACTGCACTGAGGCGTAGAACAGTTAGGAGGTTACTGGAGACGTGTTTCAGAACTCACTGTGTCATTTGTTGTAATTGTGATTATAGATCTGTTAGTTCTTGTTTGCTTGTTGATTCCTCTGTGGGCACGCTTATGTTCGAGTTAGTTCATTATGCAGTCCGAGGGGCTGGTGTCTAGCTGTCATTTTTAGTGCCACAGGAAGGATTTCGAGTAACGTCATTGACATTCTCTTGTTTTGCTGTAGTAGTTAGTACTTTATTGAATAAACTAAGTTGTTATGTTAACACTGTCTTTTCGTTACACCCCCACACATTATTATTGTTATGCAAATGTTCTTCACACTCGACTATTGGAGACTTACTTCTGAGCTTTGGATCAAATATACGGCACTACACAACAATAAATTATTGTTGTGAGAGCCCAGGACCTACTCGTTAGATTCGCTTCGGCGAATGGCGAAGGTCGACGACCTAGTGGAGGGGATTTCAATTTCATTGGGGTCTCGGCGTTTGCTCGCGCCTAGTCAATTGTTCGTACAGGGTCCCAAAGTGAGGAATGAGCTGCTTACTACACTGGTGTGTTAGCTAAGCAAGTCCTTCCTCAGGCGACCTAGTTGAATATCACGACAGGAATAATGGTTAAAGAATAAAGAAAATTCTTAGAAATTTTCCGAGCTCAATTCCTTATACCAAATTTCATTCATTCCACTGACTTATGTCAGCCCAAAACTCCCACACTGATCCTGGCAACTACCTTAAGGATCCACCTCAAGATAGTATACCTATGGTACGTCAACTGTTCAGTCCAACCATTTTACACATTCTAACATGATTTTTATATTCACTCAAGTCATTTTCAGTTAATTTTCTCTGTATGTAAACAGAGTTTAATCCTGAGCCTGCGTCCCGGTGAATCCAGCGTGAGATTAAGAGCGTTCACAATAATTTATGCGTTTTATCGAGCGGATTTGAGCAGTATTTTGCTGGGATGTTCCTGCGTGGGTCCTAATACAGTCGTTAATCTGCAACAGCAGTCCACCCTGGCGAGTACCTGGTGCCATAATTAGCTTGACATCTCTTGTTTGAAAGAGACCCTCGCAGCCTGACGTGTGAGTCACAGCCTGATTGATCAGGTATCCTTTGGAGGTGTTTGTAAAGTTCTCCCTTGAACACTGTGAGGGGTCGGCCAGTTATGCCCCTTATGTGTAGTGGAAGCGTGTTGAACAGTCTCGGGCCTCTGATGTTGATAAGAGTTCTCACTCAGAGTACCGACTGCATCTCGCTAGACCACATCATAGTGGTCTAGCAAGTGTTATTGGCAAGAGCGCCCTGTTCTGAACCCATGTTGTCCAGGGTTATGTTGATGCTGTGATTGTGTGTGTTTCCTGATCTTACTTCTTAGCAATCTTTCAAAGATATTTATGATGTATGATATTAGTGCTATTGGTGGTCTATAATTTTTGCTTCTCCTTTATTTCCCCCTTTATGGAGTGGAATTATCTCCAGTGATTTAAGTCGAGCATAACATCAGTATCAAGGCTTCGTCTTCAAATAATGTTAAGGGTCTGTGATTTTTTTTTGGTGCAATACTTGATGATTATGGAATTCCAGGAGCAGGCGATGAGTCAGAATAACGTGGTTGAAGTATGTTGACCAGACCACACACTAGAAGGTGAAGGGACGACGACGTTTCGGTCCGTCCTGAACCATTCTCAAGTCACAATCGACTTGAGAATTCCAGGATTTAGGGCCTGGTGCAGGGAGCACGACCATACTGTCTACGCCTTCCTACAATGACCACGTGGTTGCAATGACCACATATTATGCGTGCACTCTGTAATGGACCTCAAGGTGTCCATTATCTCCTCAAGATACCAAGGTGCCAATTCTTCATTACAAGAAACAGTTCAGTAGTGTTTTTACTTCAACATGCAAATACTTTATCGGCCTCTGGCAAGCCTACCCACAAAACATATGGGACTAACAAAAGAGACGAGGCCCACTTCTGTGCCAGTAATGGTTGGCACCTGACGCTTGCGTTTTAGTTTTGAACTCGAAACTAGTTTTCATTAGCAACGGCACTCATGTTCAGAATGAATCTTCAAGCTAAGAGCTACTATCCTTCATCAGCTGATCTGCAGCCTTACCCTTGAAAATCATTTATTTAATGAGTTTATTATTTGTGTCCATTCGGAATAACCTATTTATTGCCAAGTTACATTAATCTTGTTAATGACAGGAACAGTTGACAGGAAGCCAACTGTTGGCAGGCTTAAAAGGGGTCAGTGAGAAGCACTGTCAAGAAAACCATCAACAAATGAAGGAGATCAATACCCGGCCGTAAGTGTCACCAATGCTTGAAGCATCATACACGCCGCCAAAAAGTATATTAAAATTATTTTATAAATATTTCAAAATAGTTTAAACATTTAGTTCTGCCCCTCAGGCACGCAGGACACTTTTAATACCCCGCAGGGACTGCTCTTCTTTCTGTCCTTTGGAAAGGGCGAGGAGCAGAGAGCTGGAATAGGGTAAATAGGGAGAGGTGGGAAATGTTGAAGACTACAGGAGTTAAAGACTGGGAGAGGCTGTCAGGATCCCACCTCAGGGCGCCTTGGACGCCTGTCCTGTTACAGACAACCGGCTCCATTGAGCCTTTGTTATATTGCTCCTGCATGTCGAAGCTTCTGTAGCAGGGACGTCACTACCAAAAGTGGGTTTACATAGTAATTTGTAAGACAATTGGAGCGGGTTTCGAGTCATCCTGAGGGCTGCTACTAATTTTCTCATTGATATCTAACGGTTAATGTGATTTCATTGTCAGTTGACAATGAAATAGTCTTAGTCTTAGTCCATAGAATCAATAGGAGGCCTGGTCGAGGACCGGGCCGCGGGGACGCTTAAGCCCCGAAATATCTTAATTAAACCTCAGAAGAAGATAGTCAGTTTTGAATATTTCAATATGGCTTTCAGAGCGTTTGTGCTCTAGTCGTGCAATGGACACTGTAACCCTTGCAAGCTGCAAGTAATGCAGCGTGGACATGTATCACTTGAGAGTGTGGGTGCACCAGGAGGCTGGAGGATAAGCGGACGAAGGCTCTCAGTGAAGTAATAGGACGAGGAGAAACGCCCAACATTTGTGAGTTTTTAGGAAGAATAAGACTAGAATGAAAGGCAGGTGGACCAAGGAAACCGTCTGACGAGATCAAAGTTATGAGGACAGAGGCTAGAGAACCATCTTAGTTAACGCTTAAAAGTGGATATAAGGCGATACAAAATGTTTAGGACACAAGAGGAACATACGATAAGTGTCAGAGAGAAATCTTCGACCACTTGAAGGTAGTCCACACGATTAAGGGAACAACAACCGAATTAACATTTGTCAGAAGAAAGGATAACAATAATGTTGAAAATCTTCAGCGAGAAGAGGCGACGAGACAGTTTTAAAATGGAAACCTCGTCGCCAACTGATGGCGACGAGGATGTCTGTGATTTGGAAATAAACAGAGTAATTGGTCATCATTGTATTTAGTGGATATATTTATTGGGTTGTGTTAGAAATAGTATATGTTTGGAAACGATATGTGAGTCTCGGGTCCTCTGGGATACCTCAGGGCTTCGGGGAGTATTGGTACTCCCCAAGCCGGCCTGGAAGCCTGGCTTGTCGGTCTGAGAACTTGATATATAAGGCGTTTACTTGGCACGAACCCGCAGGCTTCACACATCCAATGCAAACCCGGCTGGGTCCAGCACTTCCTGTAGGAGCTTGTCAATTTGTTTCTTGAATTCATCCACTTTTGTCCTGTGTGTGGACGGTCAGTGACGCAGGGTCCTGTCAAACTCCCTCTTCTAGTCGTGAGATAGACGAAAAGCTTCGTTAAGGACTGCGTTTGTGCTCATTATTAACCCAGACGGCGTAACCTGGGCTCATTGTTACCGTGCCAGAGAAATTACTGATTAAACTAGATTTTACAACTTAATATATATATTGACAAGGTGCTGGATAAAAGTGAGTTGTTAAGCCTGCGTGTTGTGTCTATATAGAACTGCAGGCAGGTAGCATCAAAAGTTAGGCTCACCGGAACCATTGAGAGGACTGGTCACACATCGCGTCATGGAGTCCAGTGCAACCTGTCCTCCCGGAAACCATCATAAAGTGGGTGGTGCGAATCAGGGGTCCAAGAGCCGGAACTCGCTCCGGCAAGCACACGAAGGTCAGCACAAACACACACACGGGGTGTGGTGTATCCTCCACCGGAGAATAAAGAACATGCAATTAATGAAGAGGAATTTAGT
>WNGS01165318.1:13256941-13346009 GCA_020271785.1 Procambarus virginalis | reverse complement strand
ATGCGGTATTGGAAGTGTAACGACAAATTGTCAATAGAAAGCATTCTAGGCTAGTACCATGGCTCCCCCAAAACGTCTGGCAACGGGGGACAGTGAGATAAATATCAGCCTTAATTGGTGGACCCTCTTTTAGTGTGAAACACTCACACACCAGCCAGGAAGTGACTTGTTTCAAGACCCATACATCCACTACTCCACTCCCAGGAGCAAACGCAACGGGTATGGTACAGGAACGGGGCACTAACGCGAGACGGAAGGACGGAAATGGGCACGTAGCAGTAAAAACACCCTATTATGAGTTGACCATGCACTGTATCGACGTCTCGAATCGAGACCAGTGTCGCCTGACTAAGACGACACACCGGCACCCGCCTGGTCCCTTTACCCGGCACGGGACAAAGGAAGTTTGATTTCGCCCGAGCTGCTACCTTGTTCGAGTTGTACTCTTCGTCAGTCCTGGGGATCATTCAGTCATGTTTACAGAACGTCGGGTGTGTTTGCATTGGATGATATTACCAGGTTGATGGACAGCAGCGTGTATTTGGCCCCCACAATAACGTCTATAAGAGACGGGTGGATTCTATGGTAAGGTTGCGAGAAAAATTAGAATCTATTGCGATACCCCCTAAAAACCGATCTACCTCATCTATAATACGAGCTGCAGGACCGCGTGGCTGGGGAAGTTGGTTATCATAACTAGAGTGCCACTATGCGATTATAGAGAGCCTAAATCAAGCTTTCCTGTTTGTGGAACCCGTACACAAGTGTAGGAGCGACACAGGGTTTAATGCGTTCCCTGATACATACCATGGATGGTATGACGTTGCATTTCTTTAAACCCGTGGGTAAGAGTTGATGGGTCACTATAGTACTCGGATGGTGTTATTGAGAACTTTTTACCAGCTTGTGGTAAATAAATTTACGTAGACTCTTTACCTGTGGCCGCCGACATCATGTCCACACGTAGATCAGTTGTTGTCTTTTCAGTGTGGTGAGCAGTGGGTTTCTACAACGGCCTCCCATGCAACCGAACAATATGTGACGTCCTCTACCAAAAAAATGAGGATGGATTATTTTTGGTAAAATGCTAATGCCCAAGATTACCATCTGTTTGCCGGCGGGGAAGTGGGTTCATATAGCCTCTCCAGGCTATGGCCACCTTCCTGGGGGCTTTTGTCCGGTCGTGATTGTCAAGTGGTTTAAGGCGTCGCCTGTACATACCAGTTGCAAAAACTCACAGGGATGTGAGTTTTCAGTCGAATAAAGTCCTGGGGACCATTCTGGGGTGTGAGTTTTTCAGTTGTATCTAGGCCGGGGGCCCATTCAGGCTGGTTGCATTGTGTTTCCTCACGTGTGCCTTAAATAATGAGGTGATTTGATGTAAAGCTATGCCCAAGATTACATCCTGAGGTGCCGGGCGGGGAGTGGGTTCATATATCCACATCAGGCTATCACTTTCTTTTGTCCGGTCGTGAGGTCAATTGTGGTTTAAGGCGTCCCTGTACAATACCATTTGCGTTGCTCTGGGAGTATTGGTCTCTAGTCACTCTGGGGTGTGAGTTTTCAGTTCTATATATACTATATAGTATATTATATACTGAAAACGCAACCACTCAGATATGTGACTCGAACCATATGTGCCAGGGCAACTCACGTGTCTTGGGTACAGGGACCCCTCTAATCCACGTCTTGACCATCACGACCGGACTACAAAGGCAAGTGTAGCCGAAGAGTATTGAACCACTTCCCCGACGGCACTCGGATGGTACACTTGATTGCGGCATAGCATTATTATTCAAATCACACATTTATTCCCGTTTGCATAATAGCCATAAGCGATAAGAACTAAGAAACATACCACAGCTCGTCGACTGACGAACCACAAATCAAAGCCTACAACAGCATTAGATACACATTTTTTTGTGGTGTGTTTTTTCAGTTGTATATATTCCTGGTGACCATTCAGGGTTTTTTGCTTTTGTGTTCCTCACGGTTGCCCCAAAAAATGAGTGTGATGTATATAAAATGCTTTGCCCAAGATACCATCCCGAGTGCCGGCGTGGTAAGTGACATTCATGATAGCTCCGGCTATCCACTTCCTTTATGTCCGCAGGATCGTGATGGTCACGGATTAAAGGCTCCCTGGAAACATACCAGTTGTGTTGTTCCTGGTAGTATGGGTTCGATCACTTCTGGGGTGTGAGTTTTCAGTTGTATCTAGTTCCTGGCGACATTTCAGGCTTGTTTGTATATATATAGTTATATATCTACATATATATATATTGATATATATATCGATATATATAATGATAATATATATATAGTGCACGCCTCACAGCCTGTGCAGCTACCAGGCAGGGGGTACTTCACTTGTTCTGCAAGTCCCTAAGTCGTGGCAGACAGGCACACGTCCTTGATCTGCAGTAGCTCCGTATTTGCAGTCGCCCGTCTCCGTCTCCATATTGTATTTGCGGCGAGGCAGATACTGACGAATATGGATTGCATGGCCTGCACTGTGGAAAATCTGGTGGTTGCACACTAGACACGACGAAAAAACGACATCATTAACGAAGCCTTGCATCTGTTCAGTGTCCAGTGGAGATAGAGCCCCGCAACCTACTGAACCGTGCCTCTGTTAGCATTGCCGTCTCTATTTTAGACGGAACACACTTGTGCGGTGATCCGTGGGATAGGTGTTGGCAGACGCTTGGCATGGGACTATACTTGTTTATCCACCCTGGCAACCATATACGTCAACCTCTCTGTCGGTCAAGCAAGAACTGCGGCGACACACAGAGAAAGAGACAAGTCAGCCAAGTACAGGCCATTACATCATCGGTACAACTTCGATCTCCAATAGGGTCTGAGACCCTATCGTCCCATGGGGAGGGAGTGCAAGAAGGTTTCTTAAGGATCTTGGTCCAAGCTCATTGACACCACAATTAAGAGACCCTAGAGCAGCAAATTTTCTCTTCCAGCGACTCAAGGCTTCCGCGTACTCCAAAGAAGTCGGTGCTGTAGAAAAATAATCCACGATTGTTAATTTATTAAAATCCTGTAAATCAAGAATAACAAAACAAATAAAAATGTCGCCTCGCTGCATCCTCGTTTCCTGCCCGACGTCGGAGGAATTCGAAGAAACCTACAGCCTCTAGGAAACAAAATTTCCTTTATTTCCTCTTAATGTTCAATTTTGTATAAAATCAGATATGTAACTCTATAACCTTGCATAATAAGTGTACCATTTAAAAAGGGGGGGTAGTAGAAGCGACACTCTTATGTATTCAAGTTAAATGTCAAAAGTTTTTCCCTGAATGCTCTAGTGTTCCCTTCTCTGAGGCTGTGGGTTCCTATAATTCGCAGCAGATGTGGTACCCCCTTATAATATATATATATATAAATATATGTATATAATATACTATATATTTAAGTCATATATAATATTATATAAGATATATGATATTATAAGATTAAGCCGGCTCTGGTGAGGGGTCGGGGTCAAATAGCGTGGGGAACATGTGTGACGCCCAGGTTTAACATGTGCATGGTGTGGCAGTGGCACATGTGCACACATAAAGAGAAGGGAACCGGCAGGGCGGTGTGAAAACCTGTGCTTGAGGTGAGGCATACAGTGGAGCTGTTGCGTGGCCAAGGTACACCCTCAGACGGTCGTACCAACACTAACGGTACAGTGATCCGTTAATTCCACTGCCAAACAAAGCTCACGCGACCAACTCCAACAAGTTTACGAGAGGAGGTACGGAAAGGACAGGGATTGGGGCGCGAGTACGGGCTGGCCCAGTAGGGGGGCCGGCGAGCTGCAGCGACACACGCAAAGAGTCAAGAGTAGATTGCTCAGGGGAAAGATTAGCTTACAGGTTCCAAGTTCCAACTTTGGGGAAGAAGATGCAACACTACAGTAAAATGGCTAAGTCATCCTGTTACAGAATGAAAAAAAATCCAGATATATATATATATATATATATATCATATATATATATATATATATATATATATATTATATATCTATTATATATATATATATCTATATAAGGGGGTGACCACCTCGCTGGCAATTATAGGGACCCACAGCCTCAGAGAAGGGAACACAGAGCATTCAGGGAAAAACTTGCCATTTTAACTCTGAATACATAAGAGTTTCGCTTCTCCTACCCACCCCCCTTTTTTATGTGGTACACTTTATTATGCAAGGTTATATAGTTACATATCTGATTTATACAAAAAATGAACATTAAGAGGGCACAAAAAAGTTCGCTTCCTAGAGGCTGTTGATTTCCTCGAACTCCTCCGACGTCGGGCAGGAACCGAGGATGCAGCGAGCATTCCCCCTCTGGATCGCGACACTGAGGCGCTGAAAGGAAAAACTTGCCGTCTAGGGGCTCTTGTGGTGTCAATGAGCTTGGAACCAAGATCCTTAAGAACCTTCTTGCACTCTCTCCCCATGGGCCTAGGGTCTCAGACCCTATTGGAACGAAGTTGTACCGATGATCTAATTGCCTGTACTTGGCTGACTTGTCTCTTTCTCTGTGTGTCGCCGCGGCGGCTCCTGCTTGGCCAACAGAGAGATTGATGTATGTGGTTGCCAGGGTGATACGCAAGTATAGTCCCATGCCACTGTCTGCCACCTTCCACGGCGCAGGTACGCTATCGGCTCGGAAGCTAACAGGTCACGGTCAGTGCAGGCTTCGGGCCATCCACTGGACACTGAACAGAGGCAAGGCTTCTTTTATGATGTCGTTGACTTCGTCGTGTCTAGTGTGCCAAACCACCAGATTTTCCACAGTGCAGGCCATGCAATCCATATTCGTCAGCATCTGCCCTCGCCGCAAATACACCTATAGAAGACGGAGAGCGACTGCAATAGTGAGCTCCTGCGATCAAGAACGTGTGCCTGTCGCAGACATAGGGACTGCCAAAAGGAAGTCCCCTGCATGGGAGCTGCACAGCTGTGAGGCGTGCACAGATATAATATATATATATAGATATATATATATAGTATATATATATATATATATATATATATATAATAGTACAAAACAAGCCTGAATGGGTCCCCAGGAACTAGATACAACTGAAAAACTCACACCCCCAGAAGTTGACTCGAACCCATACTTCCAGGAGCAACGCAACTGGTATGTACAGGGACGCCTTTATCCGCTTGAACCATTCACGATCCGGACATAAGGAAGTGATAGCCGGGAGCTATATGAACCACTTCCCCCCCGCCGGCACTCGGATGGTAATCTGGGCACATAGCATTTTATCAAATCACCTCATTTTTTTTGGGGCAAACACGTGAGGAACACAAATGCAACAAGCCTGAATGGTCCCCAGGGACTAGATACAACTGAAACTCACACCCCAAAAAATGTGTGATAAAATGTGTGTAGTGTTGATTTGTGTTGTTTCGTCAGTCGACTGTGGTATTGTTTCTTAGTTCTATCCCTTACTGGCTATGGCAACGGGAAAAATGTGTGATTGTGATATAAATGCTATGCCCAAGATTACCATACCGAGTGCCGGCGGGGAAGTGGTTCATATAGCTCCGGCTATCACTTCCTTATGTCCGGTCGTGATGGTCAAGCGGATGATAGAGCTCCCTGTACATACCAGTTGGTTGCTCTTCTGGCAGTATGGTTCGGCACTTCTGGGGTGTGTAGTTTTCAGTTATATATATATATAATATATATAACTGAAAACTCACACCCCAGAGTGACTCGAACCCATACTCCCAGGAGCAACGCAACTGGTATGTACAGGGACGCCTTAACCACTTGACCCATCACGACCGACAAAAGGAAGTGATAGCCGAGGCTATATGAACCACTTCCCCGCCGGCACTCGGATGGGTAATCTTGGGCATAGCATTTTATCAAATCACCTCATTTTTTGGGCAACACGTGAGGAACACAAATGCAACAAGCCTGAATGGTCCCCAGGACTAGATACAACTGAAAACTCACACCCCAGAAGTGACTCGAACCCCATACTCCCAGGAGCAACGCAACTGGTATGTACAAGGGACGCCTTAAACCACTTGACCATCACGACCGGCCACAAAAGGAGGTGATACCAGGCTATATGAACCACTTCCCGCCCCGCCGGCAGCTTCGATGGTATATCTTGGGCATAGCATTTTATCAAATCACCCTCATTTTGTTGGGGCAACACGTGAGGAACACAAATGCAAACAAGCCTGAATGGTCCCCAGGACTAGATACAACTGAAAACTCACACCCCAGACAGTGACTCGACCCATACTCCCAGGAGCAACGCAGACTGGTATGTACAGGGACGCCTTAAACCACTTGACCATCACGACCGACAAAAGGAAGTGATAGCCGAGCTATAGAACCACTTCCCCGCCGGCACTCGGATGGTAATCTTGGGCATAGCATTTATCAAATCACCTCATTTTTTGGGGCAACACGTAGGAACACAAAATGCAAACAAGCCCTGAATGGTCCCCAGGACTAGATACAACTGAAAAGTACAGCCTCGGCTATCACTTCCTTTTGTCCGGTCGTGATGGTCAAGTGGTTTAAGGCGTCCTGTACATACCAGTTGCGTTGCTCCTGGGAGTATGGTTCGAGTCACTTCTGGGGTGTGATTTTCAGTTGTATCTAGTCCTGGGACCATTCAGGCTTGTTTGCATTTGTGTTCCTCACGTGTTGCCCCCAAAAAAGAGGTGTATTTGATAAAAGCTATGCCCAAGATTACCATCCGAGTGCCGGCGGGGAAGTGGTTCATATAGCCTCGGCTTCACTTCCTTTGTGTCCGGTCGTGATGGTCAAGTGGTTTAAGGGTCCCTGTACTACCAGTTGCGTTGCTCCTGGGAGGTATGGGTTCGAGTCACTTCTGGGGTGTGAGTTTTCAGTTGTATCTAGTCCTGGGGACCATTCAGGCTGGTTGGATTTGTGTTCCTCACTGTTGCCCCAAAAAATGAGTGATTTGTAAAATGCTATGCCCAAGATTACCATCCGAGTGCCGGCGGCGGGGAAGTGGTTCATATAGCCTCGGCTATCACTTCCTTTTGTCCGGTCGTGATGGTCAAGTGGTTAAGGCGTCCTGTACATACCAGTTGCGTTGCTCCTGGGAGTATGGGTTCGAGTCACTTCTGGGGTGTGAGTTTTCAGTTGTATCTATTCCTGGGGACCATTCAGGCTTGTTTGCATATATATATATATTATATATATATATATAATATATATATATATATATATATATATTATATATATTAATATTATATATATGTATATTATATATAATATATAATAATATTATATATATTAATATATATAAATTTAACAAAATATATTCCGATAGAAGAGTAATTGGCTACGACAGAGAATTTAAGAGAAATAACACTAACTACAATGGAATATAAAGGATTATAGACGATATTTTCAAAATAGATATGACACTTATGGCAAGAAGGAGTGTCATATATAGTATTGACAGACTTTTGACATCCCGTTGCCATAGCCATAAGGGATAAGAACTAAGAAACAATACCACAGTCGACTGACGAAACAACACAATCAAGGCCTAAATCCTTGAAAACACCAGCAGTTTAAAACAAGTTTCCCCAGACGCCCCACACAGGACAATGCAGATTACGTACCAAATTTAGCTCCACAAACGCCACAAACAAAAATTATACAAGGCCAAATCCACCTCAACGCCACGACTTTTTATGGCCTCGTGGGACACTAAATGCTCTCCAAACGATATAAATACTGAAAACTGGGCATTAATTGAGGAGGGAAGGGGAGAGGGCGTCTTGGAGCAGAGAGAACCTCACAATATACTGTAGGAGGGTAGAAGAATTACCTCACAAATAGGAGGGTAGAAGAATTACCTCACATATAGGAGGGCAGAAGAGTTACCTCACAATGCCGGGATCAGGGTCACCTTGTACTATAGTCAGCAGTCATTTTAAATGCCATATAAATGTATGTGAATGCATGTGTGTGTGTATATATGTATGTATACATGTATGTATATATGTATATGTACGTATATGTGTGTGTGTGTGTGTGTATGTATATGTATGTATATAAAAGTATATATGGAAGCTGATCAGAATTACATTTCACCTTTGTAAATGCACATTAATGACACTATGTAAAAGACACATCGCACACTTTATGTAGGGCATACGTAATCTGTGTATCTATATATTTACGTATGTAGGTTAGCTTAGCATTTTAAAGCACCGAATCACCTTCTGTGGTTGATTGTTCAATAAACCTGGACTAATATGTTTAACACATCTCTAACCCTGTCCATGGAGGACAGAAGAGAATGTATGTTGACCAGACCACACACTAGAAGTTGAAGGGACGACACGTTTCGTCGGCGTCCCGTTTCGTCTCAGTCACAAGCGACTTGAGAATGGTCCAGGACGGACCGAAACGTCGTCGTCCTTCAACTTCTAGTGTGTGGTCTGGTCAACATACTTCAGCCACGTTATTGTGACTCTTCGCCTGCAGAAGAGAATGTATATATGCTGATTAGCATTGTAAATGTGTGGCCACGTCTGTGGTAGAAAAAAATGCCATATTTATAGCACACGTTATGTATCTATTTTCGTTATATTAAATAAAATCCAAGTTAGGTATTTTGTTAATACAGGATATCCTTTCAGGAAAAATGCTTGTGAAACCGCTGATTGCTGGAGAATGTCGAGGTGGTAATGACTAAGTTACCAGCTGGTAACAAAGTCATTAGTAACTTAGGTAATGGCTTAGTTACCAGCCAGTTCGAACTACTGGCTCTAGGAGCGAGTAGTTCGAGCGGCAGATGGTAGCTCTATCAACCACACTATAGAGCAGCCACAATCAGGAAGAATTCCAGAAGCCCCAAACTGCTGCCCAACTGGAACTTTAGTAACCGCAGAATTATTACCCCACGTTTATTGTGGGTTGACAACCTGTCCTCAGGGAGAAAATCCCCTCAGGGTACTGGATTCATAACGACTATGTAATTAGTACTATTACCTATTCTCTGTCGAAGGTTAGGTTAAGTTTCATTACGTTTGAATATGTTAATATGGTGTAATACTGTCCAAAACGTGAAACTTGAAATTCGAAAATTATTTAAGTGTACTATTGAATTTTATTTACAGAAAACCCAGTTATTCAGACCGTTTCAAAGAAAACATGTTTAGCATATACTTTTATATATTTTAAACCAACCATTTATAATACAATAAAGTTATAACTTGACAAAACTGTCTATTTAGGACAAAGATTCATTGCCAGCTTACAAGTACACTGTTACTGGAACTGTAATACAGTTTCAGACCAGACCATCATAAATATCTAGAAAACTATCTAGGTGGTTTAACGAGGTGGTTTGTTGCTCATGGTAATAGATTTGCTCTGAGCTCCAGTTTATATGGCTGGAGCATATATCACTAAATTCCTCCAAGCTTGAGTGGCAACCCAGGGAAGGCTTCAAGTTCCAGTTGGGCAGCAGTTGGCTGCTTCTTGAATCCTTTTTTATTGTGGCTGTTCTGTAGCATGGTTGATAGAGCTACTGTCTCCTGCTCTTGGGCTGGATGGTAGAGCGACGGTCTGGCTTCATGCAGGTCAGCGTTCAATCCCCGACTGTCTGCGTGGATGGGCACCATTCCATATCCCCGTCCCATCCCAAATCCTTATCCTGACCCCTTCCAAGTGCTGTATAGACGTAATGGCTTGGCGCTTTCTCCTGATAACTCCCTCCCGCTCTTGGGGTCAGTGGTTCGAGGCTCCTCGGTCCCAGCAGCTACAATAAGGAAGGATTCCAGAGACATCTATCTTGTGTCCAACATGAACTTCAGCCCTTCCCTGGGGACCCACCTGGGCTTGAAGGTGGTAGATGATACACGCAAGTCGTAAATTCCAACCACTATATTATGGATAAGATTTCATTCCCAAAGGTTAAAAGCTGTGGATCTCTTGGAGCTCCTCAGCTTCCGGACAGGAACCGAGGCACTGAAACAGGAAACTGGTAACACTTGATGAGCCTAGAACCCAATTCTCTAAGGCAAGGCTCCCCTGCCCCAGTGAGCCACTGTCTCATGCTATAGAAACAAATATTTACTTACTTTCCAGTTGCCTGTACTTGTGTGATGTTACTGCTTTCCTGTCATTTGCCGCACCACTTGCCTGATCAGCACCAAAGGATATATAGGTGTTAGGGTGGATACACATGTGTAGTCTACATTAGCTCTTTGCCTCTTTTCTAGGAGTATATTGTGATACCATCTGGGCGAAGCACAGGATCGTCATTCACCAGGGGTTTGGACCATTAGAAGACGAGGTTTTCTCTCTGCTGAGCACGGAGCTGATGTCATTAACTTCGTTGTGTCTTGCAGGAGAGTAGAGTTACCCAGCTCAATAACACCAATGCCTGGTAGAACAGCTTTTATTTCCTTAGTAATGTCTAAGTTGAGGGAGACAAGTTCACACTTGGCGGCATTGAGAATGAGGACTAGAGTTGCTCCCTGTTCCTGGATATTTCTTATATCCTCCATTCAAATGTATTCAAACGCGTGTTAATTCTTAACACAGCCACACACTGTCTTACAATGACTAACTTTACACACTTTAAGATAACACTAAGGCACCCACACACCACATTATGAAACAACCGTCTTAAACGGGCTACACATTGTTGAAATGTAAAAACTTTTGGGAAAAGGGGGAGGGGGGAGGGGGGAGGGGGAGGCTGGAGGGGGCGCTGCAGCGACAAACGTCGTAAAGTGAAAATTGTAAAATTAAACTGTTCGAAAATTGTAAGTATTCATGTATGTATGTATGTATGTATGTATGTATGTATGTATGTATGTATGTACGTATGTATGTATGTATGTATGTATGTATGTATGTATGTCTGTGTACGTGTAATTACAGGATGACAGCTACGACCTCGCGCGCTTGTGTATTTATATAAAGTGAAATTATGATTAAGCGATGTGGCACCATCTTTGATAACCAATTTATCAACAAATTTCAAGTTGTTCTAAAAACTGCCAACATTGAGTTACATTGCCCTATTTAAATGAGGATCTTTCTTTTAACAAACAATTCTGTCAAATACGAATTGTCATTCACAAACAATCACGTGGGATTTTTTTTTTTACAAAACCATAAGATCTCTCAACTAGGAATTTCTAACAATAAATATCTAGATATTTCTAGACCGCAAGCTGTCGTGTCTACATCAGACTTCGGGCTCCAAACAAACAGTTTTGCATCTCAGATCAACAACACGGAAGCGCGATTAGAGGCGAGGTCGTGGGGGGCAGTGACCCCAGGTCGTGGGGGCAATGACCCCTGGTCGTGGGGGGGGCAGTGACCCCAGGTCGTGGGGGTCAGTGACCCCAGGTCGTTGGGGGCAGTGACCCCAGGTCGTGGGGGGCAGTGACCCCAGGAACCATCACACGAGCCAAGATGGACACACGAATCCCCCGGGCGCCTAATTGGTGCCACGTCACGCAACACAACAGCACCAGACACACACACACATTACACCACAAATACCTTCATATCTCCCTACACTGGACTTCATAAAATAAACATGTACAAAATGTTTTTTCAACATATATCAGTATGCAAATATTATGAATCATTTTGTTAAACGAAAGTTCCCAGACAACCTCCATTTATACTTCTACATGTTGACCAGACCACACACTAGAAGGTGAAGGGACGACGACGTTTCGTCGTCCTGCATACTTCTACATGTTACTGTAGAAGCCTACATAGAAGCCTACATACGTACCTACATAGAAAGGTAGGGAGAATGTGGGTGAGAGGCCCGCCTGAGTTGAGGTCGGTACTATAATGGTAACAAATACAAGGGTCTGAACCTAGGAAAGTATGATAGCGTTGCCAGATATCGGCTCAACAACCCTGAAAGTACCTAACATAAACGTGAGAAAGATGGATTCATAGCGATCTTAAGGAACATCAACGAATTTGTGTTCAAAATCAGGCAAATAGGAAACTTGGGAATCAAAATAAGATTTAGTAGCAAGACATTTCGTATCTTGAGTCATGTCTTACCCATTTCTAATATGCAGTTCACTTTTGATCACCGTACACCAGAATGAACGTGTGTCCACAGACGGGTGGCATGGTAAATCAAAGGAATTACCAAACCCCACTTCAGAAGAGATTAAAAAAGCTTGGTTTACAATTTCCAGACCAGAGTAAGTAACTGCCTCTCGCAACTTCTAGATCACTATAGCATGACCATAAGTGCCATTGAAGACAGCAAAATGCAGATGTAAAATACACAGACTTTGCAAAAGCTTTCGAGGAATGTGACCATGCTGTTATTACTGGTAGAGTAGGGAGATGGTTCTTCAACTTCCCAACGAACAGAACGCAGTGTAATAGTCAACACAGTCAAATCCGGATCTCTAATGTGAAAAGCTCAGTCCCTCAAGGTACCGCACTTGTTCCGGTTCTTTTTCTCATTCTAATATCAGACACAGACAAGGATACAAGCTAGCGGAACAACCGTAGACATCGGGAGAAAACAGGATAGTTTTCTTCAAGAAGTGACGGACCAACCGGGCTGATGAGAATATGTGGGTCTGCGGGCCGCTCCAAGCAACAGCCTGGTGGACCAAGCTGGCACTTGGGCCGGGCTGGGGGCCAGACACGTCAAGTCTGGCCTCGGGCCGGACTGGGGAGTAGAAGAACTCCCAGAACCCCATCATCCAGGCACAGTACTGTATCAACACTTGCTGATGACATAAGGATTTTCACGCGAGTTATTATTATTAACATCTTTAGTGACACAATTAATTACAATTTTGCCTAATCTGAGGATTTCAATTGTCTTATTAGAGTGAGGATAATGCTGGTATTCACTGTCACGCAGGACAGAGGGTCATACACAAGACAATAGGTCTAAACTGTAGGCTGAAGCACATATATATCATGGTTACAATCAATGTTTTAATGTATGAATATATAAAAACAACTTTCAATTGTGCACTGCCAATAGAAAATAAATATAATTGTTCTTCACTCTTTAAAATGGACAAGCAAATTTTGGATAAATTAACAACATAGATGACACAACAAGCATCGAGTCTGATATAACTTTGGTCTTTCAATGGACCACATATAATAATAAGATGTTTAATTAAAATAAATTCCGCTATTGATTTAATACTGCGCTATTGAAAAAACGAAAATGTAAAATAGGAATCATATATAAAACGGAATCAAATCACACTATAGAACGAAAAAGGAAAATAAAGGATCAAGGAGTAATCATGTCGGAAGACCTTACCTTTAGAGAACATAAAGTAGCTACCACGACTGTAAGAAAAATGACAGGTTGTATAACAAGGACCTTCCAAACAAGGGATGCCGTACCAATGACGATACTTTTCAGGACACTAGTGCTCTCTAGGGTGGACATTTTCAACACTCTCCTGCAACACATAAGGGGCATAACTGGCCGACCTCTCAAGTGTTAAAAAGAGAACACGACAAACACCTCAAAAGAATATCTGATTAACCAGGCTGCGATGCATACGTCAAGCTGCGAGCAGCCGCGTCCAACAGCCTGGGGCCAGATTCACGAAACAGTTACGCAAGCACTTACGAACCTGCACATCTTTTCTCAATCGTTGGCGGCTTTGTTTACAATTATTAAATAGATAAAGAGCTCTGAAGCACCAGGAGGTTGCTTATAACAATAACAACAGTTGATTGGCAAGTTTTCATGCTTGTAAACTGTTTAATAAATGTAACCAAAGCCGTCAAAGATTGAGAAAAGATGTACACGTTCGTAAGTACTTGCGTGACTGCTTCGTGAATCTGGCCTCCGGTTGACTTGACGAACTGGGAGGCCTGGTCGGAGACCGGGCCGCGGAACCGTTGAGCCCCGGAACCTCCACAAGGTCGGCATGCAATAGTGAACGTTGGAAGACACAACGACGGTCACTTCCCCACGACAAGCAACTCTCACCACAGAAGACGACATCCAGGAAACTCCATCAGCAATGCGATTTACGTCGTCTCCCGAAGGCAACACGAGCCGTAAGTCAAACAATCAGGTAATTTGGGTAAAGAAATGTAAAATTTGGGTGGTTACTTGGGTCATTATCCCACACCCACTCACTCACTGTGACTTACCTCCCCACCACCACCACCAGTCCGCTCTACGCCCAGTTAGCATAATGGTCTGGAAGCAAGACGCCATTTTCTGTAATTTCAGCATTATGCTAAGTCCGTGGCGGAAAGAAAATGTAATGATATTGTGGAGCGCGTTGGGCCGTGTCTAACAGTGACGATGATACAACACGACGTCACGAAAAAGATGAAACAAAATAAATGAGAAAAACGACGGGATAAAACGAGGAAGAAAGGCAGGAGAAAAGTTGAGAGAAAAATTATGAGCATACTGAAAATAAGAGGCAATGGGAGAAAGAGGAGTAGAAGAAGAGAACAAAAGGGGATGGTTAAGCGAGCTGAGAATGTTCCTAAATATTACTCTACGATACACAAAGGAACCATTAATCTTACGCAGCCGCAAGAACCACCACTTTTGAACCAAACTTAATGAAACTTCATTTCGCTTGCGTAAAGTTCATTTAACTTGCATCCCGCTAGACCTCTGGGCGGGAGCGCCTGTGATGCCAAAATTGTTCTTCCAGTTTAACACCTCCACAGTCGCCCCGAACACGAACCCTTCCACACCCGGAGCTTCCTCTGGTCTTCTGTGGTCAAGCTACTCTGCTAAATACCATTGAAACTGCTGAAACTCAAGTCTAGTTGTAGTTTAAGACTGACACTTGAGGGCAAAGTAGCTACCTCCAGCTAGATCGAAGGTAGTCTTAGGTGGCCATAAGCCAAGTTTACCTGTGGATGATTTCGAGAGATCTACTCTCGCAGCTTGGCCTGGGGAACAAGACCAGGGTTCATGAAGCATTTCGACACCACTTACGAAACCTGTACATCTATTAACAACCATGGTAGCTTGTTAATATTTATGAAACAGTTTACGAGCTTGGAAACTTTAGAACTCAATGTTTATATTATTATAAACAACCTCGTAGTGCTTCGGGTCTTATTAACGGGTTAATAAATGTGAACAAAGCCGCCATGATTGAGAAAAGATGTTCAAGTTTCGTAAGTGGTTGCGTAAAAGCTTGATGAATCCAGGCTAAAACTCCCATGGCGATTGCTTGGCATGTGAGGCTACAACATTTCGTTGCCCATGGGACCACATAGCCATCACAGCCAGGCTGATCCTGTAACGAAAACAGAAGAGCAGAAACTTGTCCAGTAGTACCCTCTTTAAGGCTTCCAGCCTTGTTCCAGCGACACTCCTTACAGTTGTTGGCATAAGGCTGAAGAGTCGCGGGCTCTTTACGCCCCATCCGATATTTCTTTGGCTTCATTTTCCACTTGCTACCATCTCTCTCGCGATCCAGTATGTGATTGCTTGTAGGTTAGTGATTTGGCCAGTCAGGTGTTTGAGGGTGACAGTCTGTCACAGAGCCAGGGTCATCACACCGGCTGGTCGAGACATGATGGACACTATTATTATCCAACGAGGACATTTTTATTGTTAATATCACTCGTTTGATGGAAGGGTATTAACAGGCGTTTGACAACCCTTACTTTTTACTGGGGGAAATAACTAAATTATAGCGTTACATCTTCTATTGTAAGAAATTAATAAATGGCTTACATTAGGAACTAGTCCCACCTGGGACATCTGGAACCAGTTCCACCTGGGACATCTGGAACCAGTCCCACCTGGGACATCTGGAACCAGTCCCACCTGATACATCTGGAACCAGTCCCACAAGTATTTTTCAGTAGTTCGCTAAAAGTTTCATGGCTTTCATGTGGCCGCAGTAAGTTGGTTGTTTGAAGTCTTCAGAGGGTGGGGGGGGGGGAGGTGCTGCGAGTTCTATACAAATGTATTTTGGATCTTCAATGTTAAAATAATGTTTACATAAATATTAAAAAATGTTTTCATATTATGTAAATAATATTACATAATAATTGCTATTATTAGAGAGAAATATATGAAGTAGACATAATAAGAGAAAAAATAGATCGGTTAGAAAGCGCATCAGTGCCCACCACACACACACTCACACACACACACACACACATGGAGTGTGTGACTCCGCCTCATCATGGAGTCCCCATCTGAAGAAGCATATAATGAAACTGGAAAAGGTTCAGAGGTTTGCAACGAGACTCGTCCCTGAGCTACGAGGGATGGGGTATGAGGAGCGCCTGAGGGAACTGTGCCTTACGACACTAGAAAGAAGAAGGGAGAGAGGGGACATGATAGGAACGTATAAAATACTCAGAGGGATTGACAGAGTGGACATAGACGAAATGTTCACACGGAATAGTAACAGAACGAGGGGACATGGATGGAAGTTGGAAACTCAGATGAGTCACAGAGATGTTAGGAAGTTTTCTTTTAGCGTGAGAGTAGTGGGAAAATGGAATGCACTCAAGGAACAGGTTGTGGAAGCAAATACTATTCATAATTTTAAAACCAGGTATGATAGGGAAATGGGACAGGAGTCATTGCTGTAAACAACTGATGCTCGAAAGGCGGGATCCAAGAGTCAATGCTCGATCCTGCAGACACATATAGGTGAGTACATATAGGTGAGTACACACACACACACACACACACACACACACACACACACACCACACACACACACACACACACACACACACACACACACACACACACACACACACACCTACTGGTGCACGCAAAAATCAATCGCCATCGCCACAACCATCATCTCCATCACAGCCAATACTCTAAGAGAGATGATCCACTCTGAGGAAAAGTGCAGTTCCGAGTATAGAATCTGTAAAGCTCATCACCGCATTACTTACGACGTCAGACAGTGTGAGCACCTTCCATCCCGCCCCCTCCCACCATCGTCCAGCAATATCACGTTCTTCTGGCCAGGGTCTTCCAGGAACGTAATAAATACCACTCTCGCACGCCGCCATCCCAAAAAAACGAACCAATGCCACTTTCTTCCACACAACTTACTTCCCGCCCTATCTAACCTCTTACTCCACCAGCAAGGTATTCCGTGGGTTCACGAGGCAAGAGCCTTGCCTTCCTACATGTAAACTACGAGTCCTTACCCCCATAATTTCAGCAAGGACCCCGGAGAGATTTCACTTACTTCCGCTGGCATTTCAGTCGATAAACGATTTCCTGCAGGGGGTCGCGACGGGCTGTAAACTACCACTCGAGAGGGATCAACCACTCAATAAAAACGTAAAAGAGCAAGCTCAGGCAGGATATTGACACTTTACCAGGTGGACCCTCGTTCCGCTGGTGTCCCGGGTGCCCAGGACCAGTGGGGGTTATGACGACGGTCTAATGCATAGGTGGTATTTCTTGTGACCTGCTGACATGGGCAATATATTGGTCGTAAGGGGTGACGACGGGCTCTGTGGGGACGGTGACGGGCTCTGTGGGGACGGCGACGGGTTCTGTGGGGACGGTGACGGATTCTGTGGGGACGGCGACGGGCTCTGTGGGACGGCGACGGGTTCTGTGGGGACGGTGACGGGTTCTGTGGGGACGGCGACGGGTTCTGTGGGGACGGTGACGGGTTCTGTGGGGACGGCGACGGGTTCTGTGGGGACGGCGACGGGTTCTGTGGGGACGACGACGGGTTCTGTGGGGACGGTGACGGGTTCTGTGGGGACGGCGACGGGTTCTGTGGGGACGACGACGGGCCCTGTGGTGACGGCGACGGGTTCTGTGGGGACGGCGACGGGTTCTGTGGGGACGGTGACGGGTTCTGTGGGGACGGCGACGGGTTCTGTGGGGACGGCGACGGGTTCTGTGGGGACGGCGACGGGTTCTGTGGGGACGGTGACGGGTTCTGTGGGGACAGCGACGGGTTCTGTGGGGACAGCGACGGGTTCTGTGGGGACGGCGACGGGTTCTGTGGCGACGGCGACGGGTTCTGTGGGGACGGCGACGGGTTCTGTGGGGACGGCGACGGGTTCTGTGGGGACGGCGACGGGTTCTGTGGGGACGGCGACGGGTTCTGTGGGGACGGCGACGGGCTCTGTGGGGACGGTGACGGGTTCTGTGGGGACGGTGACGGGTTCTGTGGCGACGGCGACGGGTTCTGTGGGGACGGCGACGGGTTCTGTGGGGACGGCGACGGGTTCTGTGGGGACGGTGACGGGTTCTGTGGGGACGGCGACGGGTTCTGTGGGGACGGCGACGGGTTCTGTGGGGACGGCGACGGGTTCTAGGTGCAGAAAACAATAAAAATGTATGTTGAATGGGAGATGAAAATGAGTAGCTGCTGGAGCAGTGGAAGGCGCTGATGGTGACCAGGCAACCAGGTGTACGGTGAGAGGAGCCAAGGGGCGCTGATGGTGACCAGGCAACCAGGTGTACGGTGAGAGGAGCCAAGGGGCGCTGCTCTGATAGAGAGGCCCCAATGCTAGTCTGTCGAGGCAAGTAGTGGAAATCCATTCACCTCTCGACGAAGAGTCCTCGGAACCACTCCAACTAAGTGACCCTTACCTGGAAGTTTTACCTGGCCAGGGTTTATTGGTTCTTCTGCCTCCACCATCGCTGATAATATCTATCTTTGCTTTCATATGTCCCTGTATCCTCACGCTCCTTGCCTCCCCCCCCCCTCGCTCCTTGCCTCCTCCCCCTCCCCCTCGCTCCCTGCCTCCTCCCCCCTCGCTCCCTGCCCTGTTCCCTGCATCCCCTCCCCCCCCCGCTGCTAGCCATCCAGCACTGCTCCCAGACTAACATTGTGACTACCCTGTAGTGGTTTCCGGGGATCAACGTCCCCACGGTCCGGTCTCTGTCCAGGACTCCTGGTTTGTGGTCTGGTCAACTAGACTGTTGGACGCAGACGCTCGCAGCCTTACGTATGAGCCACAGCCTTGCTTATCTTGTATTCTTTGGATGTGTTTGTGGAGTTCTCTTGAACACTGTGAGGGGTCGGCCAGTTATGCCCCTTATGTGTAGTGGGAGTGTTGAAAAGTCTCGGCCCTCTGATGTTGACAGAGTCCTCCCTCAGAGTACCTGTTGCACCTCTGCTATTTTGCACATCCTGCCATGCTTCTTAATCTCACGTGGTCTGGTCCACGTGAGTGGTGTTTCCGTGTGCAGATTTGGACCAACAGCAGCAGTAGTGTCAACTAAAGAGGACGGGCTTAACACATGGCATCCTTATGACAAATGTGTAAGATCATTGAAGAACCATTCAAGCAATGATGTAAAACATGTCGCCCTCTGCCCAACTTGACATATATATTTTCATGGTTTTTCACCTTCACTATTCTAGATAAGCCAATAAGTTAGGCTACACACTATTAATACACACGCGGGCATTGCAATTTAAGTCAAAACCATTTACTTTATTGACAATTATTGGCACGTGGCAACACAAGACAACATTCTCAATAATACCACATGATGATAACGAAGAACCATGAATTATTTATATACTGTAGCATGGTAAACACTGTAATGTGTGGGTGAGCCTCCATCACCTGCTCCCAGCCCCGCGTCCCACCAGCGTCGCCACCAGCCTCAGACCCGGGACCATACACATTGACCCCACCTCACCTATTGCAGCCAACGCACAGAAAACGTTAATATTACCATACTCAAATTATACATATAAGTGAAATTGTTAACGGATTAGCAGATTCCGTAAAAACTGCGAGGTCTTAGTAGAGAAGACTGGTTGAACTAACACCTTCCGGCCGACGTTGACAAGGACACAAGGGACCTACTTTACCTAGCGGACGACTGAAGACGTCAGGCGGCTGTCATGGCGTCCATGACAGCCGCCTCTCATGCACGGGCGGCTGTTTTATTATTCCCGAAGGGAATATTATTCCTTTATTGAATAAATCCACAAGGGCCGTGACCCTCATCTAGGCGCCTGTAGATTTATTCATTGATGCATCACGCTATTGTGATTTGTGTGTGTAATTATTCCTTTATTATTCATTTATTGTTTTATTATTTTATTATTATTTATTATTCCTGGAGGGAATAATAAAGGATCTGGCCTCAATGGGTGCTTTTGTACCGCAGTCAACGTCCTGTTCAGAACCCCGGGTTCGTTCTTCAGGCGGACAGAAATTGTTGGGCATGTTCCTTTTAACCTGATGCCTCTGTTCACCTAGTAGTAAATAGACAGCCGAGAGTTGGGTAACTGTTGTGGGGAGCATCCTGGGGAGTGTCAGCAGGTAACCCCAGACAAGTCCAAGTATAGACATCCCGACCCGACGACGGCAACTGTTGGTACCATACTTAAGTGAAAGTTATTAGAGTTATAGATGTTGTAGAGCACACTGTAGAGCACTGTGTTGTAGAGCACTGTGTTGTAGAGCACACTGTGGAGCACTGTGTTGTAGAGCACTGTGTTGTAGAGCACTGTGTTCTAGAGCACTGTGTTCTAGAGCACTGTGTTGTAGAGCACTGTGTTGTAGAGCACTGTGCTGTAGAGCACTGTGTTTGTAGAGCACACTGTAGAGCACTGTGTTCTAGAGCACTGTGTTCTAGAGCACTGTGTTCTAGAGCACTGTGTTGTAGAGCACTGTGTTGTAGAGCACAGTAGAGCACTGTGTTGTAGAGCACTGTGCTGTAGAGCACACTGTAGAGCACTGTGTTCTAGAGCACTGTGTTCTATAGCACTGTGTTCTAGAGCACTGTGTTGTAGAGCACTGTGTGTAGAGCACTGTGTTGTAGAGCACTGTGCTGTAGAGCACTGTGCTGTAGAGCACTGTGTTGTAGAGCACTGTGCTGTAGAGCACTGTGCTGTAGAGCACACTGTAGAGCACTGTGTTCTAGAGCACTGTGTTGTAGAGCACTGTGTTGTAGAGCACTGTGTTGTAGAGCACTGTGTGTAGAGCACACTGTAGAGCACTGTGTCTAGAGCACTGTGTTCTAGAGCACTGTGTTCTAGAGCACTGTGTTCTAGAGCATGTGTTGTAGAGCACTGTGTTGTAGAGCACTGTGTGTAGAGCACTGTGCTGTAGAGCACTGTGTTCCTAGAGCACTGTGATGTAGAGCACTGTGTTGTAGAGCACACTGTAGAGCACTGTGGGTAGAGCACTGTGGTGTAGAGCACACTGTGGAGCACTGTGTTGTAGAGCACTGTGCTGTAGAGCACTGTGTTGTAGAGCACACTGTAGAGCACTGTGTTCTAGAGCACTGTGCTGTAGAGCACTGTGTTGTAGAGCACACTGTACACACAGGTGTCATAACACAGTTCTCCCCACCACAACACAAATTAAGACGAGGAGCCCCCTCCCCCCCCCCCCCCCCCGTCACTCACACAGGCTGCCGGTCGATGTTCATTTATTTTTACTCTTAAGAGTCTCGTAGGCTTCAAGCAAACTAAGATCAATAACTGTTATACCTGGAACATACCTGGAGAGGGTTTCGGAAGTTTTTCTACTCCCCGAGCCCGGCCTGAGGCCCAGGCTTACGAACTTTTAAACTACACAGCAAATATATGGAGGTTCGTAATACATATGCATATGTATGTGATGTATGTGTGCTATGCACCTACACTCACTCGTTCACTCTTCATATTCTTGTCTATAGGCACAATCAGAGAACACTGTATAAACATCAGAGGTCCGCGGCTGTTCAACGTCCTCCCAGCGACTATAAGAAATATTGCCGGAACAACCGTGGACATTTTCAAGAGAAAACTGGACTGTTTTCTAAGAGAAATTCCGGACCAGCCGGGCTGTGGTGGGTATGTGGGCCTGCGGGCCGCTCCAAGCAACAGCCTGGTGGATCAAGCTCTCACAAGTCGAGCCTGGCCTCGGGCCGGGCTTGGGGAGTAGAAAAACTCCCAGAACCCCATCAACCAGGTATCAACCAGGTCTCTAAACTGCTCTTCCCTTCACCTCTGCTCTTCTCATTTTTACATTTCCCCCTTAATTTCACTCAACTTTTATTAGCTAATTATCTATTTTGCCTTCTTTTCCAATTTCCTTCTCTGTTGATTTTCCATTTTTCCTCTATTTCATGTTTACTAAATTCCTCTTCATTAATTGCATGTTCTTTATTCTCCGGTGGAGGATACACCACACCCCGTGTGTGTTTGTGCTGACCTTCGTGTGCTGCCGGAGCGAGTTCCGACTCTTGGACCCCTGATTCGCACCACCCACTTTATGATGGTTCCGGGAGGACAGGTTGCACTGGACTCCATGACGCGATGTGTGACCAGTCTCTCAAATGGTCCGGTGAGCCTAACTTTTGATGCTACCTGCCTGCAGTTCTATATAGACACAACACGCAGGCTTAACAACTCACTTTTATCCAGCACCTTGTCAATATATATTAAGTTGTAAATCTAGTTTAATCAGTAATTTCTCTGGCACGGTAACAATGAGCCAGTTACGCCGTCTGGGTTAATAATGAGCACAAACGCAGTCCTTAACGAAGCTTTTCGTCTATCTCACGACTAGAAGAGGAGTTTGACAGACCCTGCGTCACTGACCGTCCACACAGGACAAAAGTGGATGAATTCAAGAAACAAATTGACAAGCTCCTACAGGAAGTGCTGGACAGCCGGGTTGCATTGGATGTGTGAGCCTGCGGTTCGTGNTTACCATGAGCCATGGAAGGGAAAGCTCTTAGCCTTCTAACAGGAATCGGAAGGTCGTCTAATCCTGTACCCTCCTGTAGTAATGTGAAGCCTCATTTATAACATCAACCCGTAATAGGATGTGAGGCCTCATTTATATACATCAAAGCCACAGAGATGTGAGCCTCATTCATATACCTCAAAGCCACAATAGATGTGAAGCCTCATTCATATACATCAAAGCCACAATAGAGTGAAGCCTCATTTATATACATCAAACCGTAATAGATGTGAGGCCTCATTTATATACATCAAAGCCACAGTAGATGTGAAGCCTCATTCATATACATCAAAGCCACAATAGAGTGAAGCCTCATTATATACATCAAAGCCACAATAGATGTGAAGCCTCATTCATATACATCAAAGCCACAATAGATGTGAAGCCTCATTCATATACATCAAAGCCACAATAGATGTGAAGCCTCATTATATACATCAAAGCCACAATAGATATGAAGCCTCACTAACACACATTAAACGACTGGCAGACCAAAAAAAAAAAAGTCACAGATAAAGCTCATTGACAATAACACTACGACTGAGTGAACTCATGAAGGTAATTGTTTAAAGCGAGTCTTCGCTAATTGGAGGTGAGGGATGTGAGGACTGTGTACGCAGCTACATACACTCACCTGTATGTGTTTACAGTGTCGAACGCCAGCTCCTCAAGCCCCACCTATTGCACTCGTCCGGTTTAACAAGTCTCTCAAATATTTATGTGGACCGTTTTAGTTGTTAACATATTTAGGTACATCTGCATTTGTATAGCTACCTACCTGCCTTGTGTCTACTCCTCGCTGAAATAGAGGGAATACAGAGAACATATACGGCATACATAGACGCGATAAAACACCTAAATTATTGGGATCGTCTCAAAGCTCTCCAAATGTACTCACTAAAAAGGAGACGAGAGAGATATTAAATAATATACACATGGAAAATACTGGAGGGCCAGGTCCCAAATCTACACAGTACAATAACAACATACTGAAGTGAACGATATGGAAGAAAATGCAGAATAAAACAAGTGAAGAGCAGAGGTGCCATAGGCACAATCAGAGAACACTGTATAAACTTCAGAGGTCCGCGATTGTTCAACAACCTCCCAGTGAGGATATTGGACATAACCGTGGACATCTTCAAGTTAAAACTAGATAGTGTTCTTCAAGGAGTTCCGGACCAACCAGGCTGTGGTGGGTATGTGGGCCTGCGGGGCGCTGCAAGCAACAGCCTGGTGGACCAAACTCTCACAAGTCTAGCCTGGCCTCGGGGCCGGCTTGGAGAGTGGAAGAACTCCCAGAACCCCCATCAAGCAGGTATCTACCTTGTGGGGATTCGGGAATCAAAGGCCCCGCGGCCCGGTCTCCGACCAGCAAACTTAATGATTACATAATTTCCAAAATTCATATTGTCCCACGGCTTTCCCTCTTGTATTATAATTGTGGAAATCATTAGCCTTTAAAAAACTGGAGAAAAAAATGAAAAACAATAAGCACTCGTCTATAAAAGGTCATGAAAAAAACAGATGTTTAGAAAAGATCTTTCTTAAGCTAGCTAGACCAAGGAGCACATAATTTCAAGCATAAGAAAATGAGTGCAGAGAAGACAAAATGAACTTTGTTTGCGTAGAGTGGTCAATGTTGGGATGGCATTCAAAAGGAATAGTGTGACACACTGCCATCTACACCCTCAAACACACCCACGCGCACACGTATATTTGTCGTCTGTTTCTTACACAATACTCCAGAGGGCAGCACTAGGGCCTCCGTAGCAAGTTGGATCATCTTCGAAGAACACAACAAGACGGAGGAACCCCTAACACGAATACATCCATTAACCTCCTCACCTGCTCATCTATACAAGAGTATCTACCATTAGTTACCTCAGCCCTTTGTTCAGCAAGAGCCGTAAACCAGCGGGGCTAAGCCTGGCTTGAGCCACCGCCCAATAACGAGGAAATACACATGAGCCAAGCAAGAGGGATGAGCGGGGTGGAGCCCCGGCCAGGGAGAGACAATGAAGCCACGTTTGCTGGCGTCACAACACGCACTCTGTTGCCAGGCCCCTGGACGAGCGCGATCAGGCTGGTGGGGGGGGGGGGATTACGAAAAGGTGGAAAAGGAGCAAGTGCAGCAGCAGTGGAATGTTAAGACGAAGACCTTACCTTCCTCGGGGTCTGCCGACCTCTCCTCACCCACACCACCCACCTGCAACACACAAGGAGAATCATTACCACCCGAAATCTTGGTCAGAATCTCTGTTTTGACTAAGCTACTTATTATATAATATTTATGTTTTGTAAAGACGAAGGAACGTAAAGAGACGCAAGCAGACCCTACACTGCTCCAAGTATAGTGGATGTTACCCTAGGCGCTCACACCAAGAATATATAAAGCCCAAGCGACAAGCTTCCCAAAAATGTGGAAGCAAATGTCCCCCTTTAAAGTAAAGAGATAAGCAATATGCATCATCTTCAGTATGTATAAGAATTCACGATAATGCTATGATCAGTTACACAAATCGTTTATATTATTTTAAAATAAAATATATTACTACTAAAGTTTGACACTTTATGCATCATACCGTCTCCTGACCCAAGGGCTGAAAGTTAATATATTCATAACACTCTTATCAGCGTCTTTTATATCTGATATTTATATAACGATTCCTATATCATTTACGCTGGTGGATGAACCGCCCATCTTAGTGGCTCCCTCACACGCTGGTGGATGGGCCGCCCATCTTTGTGGCTCCCTCACACGTGAGGAACACAAATGCGAACAAGCCTGTTGGTATTTGTTGTGTTCCTCACGTGTTGCCCCAAAAAATGAGGTGATTTGATAAAATGCTATGCCCAAGATAACCATCCAAGTGCCGGAGGGGAAGTGGTTCATATAGCTCAGGCTATCACTTCCTTATGTCCGGTCGTGATGGTCAAGCGGTTTAAGGCGTCCCTGTACATACCAGTTGCGTTGCTCCTGGGAGTATGGGTTCGAGTCACTTCTGGGGCTGAGCAACGTGCAATGGTAACAAGTGAAAAAGAACTAACATAAAAATGAATACTGACGTACGTTAACAAGAGGACAAAAATATAATACAAGTGAAATATAAAATAGTCAATATATAAAATGGTGCTGGGAATATATGAGCAAGCTAACAACCGCTATTTGATCACACGAGGTGAATCAACTAGGTGTTCTCAGCTATAGAGCACAAGATATTCTGATGTGGTACAGCTCGTTGACTCCAACGTTGACTTGACGACATGCGTGAGTGGTAGAGAGCTGGAGTGGCGAGATCACGAACAGCCAATGAGAATGCAGGCAGTCCCACAGCTGGTAGTTTGCTAGTTGAAGTGCAGTCGGCGAGGAGTGTGAGGGGGGAGGGGGTGCAGGTGCGTGTAGCCGTCTTGATATACGTTTTTGCTTAAGTAGAACGTATCTTGAATGTAGCTTTGAACGTGATGATGGTAGGGAAGAACAGGCTCAATCTCTTGGAAGAGATTATCGTCACAATATATATATATATATATATATATATATATATATTATATATATATTATATATATATATATATATATATATATGCGCGGGGAAAACCACACTGAAATTTGAAAGGAATTTGAAATGCAAAGTTTCCTTCTATTTTTCAATGTGGGTTTTCCCGCATATATTTAATTATTTTAAGCCTATAAGGAAAGAAAATTTCAAGTTAAGGGTAACACACAATCCAAATTTCAGGAACTGATATCAGTATCAGAATTAATTTGAAATTCTGCATTTCCACAGACGTATACGACTTTTTAATATTTATTTTTTTATTTTTTAATATTTTAACATGAATTTGGCATAGTGGTGATCCAAAGTTGAGAGACATGTGCCTCCGAGCGCTGGAAACATCTCCTTCCGGCCAGGCTCTTCAAGAAGTTTGCAAAGGCGTTTCGGAAAACTAGAATACAATCTAAGACTGTCCATACAAGCCTTGTAAGTTAGAAGCTAGATAATGAAGGAAACATGCACAAATATTCTGTCAAATTCAAATACTTAAATGAAGAGGTGTAAATATACAAGATGGTCAAGGTAGTATATGAAATGTTCTCAGTGTTCGATACATACAGAAATCAGAATAGATGAGGTTGGCGCTCTCGGACGTAGGTTCGAATCCTCGTCACGGCCCTTGTGGATTTGTTCAGTGTTCAAAGATCTACTCTGACGCAAGTCTTAAGCATTGTTTACCTATCTGATCTACCTGTTGTTGGTTCCGGGGGTCAACGTCCCCGCGGCCCGGTCTCTGACCAGGCCTCCTGGTTGGTGGTCTGGTTAACCAAGCTCTTGGACGCGGCCGCTCATAGCCTGACGTACGAATCACAGCCTGGTTGATCAGGTATCCTTTGAAGGTGTTTGTCGAATTGTCTCTTCGACAGATTATATGCAGATTATATGGCCAGATTATATGCATAACAGAAGACTCAAATGTATACAGATGATTTTGAAGTACTTTTACAATGGCCGAATGATTGGCAGATGTAGTTTAACACTGGCAAATGTAGGGTTCCAATTGTACCCAGCTGGACAACTGTTACCGGGATCCAGCTGGACAGTTGTTACCGGGATCCAGCTGGACAACTGTTACCGGGATCCAGCTGGACAGTTGTTACCGGGATCCAGCTGGACAGTTGTTACCGGGATCCAGCTGGACAGTTGTTACCGGGATCCAGCTGGACAACTGTTACCGGGATCCAGCTGGACAGTTGTTACCGGGATCCAGCTGGACAGTTGTTACCGGGATCCAGCTGGACAGTTGTTACCGGGGACCCAGCTGGACAGTTGTTACCGGGATCCAGCTGGACAACTGTTACCGGAATCCAGCTGGACAACTGTTACCAGGGACCCAGCTGGACAACTTTTACCGGGATCCAGCTAGACAACTGTTACCGGGATCCAGCTGGACAGTTGTTACCGGGATCCAGCTGGACAATTGTTACCGGGATCCAGCTGGACAATTGTTACCGGGATCCAGCTGGACAACTGTTACCGGGATCCAGCTGGACAATGCTGAAATTACGAAATCTAAATGCAGAAAAGGTCCAAGTCATGATCTTATGACAAATAATACTCTTTTGTATGGAATAAGAATCCTTGGATTTATATCTAGAAGCGTTAGCAATCAGACCTGTAATGTTGGCCCCACATGTAATGACCTGACCCCCGAGCCTGGCCCCGAGCCTTGCCCCGAGCCTGGCTCCGAGCCTGGCTCCGAGCCTGGGCCCCGAGCCTGGCCCGGAGCCTGGCCCCAGGTCGGCCTCGGGGAGTAGAACAACTCTGGGAACCCTCTCCAGGTATGCTCCAGGTATGTTATTGTTGTACAGAAAATGATAGTCAAAGGAAATATAAACTTATTGTGCGAAAATTGCTTGAGTCGATAATCGCAAAATCCATTCGTCTACACTTTGAAAAATATAGATTAATAAACGCTACACAAGTTTTACAAGGCCGCTCACGTATGACAAATTTACCATCATTCTATTCCAACATATTCTATGTTCTTCACACATTTAGGTAGGAGAAGCTTCCTAGTATGTGCCAACATGCTTTTGGCAGTTTCTTGTATACTTACGTTGTAATGAAGGGTTGAACTGTTATTACAAGATCTATAGTTAATAGTATTAGAAAGCGAAGGAATTGCACAGTTATTGCAACTTTGTGCTGGAAGGATTACGCATTGCTTATCTTTAATAAAGCAATGAGGATGAGGCTTGTGGCACTATGCCATCCGGTAATTTATATTTGACAATATTTGTATTGCGATTTATACGTTCAATTAATTTCCCCATTGCAGTACGGTCAGATAACACGGCCAGAACAGCTGCCATTTTGAATGGAATATAAATTGCATATTCAAAAAAGCAGAAAAAAACTCATTGTAATTCCTCGTTTATTATGGTAAAGCACAGCCTGTTTGCACGACTGACTTTTGAAAATATAAGCTTCATAATTTTGTTTATAAAATACAATATTCATGTTATTAACTCTAAAGGGAGAGACTTCTTTTGTTTCAAAATGTTTTATGTACGTGTGTTTGCATTTGCATGTACACAGTTAACTCAATGTAATGCATCTGTACCATGTATTAATATTGCTCTCTAACACGCGCGCGAACACTCGATCCTGCAGGCAGGCAGGCAGGCAGGCAGGCAGGCAGGCAGGCAGGCAGGCAGGCACACATCCAACACGGGTGGTACGCGAATAAGGGGACACAGGTGGAAACTGAGTATTCAAATGAGCCACAGAGACGTTAGAAAGAACTTTTTCAGTGTCAGAGTTGTTAACAGATGGAATGCATTAGGCAGTGAAGTGGTGGAGGCTGACTCCTGGTTGATACCTAGTTGTCACTGGCACTCCATACACAGTTTCAAATGTAGATATGATAGAGCCCAGTAGGTTCAGGAATCTGCACACCTGTTGATTGACGGTTTAGAGGCGGGACCAATGAGCCAGAGCTCAACCTCCGCAAGCACAACTAGGTGAGTATACACACACACGTTCAAGATGTCACGAGGCAAAGATCAACACCTCGTCCAGCCTCCGCCACGTGTTCATTCATCACCGGAAACGAGAACGACAGTGAGAACTTTGAGCATAAAATCCAATCACGAATAAGTGACTTGCTTCCTGAAAGCAAACGGAAGAAAACAGTTTGAATCGTTTATCGCAAAAGCCGTCCGTTCACATCCATCCGTTCACATCCATCCGTTCAATCTATTTCTTGTAAAATAGATTGCAAAGGATTTACATTATGGTTTTAATAGGAGCCGCACGTGTGCAATAAATTTAATCGCATTCTTTTTCGGTAGAAAGAGGCTCGTGACATAGGTAAGGGGAAGGGGAATATTGTTAATTGGATTAGAGCTGGTGTTTTGAAAGAAAGCAAAGTTGGTAAATATGAAGTCCACTTGGAAAACGTTCCTAGTGCAGTACTAGGGACTAGTACTATCACTGGCACCGTATATACAGTTACTGTGCATAGCTAAACTCTGTTTTCAAGGCGGACTGAGCTTCAAGCTGTGTTAGCGGGCATACAGAAAGTAGTTAATAGTACAGCAGCTTGTATTTTCTTATTTATAGCCGAGGAATTTTTCAGTCGTTAAATAGAAGATCAGTATTTGAGCATACTGTTCACGAGTGTAGAGATACCATTGGGCAACTAAAGCAAAATGATTGTTAAGTAAGATTTATGTGAATCCCTTCACATGTGGGTATGTTGTTAAATAAGGCTGTTGGTGATTAGCGAAATTCTCACGTAGTGGGTGGCATTTTCCTTGTCCCAGTTTCTGACACCTGTCAAAAATTTCTCAGCAAGTACTCAGTAGAATTTCTCTACCAATATTTTTTTTTTAGAATTTCTGCTACTTTAGGAAGGGGACTTGTCATAATTATATATGCGGTAAAATGGTTTTGGGCAATTCTGTGTTTTCTTAAATTATCCGAAACATTGAAACAATTAATGAAGAAAACTGTAGAAAATAGTTACCAGTCAATGTAGCTGGAATATTCAGCAGTGATATTGCAGTTTATGCAGAGTGTCTTATTTAATTTTAACTAAATGTTACAGAGTATATCCGAGATGTTTTTCCTCTCGTTGCTTGAGTTACTTTCACAGATTATGGGACTGGTATCAGTCTGAACACTGACCCTTACTGTTATATTATTTTGACTATTATGTACTGACTATTTTGACAGTTCTTATATCCCAGCTTGACCCGGGTCCAGGCCTACTTTATGTCGGGTCTATGAGGCTGTTTAAGGTACACTCTTCTTAAGAAGATTAAACTTACATAATGTGATAATAGCAAGCATGGGCTACTTCAACCCGTCCTCGCAAATTCGTATAGTCAATATTGACTTATTAAATACGTGCATAGGTGATATACTAAACATAATAGTTTACCTTGAAAAGCTTCATAGAAAACACCGACCTTACTCAACCTTGTTAGTATGTTAAGATAAGATATCTTATTGCTTCGTAATTACAATTATTACTTAACCTATACTTATAATAGGTTAAGTAACAATTGTAATTACGAAGCTATAAGATGCTTATCTTAACATACTAACAAGGTTAGGTAAGGTCGGTGTTTTCTATGAAGCTTTTCAAGCTAAACTATTATGTTTAGTATGTCACCTATGCACGTATTTAATAAGTCAATATTGACTATACGAATTTGCCAGGACGGTTTGGCTACTTACACCTCACTCATTAGCCGCACATAAAACATTCCGCTATTTGCTTAAAATTTCAATGTGTAACACTCGCTGGAAAACTGGGTTTATTGCTATTCTAGCAATAAATTTTCATGGAACACTTTGGCGTTTCGACAAGCGAGGAAATTAATAGTTTGTATCTTGGCAATTTCCTTGGAACTGGGATTTTCACGTGTTATGGCGCTATTTTCGTGTTACACAAATGGTAAACGTCAATCACTGTGATATATTTTCAATCTGTTGTGATGCCGTTTATGGGATCCTTTTGTTTTGCACTAAATACTTTAATGTTCCGAGAAATTTACCGTTTGACACAGCGAGAGATATATATAATAATCTACACGTGGAAGATATTAGAGGGACTGGTCCTAAATCTGAACAGAGAAATAACATCACTTGAGACCACACATATTGCAAGCAGGTATTGTGACATTCTCTACAAAATTCAAAGTTTGTCAAGTGGAGAAATTCTTGTTGCATTAAAACTTGGTCTCACGATGTATGATTGTTTTCTTACTCTAGTTTCTACCAATTGGCTTTGGCGGTTCATTTGTAAAATGGAGAAAGCGTTAAAGAAGTTTTAGAATAATTAAACTTGAGTTGCCACAGAGGACATAACTGAGTCATATACTGTCCAGAGACAAACTGGATATTTCATTTGGTAGACTAAGGTTACCTTACCTTTACCTTGAGGTGCGTCCGGAGCTTAGCGTCCCCGCGGCCCGGTCGTCGACCAGGCCTCCTGGTTGCTGGACTGATCAACTAGGCTGTTTGACGCGGCTCCTCGCAGCCTGAGGTTCGCCAACGATTTCTTACAACCAGCCCAATAATGAGTTGTACAACAATATGATACCTTACCTTGAGGTTACCTTGAGATGGTTTCGGGGTGTAGCGTCCTCGCGGCCCGGTCGTCGACCAGGCCATGTTTGGTAACTGATGCATATGTTTATATTTCTTTACAATGTTTGTTGTTGTATTAGCTGTGCTCGCTACACCGCTGCTGCAACCCATCCTCCGAACTGACAGTGCGGTTTAATACTAAGTGTAATAAGTACAATTCCTGACTGCTAGGAATAGTACATAATTACACTTACTTGTGCCGTTACATTTATCTCCCCATATTCGGAGGATGGGCTGGTTGCTGAAGCACAAACAGGACCTTAAGTGTACACCTTAAATTTGAACACATTCCAAGTTACTATGTTTTGCATATCAAGAAATACACATTTATATAATCATATAACGTCATGTACCTTCACTGAATGTTTCCATAATGATACTTAAAGTTGTATTGTTACCTCTCGACATTAGTATACAACAAATAGTAAAATTCTCGTAAATAAAATTGTATTGAAATATAATATGATTTAAGACTGTGCTTGAGCAACTGAAACAGTTGAGATGCCTCCAAGGACTCCAAGTGTATGAAGATTTGCACGGCCCGGTGAGCAAGCACTCAAGCACCAGCCGAAGCACCTGCAACACGTCCCGGTGAGCAAGCACTCAAGCGCCAGCCGAAGCACCTGCTGCACGGCCCGGCGAGCAAGCACTCAGGCACCAGCCGAAGCACCTGCTGCACGGCCCGGCGAGCAAGCACTCAAGCACAAGCCGAAGCACCTGCTGCACGGCCCGGCGAGCAAGCACTCAAGCACCAGCCGAAGCACCTGCAGCACGGCCCGGCGAGCAAGCATTCAAGCACCAGCCGAAGCACCTGCAGCACGGCCCGGCGAGCAAGCACTCAAGCACCAGCCGAAGCACCTGCAGCACGGCCCGGCGAGCAAGCACTCAAGCACCAGCCGAAGCACCTGCAGCACGGCCCGGCGAGCAAGCACTCAGAATGAGCGCGTGTAACACTCTGCACATGTCCGCGTTGGACGTATACACTGTGCTTCAGGCCAGGTGTTCGTCACTAGGTCAGGGTTGATGATGAGGTTATCTTGAGATCTTGAGGTTATCTTGAGATGATTTCGGGGCTTTAGTGTCCCCGCGGCCCGGTCCTCGACCAGGCCTCCACCCCCAGGAAGCAGCCCGTGACAGCTGACTAACACCCAGGTACCTATTTTACTGCTAGGTAACAGGGGCATAGGGTGAAAGAAACTCTGGCCATTGTTTCTCGCCGGCGCCTGGGATCGAACCCAGGACCACAGGATCACAATTCCCGCGTGCTGTCCGCTCCTGACCAGCTCCCCATTCCCCATTCTTACTATTATTATTGCCAAATTTCACGTAAAAAAATATAATAAAGAGTAAACATAAGCACGTGACCAGAAGGTCTACTGAGAAAACTATTATAAGTACTATATAAAGGGTGCAAAGCCAGAGGAAGAGGAAAGAGGAGGAGAAGAAGGGGGAGATAACGAAGAGGAAGTAGGCACACATAACAATATCTACCAGGCTTATCATCCACACACAAGCCAGCACAGTATACAACATAGGACCCGGCCTGTGTTGTATATAGTGCTGGCCACTATATGTTGTTATAGTGGCCACTGGTCACAACTCAGTTCCCAGGCCACGTCACCTCCCATACTGGATACAGATCACCTTATCTGGAATGACAACTTGCCAGGCAACACCTGAGCACATCTCACAGCTCAAACGGTAATCATGACACCCGCGCATCCGCCGCACAAGCAACGCAGGCAAGGCCTCACTAGCCCGTATGGCCGAAAGTGGACGTAATTTGAAAATTAAAAAAAATGAAATAAATTTGGTATTTTTTTCCACCACAGTAAAGTTAAGGGTCATTGGTAGGTTACGTGGGCAGGAAATTCTCATAAAGATTCAAAACGTTATGAAAAAACGTTAATTGAAAAGTTTCCTCTCCTAACCTTCCGAGTAAGCCGGACACTCAAACAGAAAACGGGACAGAACGTCACTTATACGTCACAGTACGTATAAGTCACAACCTGGTTCATCAGTATCTTTTGAGGTGCTTATCCAGTTTCTCTTGAACACTGTGGGGTTTGTCATTATGTCCCTTATGTGCAGCGGAAGCATGTTGAACAGTCTCGGGCCTCTGATGTTGATAGAGTTCTCTCTCAGAGTACCAGTTGCACCTCTGCTTTTCAACGGGGTATTCTGCCACATCCTGCCATGTCTTCTGGTCTCATGTGGTGTTATTTCTGTGTGCAGGTTTGGGACCAGCCCCTCTAATATTTTACATGTGTAAATTATTATGTATCTCTCCCGCCTGCGCTCAAGGGAGTACAGATTTANCAGTGTGACGTACCCCAGGGTGACGTACCCCAGTGTGACGTACCCCAGGGTGATGTACCCCAGGGTGACGTACCCCAGTGTGACGTACCCCAGGGTGATGTACCCCAGGGTGACGTACCCCAGGGTGATGTACCCCAGGGTGACGTACCCCAGGGTGACGTACCCCAGGGTGACGTACCCCAGGGTGACGTACCCCAGGGTGACGTACCCCAGGGTGATGTACCCCAGTGTGACGTACCCCAGGGTGATGTACCCCAGGGTGACGTACCCCAGTGTGACGTACCCCAGGGTGACGTACCCCAGTGTGACGTACCCCAGTGTGACGTACCCCAGGGTGACGTACCCCAGTGTGACGTACCCCAGTGTGACGTACCCCAGTGTGACGTACCCCAGTGTGACGTACCCCAGGGTGATGTACCCCAGGTGACGTACCCCAGTGTGACGTACCCCAGTGTGACGTACCCCAGTGTGACGTACCCCAGTGTGACGTACCCCAGGGTGACGTACCCCAGGGTGACGTACCCCAGTGTGACGTACCCCAGGGTGATGTACCCCAGTGTGACGTACCCCAGGGTGATGTACCCCAGGGTGACGTACCCCAGTGTGACGTACCCCAGTGTGACGTACCCCAGTGTGACGTACCCCAGTGTGACGTACCCCAGGGTGACGTACCCCAGGGTGACGTACCCCAGGGTGACGTACCCCAGGGTGACGTACCCCAGGGTGACGTACCCCAGGGTGACGTACCCCAGGGTGACGTACCCCAGTGTGACGTACCCCAGTGTGACGTACCCCAGGGTGACGTACCCCAGTGTGACGTACCCCAGTGTGACGTACCCCAGTGTGACGTACCCCAGTGTGACGTACCCCAGGGTGACGTACCCAGGGTGACGTACCCCAGTGTGACGTACCCCAGTGTGACGTACCCCAGGTGACGTACCCCAGGGTGACGTACCCCAGTGTGACGTACCCCAGTGTGACGTACCCCAGGGAGAGGAGCGGCGGGAAAGGGAAGTTGGCAGGATAGTGGGCGGCCGAAGCCACCAAGGCAAACCTTGAGAGTTATTGGAGAGAAGGGAGAAGTTACTGGCCCTGTTGGGTGTGTGTCTGGCGAGGTGCTGCTGGCGGGGGAGGTGGGGGGGGGAGGAGGGAGGGTGAGGTGTAGGGAAAGGAACTTATCAAGGGGTAAGCGCCAAGCCCTTACGCCTATATAGCACTTGGAAGGGGTCAGGATAAGGATTATGAATGGGACGGGGGGGGGGGAAGGAATGGTGCCCAATCACTTGGACGATCGGGGATTGAACACCGACCTGTATGAAGCGAGACCGTCGCTCTACCGTCCAGCCCAAGTGGTTGGAGGTGTAAGGGGAAATGGGAGAGGAGGTGGTGCTGGTGGTGGTTGAGCCGAATGAAGAGAATTATTTCCATTGGTTCTTACATTTTTTATACTCCTGTATTACATAGAGGGCAAGAGGGGGGAGAAAGGGAGGGAAGTAGAGGAGGAGGAACACATGAAAAGGGGACCGGAATGAAAAGGGGAAGATGATGAGGACAACCTGACGGAGCACCTCATTAAAGGTCATGGTAACAATAACTGGTGTATACACCCGCAGCGTCACCAGCACACACATGACCTGCAGGCCACACACCTTATGTCATGTATACCTCAAGTGGTATATGTAACCCGCATCTCCAATATGTATACCCACGAGCCCGCTATACAGCCCGATGCCATTATGTATCTTTACCCGATCGTTATACATATAACCGGAAGTCACGTATCCATGTCGTTGCAGGGAACCTTATGAGGTGCGTGCCACGTGCAGGACATGCCACGTGCAGGGCGTGCCACGTGCAGGGCGTGCCACGTGCAGGACGTGCCACGTACAGGGCGTGCCACGTGCAGGACGTGCCACGTGCAGGACGTGCCACGTACAGTGCGTGCAGGACGTGCCACGTGCAGGACGTGTCACGTGCAGGGCGTGCCACGTGCAGGACGTGCCACGTACAGGGCGTGCCACGTGCAGGACGTGCCACGTGCAGGGCGTGCCACGTGCAGGACGTGCCACGTACAGGGCGTGCCACGTGCAGGGCGTGCCACGTGCAGGACGTGCCACGTACAGGGCGTGCCACGTGCAGGGCGTGCCACGTGCAAGGCGTGCCACGTGCAGGACGTGCCACGTTCCGGACGCCCCGGTGTGCTCCCTGGCGCCACGCACAAATGATGAAATCCTCTTTCAAACGGAAACCCTTAACCCACCCAGAAGTCCTTCGTGCAACTCCCCCATGTCTGCCCGTGCCAGAACTAGGAGGAAGACGGAGGCGGGAGCCGCCACACAGGCAGGGAGCAATGCAGTACACATAGATCGTGATCACGGGGGCGGAAGGTGGCCGGACTGCTGCTTCTCGGGCAGCACGGTCGAGTGCAGAGAGGTCGAGAGGGAGACCTGAAAGAGGGCCAGAATAGAAATTGATGGGGAGAGGAGGAATGGACCAAGGTTTTTATGGGGACCCATAATACAGTTGATCGGGGTCGACGGAGGATTAATGACAGTCAAAGGAAAGTATTGACACAAGGCCGGAAACAGTATTGAGTGGCGTAGTGGTGATCGATCTCCATGATGGAGGTGGTGATGACCGAGTGTTGATGGAGGCCCAACAGTGGGATTGAGACGGAAAGAAAGGAGGTTTGGGATGTACACGCGTCACCTGGGAGGCGGAAGGGACGGACGGGTGAGTGGGGAAAAAATGAAAATCTTTCGAGTCAACCGGAAAATGCTTGATGAAATATAACAAAAATCCGCCGCAGGACATATAAAAAAAGTGATCTGAAACAGGAAAATGTTGGCGTGTAAAGGTGCGAGACTTCAAGGCCCAAAGATCCCCCTGGAGAGCAAGAGGTCTTCCCGTTCCCCTCTGAAAACGCGGTATTTTTCCAATCCAGGATAACATTCTGCTTCCAGTAGCTGATGGGGTTCGAGGGTGGTTGATCTGGGGGAAGCAAGGAGGGACGAGGGGCAGGGGCGAGCGGCATGGATGAGGGCAGGGACGAGGGGCAGGGATGAGGGCAGGCGAGGGGCAGGGAGGGGCAGGGACGAGGGGCAGTGTACCTAAATGTGTTAATAAAAAAAAGTTTATTACTCCCATGTATGAGAAATGGCTGAGTAAAAACGCTAGAATCTCATAAAAATTAACATTTCTTTTAAATGCAATCTACCTATCACTGATATTCCTCTTTATGTGTACCCCACCATTCACGTGACCCACCCACCCACTGCCAAGAAAAGTAACAAGGTAGGTAGGAAGCGGCCACACAGGAACTGATGCAACTATATGGCTGTACAACACAGTGAAAACAAACCAAACTTCCAGGCCTTACATATAATACATTTAATGACTTTAAACCCCATAAACGTGGAAAATACTGGAGGGCCAAGTCCCTAATTTACACAGTAAAATAACAACATACTGGAGTGAACGATATGGAAGAAAATGCAGAATAGAACCAATGAAGGGCAGAGGTGCCATAGGCACAATCAGAGAACATAACATCAGAGGTCCGCGGTTGTCCAACATCCTTCCAGCAAGTATAAGAAATATTGCCGGAAAAACCGTGGACATCTTCAAGAGAAAACTAGATAGTTTTCTTGAAGAAGTGCCGGACCAACATTGTGGTGGATACGTGGGCCTGCGGGCCGCTGCAAGCAATAGCCTGGTGGACCAAACTCTCACAAGTAAAGCCTGGCCTCGGGCCGAGCTTGGGGAGTAGAAGAACTCCCAGAACCCCATCAACCAGGTAAGCAATAGTTAAAACCATAAATGATAAAACCCAATGATTTAGTGGCCGTGTTGTCGCGCACAATATTGGCACGGATCGAGCTACACTCATGAAATTACATTCAAATTTAATTCTATCCAAACTTAATTATGGATGCAAAACCTACACGGCAGCAGCGAAACTCCACTTGAAAACAATTGGATCCAATCACATAACACAGGAAAGCGACTAGCCATTGGAGCGTTTAAACCATCAGTTTCGAAACGGTAAATCCAGCGCCGAAAAAGTCTAGGAAAACTAAACTTAAAATACTTTATAAGAATCAACACTTTATTTTTCAAAGCATTAAAATAAAAACAAATCTAAAACAGAAGCTTCTGGAACGACAAGAAATTTCATGCCAGCCAATATAAAATGAAAAGGCTGATAGACCCAAAAACATATTATACGTTGGCACCTTCAGTCAAGTCTGACCAACTGAGGATTGTGATTATGAAGGAATAATTATTATTATCAACATCTTTATTGACAAAATTAATTACAATTTTGCCTAATCTGAGGATTTTGATAGTCTGATTAAAGTGAGGATAAAGTCACTTACCTCACTTTTGATGTTTATACAGTGTTCTCTGATTGTGCCTATGGCACCTCTGCTCTTCACTGGTTCTATTCTGCATTTTCTTTCATGTCGTTCACTCCAGTACGTTGTTATTTTACTGTGTAGATTTGGGACCTGGCCCTCCAGTATTTTTCACGTGTATATTATTTGGTATCCCTCTCGTCTCCTTTCTAGTGAGTACATTTGGAGAGCTTTGAGACAATCTCAATAATTTAGGTGCTTTATCGCGTCTATGCGTGCCGTATATGTTCTCTGTATTCCCTCTATTTCAGCGGGAATTCAACACAGACACTATGTTTGTGTCCTCTTTAGCAATTGACCGAAATGGTGGTAGAGTCTGTATATTTTTAGCCATTCCTCGCATCCTCCTCTTGCAAAAAACTTATCCTGGTAAAATAGTGTTGTGACTGCTTTCATCGAGGCGGTCTGACGGTTTTATTCGCCTGGTACCTTTTATATGAAAAGCTGGACATTCTGTGTTGAAACATTCATTCTTATTTAAAGAGTTCTTGCACAGTTCTGGGTGAAAAAAATCACTGCTTTTGGTACATTTACCTGTACTAAGAAGGTTTCTGCACTTTCTGGGATGTGATGTCCAGGTAACATATAATTGATAGAAAAAGTTAATTCATCACGTTATTTATACCTCTGTTTGTACACCAAGATGCAAGCATTCCTGCACAATGCTACAACCCCCCCTCCCCCGTCAACCATGGGGCCCCACCAACCACCCCAAACATATCTCCATGTGAAGTAGAGAAACTGCTCCCCTCCCTCCTCCAATGAGAGCTGAAAGCGTGATCCAGAGCCGAATAACTCCTCAGCCCCCACATTACACCTTCCTTGGAAACAATCTTGAATTTATACCCATCACGGCGGCTGTAAAACTCGGAGGGAACGTAGGAGGGGATTATGGAAGTAGAGAGAATAAATGAAATTGGTCGTGAGCCTGCCGCTCTCGTGCCCGTTTGCCAGGGGGCGGCGAGGGAGATGGTGCCATCACCCCAGATTACTACGACCAGGGGGAATGTTGCACACCCTGGGAGACACATTCCCTGCAACACTACGCCGCCGGCTACCATCTCCAGTAACACTCGCTGGCTCTCTTCTCTCCCAGCTTGCTAGTCGCTCTCATACGTAATATTCGGGTTCAGAGACTCGCTATTTGAACAAATATACATGTTCACGTGAAGATTGTGGCGCAAGGCATGAAGAGGTGTCAAGGCAGGTACACTTGCATGCAAACACACGAGATTGGTAATAACTTCTTGCTCCTCCTTCCTCTCCATTCTAGTCTCTCTCTCTCTCTCTCTCTCTCTCTCTCTCTCTCTCTCTCTCTCTCTCTCTCTCTCTCTCTCTCTCTCATTCCGACTGTTTAATGCCTCAAGAGCCTCGTGTTTTCAGACAATGAGACCCGTCGACACCGGCCAGAGCTCCTAAACCCCACTAGTATAATTTTATCCCGCTAATAAAAGTGCCGTTAATAACGAAAGGGTTATAAAGTGCTGCTGCTGCCACTTTTCCCGAAAACTTCTATCAGTTCGGATTTTGTAATTAAATTTAATTGTCAGCTTTCATAAAATCCTGTGCAATAAGCAAGCTGAGGATTACACATTGGCACTAGAGGCGCTGTGCTTGATGACGTCTCTCGTAGTCACGACTACGGTAGCCCCGCTCCTCTCGTAGTGACGGCCACGGTAGCCCCGCTCCTCTCGTAGTGACGGCCACGGTAGCCCCGCTCCTCTGGTAGTGACGGCCACGGTAGCCCCGCTCCTCTCGTAGTGACGGCCACGGTAGCCCCGCTCCTCTCGTAGTGACGGCCACGGTAGCCCCGCTCCTCTCGTAGTGACGGCCACGGTTAGCCCCGCTCCTCTCGTAGTGACGGCCACGGTAGCCCCGCTCCTCTGGTAGTGACGGCACGGTAGCCCCGCTCCTCTCGTAGTGACGGCCACGGTAGCCCCGCTCCTCTCGTAGTGACGGCCACGGTAGCCCCGCTCCTCTCGTAGTGACGGCCACGTAGCCCCGCTCCTCTCGTAGTGACGGCCACGGTAGCCCCGCTCTCTGGTAGTGACGGCCACGGTAGCCCCGCTCCTTCGTAGTGACGGCACGGTAGCCCCGCTCCTCTCGTAGTGACGGCCACGGTAGCCCCGCTCCTCTCGTAGCGACGGCCACGGTAGCCCCGCTTCTCTCGTAGCCACGGCTACAGTAGCTCCGCTCCTCTCGTAGTCACCAACCTTTCGTAGTAACTTGACCACTGCGACGATAAGGAAGGTAAGCTTATGATAATTTCCACCAGCTACCAACAGGAATTCTTGAATTACAAGACATATATGCCAACCACTAAACTGAGACAATGTTATCAGATACGGGTTAGTCACATTATCTGCCCAAATTCCCAACATTTATCTTTACAAAATCATAAAAATAAGAATGTAGTTAATAAGAATTTTTTATAATTATAAAATATAGTAAAACATAACCATAAAACAATGAAATAGCCATATAGGAAGGAGTTCCGGTCTCTTGTCCCTCAATATTTCGAAATGAAATATTCAAGTTTTGATATTTATCCATAATAGGGAATTCACCATTGTCATCCTCTCATAATTACGTTCCGTTAAAAATAATAATTTTTTTCATTATTATAAAATGTATCATATATCTGAATAAATAACAATTTAACGAGGCAATATGTACTACCTGTTAATTTGTAATTACATTTGTGTACAATCTATTATAAAAAGACTGACTAATTGTCAATATCAATACAATAACAATGAAGGAAAGACCCAGTACTTTTGTAAGTGTATTTCAAGCAAATTATCGGATGAAACTTTCATCCTTTCTCAGGGTGTTGTACACCATGTTCTCAGAACATTGTGTACCTTGATAAGGGATGTGTACATCTGAAAATTGGGTTTTAATACACTTACACATGCACTGGGTCTTTCCTTCACCTTCATTCAAGCACTCGGGCATCGTAGAAAGTTTCTCAATATAATAACTATTCGCCTCTGTTGATCCAGCATCAATTCAGGACCTGAGAGTTAACCGGTTAGCTGGTCATATTCCAGGGAAAATTAAGAGGATAAAGTTTACCATGAGCCATGGAAGGGAAAGCTCTTAGCCTTCTAACAGGAATCGGAAGTCGTCTAATCCTGTACCCTCCTGTAGTAATGTGAAGCCTCATTTATATACATCAAACCGTAATAGATGTGAGGCCTCATTTATATACATCAAAGCCACAGTAGATGTGAAGCCTCATTCATATACATCAAAGCCACAATAGATGTGAAGCCTCATTATATACATCAAAGCCACAATAGATGTGAAGCCTCACTAACACATTAAACGACTGGCAGACCAAAAAAAAAAAAGTCACAGATAAAGCTCATTGACAATAACACTACGATTGAGTGAACTCATGAAGGTAATTGTTTAAAGCGAGTCTTCGCTAATTGGAGGTGAGGGATGTGAGGACTGTGTACGCAGCTACATACACTCACCTGTATGTGTTACAGTGTCGAACGCCAGCTCCTCAAGCCCCACCTATTGCACTCGTACGGTTTAACAAGTCTCTCAAATATTTATGTGGACCGTTTTAGTTGTTAACATATTTAGGTACATCTGCATTTGTATAGCTACCTACCTGCCTTGTGTCTACTCCTCGCTGAAATAGAGGGAATACAGAGAACATATACGGCATACATAGACGCGATAAAACACCTAAATTATTGGGATCGTCTCAAAGCTCTCCAAATGTACTCACTAAAAAGGAGACGAGATATTAAAATAATATACACATGGAAAATACTGGAGGGCCAGGTCCCAAATCTACACAGTACAATAACAACATACTGAAGTGAACGATATGGAAGAAAATGCAGAATAAAACAAGTGAAGAGCAGAGGTGCCATAGGCACAATCAGAGAACACTGTATAAACTTCAGAGGTCCGCGATTGTTCAACAACCTCCCAGTGAGGATATTGGACATAACCGTGGACATCTTCAAGTTAAAACTAGATAGTGTTCTTCAAGGAGTTCCGGACCAACCAGGCTGTGGTGGGTATGTGGGCCTGCGGGGCGCTGCAAGCAACAGCCTGGTGGACCAAACTCTCACAAGTCTAGCCTGGCCTCGGGGCCGGCTTGGAGAGTGGAAGAACTCCCAGAACCCCCATCAAGCAGGTATCTACCTTGTGGGGATTCGGGAATCAAAGGCCCCGCGGCCCGGTCTCCGACCAGCAAACTTAATGATTACATAATTTCCAAAATTCATATTGTCCCACGGCTTTCCCTCTTGTATTATAATTGTGGAAATCATTAGCCTTTAAAAAACTGGAGAAAAAAATGAAAAACAATAAGCACTCGTCTATAAAAGGTCATGAAAAAAACAGATGTTTAGAAAAGATCTTTCTTAAGCTAGCTAGACCAAGGAGCACATAATTTCAAGCATAAGAAAATGAGTGCAGAGAAGACAAAATGAACTTTGTTTGCGTAGAGTGGTCAATGTTGGGATGGCATTCAAAAGGAATAGTGTGACACACTGCCATCTACACCCTCAAACACACCCACGCGCACACGTATATTTGTCGTCTGTTTCTACACAATACTCCAGAGGGCAGCACTAGGGCCTCCGTAGCAAGTTGGATCATCTTCGAAGAACACAACAAGACGGAGGAACCCCTAACACGAATACATCCATTAACCTCCTCACCTGCTCATCTATACAAGAGTATCTACCATTAGTTACCTCAGCCCTTTGTTCAGCAAGAGCCGTAAACCAGCGGGGCTAAGCCTGGCTTGAGCCACCGCCCATAACGAGGAAATACACATGAGCCAAGCAAGAGGGATGAGCGGGGTGGAGCCCGGCCAGGGAGAGACAATGAAGCCACGTTTGCTGGCGTCACAACACGCACTCTGTTGCCAGGCCCCTGGACGAGCGCGATCAGGCTGGTGGGGGGGGGGGGATTACGAAAAGGTGGAAAAGGAGCAAGTGCAGCAGCAGTGGAATGTTAAGACGAAGACCTTACCTTCCTCGGGGTCTGCCGACCTCTCTCACCCACACCACCCACCTGCAACACACAAGGAGAATCATTACCACCCGAAATCTTGGTCAGAATCTCTGTTTGACTAAGCTACTTATTATATAATATTTATGTTTTGTAAAGACGAAGGAACGTAAAGAGACGCAAGCAGACCTACACTGCTAGGCGATCACACCAAGAATATATAAAGCCCAAGCGACAAGCTTCCCAAAAATGTGGAAGCAAATGTCCCTTTAAAGTAAAGAGATAAGCAATATGCATCATCTTCAATATGTATAAGAATTCACGATAATGCTATGATCAGTTACACAAATCGTTTATATTATTTTAAAATAAAAATATAATACTACTAAAGTTGACACTTATGCATCATACCGTCTCCTGACCCAAGGGCTGAAAGTTAATTATTCATAACAATCTTATCAGCGTCTTTATATCTGATATTTATATAACGATTCCTATATCATTTACGTGGTGGATGGATCGCCCATCTTAGTGGCTCCCTCACACGCNGTTCAGCCAGTCGTATAAGGTCAGGTTCAGGCAGTCAAACAATTATTTAGTCCATGACGTCATAAAGAAGAGCTCAGCTGCTGAGTGTAGTGAGACCAGCCCTGGGTTCAGGGCTCAGCTGCTGAGTGTAGTGAGACCAGCCCTGGGTTCAGGCTCAGCTGCTGAGTGTAGTGAGACCAGCCCTGGGGTTTAGGGCTCAGCTGCTGAGTGTAGTGAGACCAGCCCTGGGGTTCAGGGCTCAGCTGCTGAGTGTAGCGAGACCAGCCCTGGGGTTCAGGGCTCAGCTGCTGAGTGTAGCGAGACCAGCCCTGGGGTTCAGGGCTCAGCTGCTGAGTGTAGCGAGACCAGCCCTGGGGTTCAGGGCTCAGCTGCTGAGTGTAGCGAGACCAGCCCTGGGGTTCAGGGCTCAGCTGCTGAGTGTAGCGAGACCAGCCCTGGGGTTCAGGGCTCAGCTGCTGAGTGTAGCGAGACCAGCCCTGGGGTTCAGGGCTCAGCTGCTGAGTGTACCAATCCTCTCCACCGTCTCATGTTGTACTCTCTTTAGGAACGTATAAGTACCGCACCGGAGCTGTGTATCCAGTATTAGTGTTACGCAACATGTAAACGGTATTTGAATCCTTGGTTCCAAGCTCTTGGTTCCAAGCTCATTGACACCACAAGAGACCCTAGAGCGGCAAGTTTTCTCTTTCAGCGCCTCAGTGTCGCGATCCAGAGGGGGAATGCTCGCTGCATCCTCGGTTCCTGCCCAACGTCGGAGGAGTTCGAGGAAATCTACAGCCTCTAGGAAGCGAACTATTTTTGTGTCCTCTTAATGCTCATTTTTTGTATACAATCAGATATGTAACTGTATAACCTTGCTTAATAAAGTGTACACCATAAAAAAGGGGGTGGTAGGAGAAGCGAACACCCTCATGTATTCAGAGTTAAATGGCAAGTTTTTCCCTGAATGCTCTGTGTTCCCTTCTCTGAGGCTGTGGGTCCCTATAATTGCACCAGAGGTGGTACCCCCCTATATATATATATATATATATATATATATATATATATATATATATATATATATATATATATATATATATATATATTAAAGTCTCCAATGGAAAGTCTCCTTTCCATTGGAGACTTTCAGCGCCGTGGAGAGGGGGGACCTGCTGCCTGGGTAACAGCTTCTCCCCCGAATCAACCTACCCTGGCTTTGCGCCCTGGTGAGGCCACTCCAGACCGACAACCAGAGCGCAACTCCATATCTCCTGAGACTGATGGATGCCTGTTACTGGTATATATATATATATATATATATATATATATATATATATATATATATATATATATATATATATATATATATATATATATATATATATGTTATTAAATATGACCGAAAAAGTAAGATTAATAATTCTAACACGAATTTTCTCAATTTTCCTTATGTTTGTTTTTACTGATGACGGTAAATGAAAAATCAATTCTCCAAAATTCATTCTTTATTTCTTAGTCTGACGCGACACTTGAACGCGTTTCGTAATAACTAATTACATTTTCAAAGACTTTTAGTTTTCTCACACAACTATAACCTTAAAGCACTAAACAGTTCTTTACTATGCTATGATTTAAACAGCTTTCATCTTTCATTTTATACCCGCGTTTTGGGTGAGGTGATATGTTACAACAGTTTTTAATGAGGTGAACAAAACTTTCAACAAAGGACAGAACACGAAAACAATGGATATTAACTGGATATTAACTGGGTAAATTGAAGGTATGAATGGAAGTAACTGCGGAAGGGCCTATTGGCCCATATTTCTTGATGCTTCTATATTGGAGCGGGGTCTTGAAGTGGGTAGAATATATTTGTGCATTAATTGACTGTTGATTGCTGGTGTTGACTTCTTGATGTGTAGTGCCTCGCAGACGTCAAGCCGCCTGCTATCGCTGTACCTATCGATGATTTCTGTGTTATTTGTTAAGATTTCTCTGGTGATGGTTTGGTTGTGGGAAGAGAGTATATGTTCCTTAATGGAGCCCTGTTGCTTATGCATCGTTAAACGCCTGGAAAGAGATGTTGTTGTCTTGCCTATATACTGAGTTTTTTGGGGCTTACAGTCCCCAAGTGGACATTTAAAGGCATAGACGACGTTTGTCTCTTTTAGGGCGTTCTGCTCCGTGTCTGGAGAGTTTTTCATTAGTAGGCTGGCTGTTTTTTTGGTTTTATAGTAAATCGTTAGTTGTATCTTCTGATTTTTGTCTGTAGGGATAACATTTCTATTAACAATATCTTTCAGGACCCTTTCCTCCGTTTTATGAGCGGTGGAGAAGAAGTTCCTGTAAAATAGTCTAATAGGGGGTATAGGTGTTGTATTAGTTGTTTCTTCAGAGGTTGCATGGCGTTCTACTTTCCTTCTTATGATGTCTTCAATGAAACCATTGGAGAAGCCGTTGTTGACTAGGACCTGCCTTACCCTACAGAGTTCTTCGTCGACTTGCTTCCATTCTGAGCTGTGGCTGAGAGCACGGTCGACATAAGCGTTAACAACACTCCTCTTGTACCTATCTGGGCAGTCACTGTTGGCATTTAGGCACATTCCTATGTTTGTTTCCTTAGTGTAGACTGCAGTGTGGAAACCTCCGCTCCTTTCCATGACTGTTACATCTAGAAAGGGCAGCTTCCCATCCTTCTCCATCTCGTAAGTGAAACGTAACACAGAATTCTGCTCAAACGCTTCTTTCAGCTCCTGCAGATGTCTGACATCAGGTACCTGTGTAAAAATGTCGTCAACATACCTGCAGTATATGGCCGGTTTCAAGTTTAAGTCGACTAAGACTTTTTCCTCGATAGTACCCATGTAGAAGTTTGCAAACAGGACGCCTAGGGGAGAACCCATGGCGACCCCATCTACTTGCTTATACATGTGCCCATCCGGGCTCAAGAAGGGTGCCTCCTTAGTACAAGCTTGGAGTAGTTTCCTCAGGATATTTTCTGGCATGTCAAGGGGAGTACAGGCCGGGTCTCGATACACTCGGTCCACTATCATCCCGATTGTTTCATCCACAGGTACGTTGGTGAACAGTGATTCTACGTCCAACGAGGCTCTTATCCCTGTAGCCCGTGTTCCCCGCAGTAAGTCAACAAATTCCTTCGGGGATTTCAGGCTGAAGTTGCACGGGACATAAGGAGTCAGTAAGCCGTTGAGTCGTTTCGCCAGTCTGTACGTGGGTGTGGGTATCTGGCTGATAATTGGCCGAAGTGGGTTTCCAGGCTTATGCGTCTTGACGTTTCCATACGCATATCCAGGTTTATATTCTCCAATAATCTTTGGCAGGTGGAGTCCGGATTTCTTGGCATTCACAGTTTCAATCAACTTGTTGACCTTTGTTTTCAATTCGGCTGTAGTGTCCTTCGTTACCCTTTGGAATTTAGTTTGGTCAGAGAGTATATATATATATATATATATATATGTGTGTGTGTGTGTGTGTGTGTGTGTGTGTGTGTGTATTCACCTAAGATGTATTCACCTAAATATGTTTTGCGGGGGTTGAGCTTTGCTCTTTCGGCCCGTCTCTCAATTGTCAATCAACTGTTTTGCTAACTTTTTTTTTTCCCACACACACACACACATACACACACACACCTAAAAAAACACATAAAAGGTTGATGCATAAGCTGGAGAAACAGGCAGGAGTAACAGGTAGGGCGCTCCAGTGGATAAGAGAGTACCTAAGCAATAGGAAGCAGAGAGTTACAGTGAGGGGTGAGACCTCAGACTGGCGTGAAGTCACCAGTGGAGTCCCACAGGGCTTTGTACTTGGACCTATCCTGTTTCTGATATACGTAAATGATCTCCCAGAGGGTATAGCCTCATTCCTCTCAATGTTTGCTGACGACGCCAAAATTATGAGAAGGATTAAGACAGAGGAGGAGAGCTTGAGGCTTCAAGAAGACCTGGACAAGCTGCAGGAATGGTCGAACAAATGGCTGTTAGAGTTTAACCCAAGCAAATGTAATGTAATGAAGATAGGGGTAGGGAGCAGGAGACCAGATACAAGGTACCATTTGGGAGATGAAATCCTTCAAGAGTCAGAGAGAGAGAAAGACCTGGGGGTTGATATCACGCCAGACCTGTCCCCTGAAGCTCATATCAAGAGGATAACATCAGCAGCATATGCCAGGTTGGCTAACATAAGAACGGCCTTTAGAAACTTGTGTAAGGAATCTTTCAGAACATTATATACCACATATGTCAGACCAATCCTGGAGTATGCGGCTCCAGCATGGAGTCCATATCTAGTCAAGCATAAGACTAAACTGGAAAAGGTTCAAAGGTTTGCCACCAGACTAGTACCCGAGCTGAGAGGTATGAGCTACGAGGAGAGACTACAGGAATTAAACCTCACTTCGTTGGAAGACAGAAGAGTTAGGGGGACATGATCACCACATTCAAGATTCTCAGGGGAATCGACAGGGTTGATAAAGACAGGCTGTTTAACACAAGGGGCACACGCACTAGGGGCCACAGGTGGAAACTGAGTGCCCAAACGAGCCACAGAGATATTAGAAAGAACTTTTTTAGTGTCAGAGTGGTTGACAAATGGAATGTATTAGGAAGCGATGTGGTGGAGGCTGACTCCATACACAGTTTCAAGTGTAGATATGATAGAGCCCAATAGGCTCAGGAAATTGTACACCTGTTGATTGACGGTTGAGAGGCGGGAACAAAGAGCCAGAGCTCAATACCCGCAAGCACAACTAGGTGAGTACAACTAGGTGAGTACACCCCCCAGGAAGCAGCCCGTGACAGCTGACTAACTCCCAGGTACCTATTTACTGCTAGGTAACAGGGGCATTCAGGGTGAAAGAAACTTTGCCCATTTGTTTCTGCCTCGTGCGGGAATCGAACCCGCGCCACAGAATTACGAGTCCTGCGCGCTATCCACCAGGCTACGAGGCGAGGGGTGTGTGTACTCACCTAATTGTGCTTGCGGGGGTTGAGCTTCGGTTCTTTAGTCCCGCCTCTCAACTGTCAATCAACAGGTGTACAGGTTCCTGAGCCTATTGGGCTCTATCATATCTACACTTGAAACTGTGTATGGAGTCAGCCTCCACCACATCACTGCCTAATGAATTCCATTTGTCAACCACTCTGACACTAAAAAAGTTCTTTCTAATCTCTGTGGCTCATTTGGGCACTCAATTTCCACCTGTGTCCCCTAGTGCGTGTCCCCCTTGTGTTAAATAGCTTGTCTTTATCTACCCTATCAATTCCCATGAGAATCTTGTATGTGGTGGTCATGTCCCCCGTAACTCTTCTGTCTTCCAGGGACGTGAGGTTTAATTCCCGTAGTGTCTCCTCGTAGCTTCATGCCCCTCAGTTCGGGTACTAGTCTGGTGGCAAACCTTTGAACCTTTTCCAGTTTAGTCTTATGCTGACTAGATATGGACTCCATGCTGGAGCCGCATACCCAAGGATTGGTGTGACATGTGGTATACAAAGTTCTGAATGATTCCTTACACACGTTTCTAAAGGACGTTCTTATGTTGGCCAACCTGACATATGCCGCTGATGTTATTCTTTTTATTTGAGCTTCAGGGGACAGGTCTGCCGTGATATCAACCCCCAGGTCTTTCTCTCTCTCTGACTCTTGAAGAATTTCATCTCCTAAATGTTACCTTGTATCTGGCCTCCTGCTCCCAACACCTATCTTCATTACATTACATTTGCTTGGGTTAAACTCTAACAACCATTTGTTTGACCATTCCTTTAGTTTGTCCAGGAGGCATGTCAGGATGTGCAGAATACCCCCGTTGAAAAGCAGAGGTGCAACAGGTATTCTGAGAGAGAACTCTATCAACATCAGAGGCCCGAGACAACACGCTTCCACTACACATAAGGGACATAACTGGCCGACCCCTCACAGTGTTCAAAAGAGAACTTGATAAGCATCTCCAAAGTATACCTAATCAACCAGGCTGTGACTCATACGTCAGGCTGCGAGCAGCCGCGTCCAACAGCCTAGTTGACCAGTCCAGCAACGGAGGCCTGGTCGACGACCGGGCCGCGGGGGACGCTAAGTTTCGAAAACACCTCAAGGTAACCTCAAGGTAAGGTAAGGTCAGGTAGAGGAATGAGGAGTGCAACAAGTCCCGGCCAGGCCTAAGCATGCCGTCATGAATTAGAGCTTTGACCTCATCCCCCGGGCGGCCAAACTCATACACTGGAATTTGCTATTTATATAGAGTTAAAAAGATTCAGTTATGCCAGCGAGTTAGTGAAGCGGGCGGACAAATATTTCATGCAGTTTTAAGAGACACGCGCAAACACCTCCATAATAGTCAACGGGAATATGAAACTAAGCATAAATTACATGCAAACAAGCACTAATGAATGCGAAATTATGCAATTATACTAGCGTATAATTCAAGAGGGTTGTAAAGATTCCTTACCAGACAGGCAAAACCTGGAGAAAAGCCTAAAGTCAAGATGTACATTGATACAACACCTGCCTTGCTTGCTCTCTCTCTCTCTCTTAGGCAGGGAGCAACACTTGAGGTTATTGAATACAAGACAATGCGAGTCATAACCGGACCTCTCAGGTGGACTAAAATACTAAACTTACGACTGGAAATCAAGATGCACTTACCTGGTTGATGGGGTTCTGGGAGTTCTTCTACTCCCAAGCCCGGCCCGAGGCCAGGCTTGACTTGTGAGAGTTAGGTCCACCAGGCTGTTGCTTGCAGCGGCCCGCAGGCCCACATACCCACCACAGTCCGGTTGGTCCGGCACTTCGTGAAGAAAACTATCTAGTTTTATCTTGAAGATGTCCACGGTTGTTCCGGCAATTTTCTTATGCTCGCTGAGAGGACGTTGAACTTCACTTAAAAGATATAATCAATGAAGCATTTACCAGTAGAGACAAGAACCTGGAGCTGCAGGTCAGGTAAGGTAAAGCCAGACAGGAAATTCCAGGGTTAGCTGGACTCTCCCAAGCAGGTGATGAACCTTACCAACATGTTAGCAACTCAAGAGGGTTTGGAAGATGTTCTTGATGAACACCGGCAACATGTTATCATACAAGCAGATTCGACAATTGTTATTTTACCTTGCAACAACAACACTTACGAGACAACATCCGACTGCCGCACATATGTTGCAGCATTAATGCAAGCACTAAAATGCCAGGTCATAAAATGCTTATCAATTGGATGCCAAGTTATGTAGGAATGCAAAGGAATGACACTGCAGGTGAAGCTGCAAAACTTGCAACTAAGAGAAGAAATGAAGACATTTATATACCACAGAGTTAACCACAGAATAAGAAAATAATTAGAGATAGCAAAGCGGTAGATATACAATGGCCAGAACACAGCAGCAGAAAAGGAGGCCTGGTCGAGAACCGGGCCGCGGAAACGCTAAGCCCCGAAATCATCTCAAGATAACTCAAGAAGAAAATGACATTTCAGGCAGAAATGACAAAACAAACTTCAGACAAAACTCCCACACAGGAAAAGATCAACTGACAGCTGAAGCTTACAAGGTCTGCCTGAAGTACGTGCATGTCAGGAGGGTCAGAAAGATGACCACTTTAGAAAGAGAACGCAGACGACTGTACAGGAGAAGGAAAAAAATAATGGAAATGCTTAGGCAGGCACGACTATCACAAGCAAGGAAAATAAACCTAAACGGTGAGATCGAAGAAATAGAACAAACGTTGAAGCGATCATACGAGGCTGAGGAAATGGAATTGGAACAGAACGCTATACAAGAGATAAAGAAAAATCCAAAATATTTTTTCACATATGCAAAATCAAAATAAACCAACCTCCACCAGTATTGGACCGTTAATTACAACTGAAGGTACGTACACAGAGGACACCAAATAAATTAGTGAAATTCAAAGAAGCCAGTATTAGGCTATGTTTAGCACACCAATAAACAACATGAAAGTTGATGACCCAGACAGCTTCTTTATGAATGACATTCAAGCTGCAGATAATATAACGGATATTAACACGAACTCGGAAGACTTTGAAACAAAAATTGACAATATGCCCATGCACTCAGCTCCTGGGCCTGACTCACGGAATTCAATATTCATAAAGAAATGTAAAATACCAGTACCAGCACTTAAATCTGCAGATATAGCTCCTTTGCACAAGGGGGGGGGGGGAATAAAGCCTTGGCAAAAAATTATAGGCCAGTTGCACTAACATCACAACCAACTTACAACTGGGTTACACAACCCAGGACAACATGGATTTAGAGGGGAAAGATCCTGTCTGTCACAGTTACTCAACCATTATGACAAAATCACAGAAGATCTAGAAGAAAAGCAATATGCAAATGTAGTATACACAGACTTTGCAAAGGCATTCGACAAATGTGATCATGAAGTGACTGCACACAAAATGAGGTCAATGGGAATAACTGGTAAAGTAGGACGCTGGATACTCAATTTCCTGTCGAACAGAACACAAAGAGTAACAGTCAATCAAATAAAATCAAGTCCAAGCGCAGTTAAAAGCTCTGTACCTCAACGTACAATCCTTGCACCACTGATGTTCCTTATTCTCATATCAGATATAGATAAAAATACAAGTCACAGCTTCGTGTCATCCTTTGCAGATGACACAAAAATCAGCATGAAAATTCCCTCTGCTGAAGACATGGAAAATTACAAGCAGATATCAACAAAGTTTTCGATTGGGCAGCAGAAAATAATATGATGTTTAACAGCAATAAATTCCAGGTACTCAGGTACGGCAAAAATGAGGACCTGACACATAATACAGGGTACAAAACATAATCGAATCTGCCCATAATAGGTAAACAGCATGTTAAGGATTTGGGAATAATGATGTTCGACGATCTAACGTTTAGGGAGCATAACCAAGCAAACATTGCGTCAGCCAGAAAAATGATAGGATGGATTACGAGAAGTTTCAAATCCAGGGATCCCATCACAATGGTTGTACTCTTCAAGTTATTGGTGTTGCCCCGTCTAGAGTACTGCTCAGTACTCACTTCCCCCTTGAGAGCAGGAGAGATTGCTAAAATAGAGGGAATACAGAGAACATATACGGCACGCATAGACGTGATAAAGCACTTAAATTATTGGGATCGTCTCAAAGCTCTCCAAAAGTACTCACTAGAAAGGAGACGAGAGAGATACCAAATAACATACACATGTAAAATACTGGAGGGCCAGGTCCCTAATCTACACAGTAAAATAACAACGTACTGCAGTGAATGATATGGAAGAAATTGCTGAATAGAACCAGTGAAGAGCAGAGGTGCCATAGGCACAATCAGAGAGCACTGTATAAACATCAGAGGTCCGCGGTTGTTCAACATCCTCCCAGCGAGTATAAGAAATATTGCCGGAACAACCGTGGACATCTTCAAGTGAAAACAAGACTGTTTTCTAAAAGACGTTCCGGACCAACCGGGCTGTGGTGGGTATGTGGGCCTGCGGGCCGCTCCAAGCAACAGCCTGGTGGACCAAACTCTCACAAGTCAAGCCTGGCCTCGGGCCGGGCTTGGGGAGTAGAAGAACTCCCAGAACCCCATCAACCAGGTATCAACCAGGCAGACATAAAACAAAACGTAACACGCTAAATTATTTCCCCTTACACGTGAATATTGTGGATTATATCCCTGCTAAATTTACATGGGCCGCGCATCTGCACGCCACAGCTTTTAATAATTCCATATAAATAAGCTGAAGAAACTGAAGGTATAAGAAAGTTGCGGGAGGATTCTTGGGGCTTAAGAATAGGGGGGGGGGGGCTGGAGTGGAATACAAGACAAAGTTCAAGATAAAAATAAAATAAGCTTCTGGTGCACAAGAAACAGCACAACAAACGAGAAACAGCCAAGACTGTAGTTGGACCAAAAGATCAGTAGGGGATCAGCAGGGGATCAGCAGGTAATCAGCAGGGGATCAGCAGGGAATCAGCAGGGGATCAGCAGGGGATCAGCAGGGAATCAGCAGGGGATCAGCAGGGAATCAGTAGGGATCAGCAGGTAATCAGCAGGGAATCAGCAGGGAATCAGCAGGGAATCAGCAGGGAATCCGTAGGGGATCAGTAGGGGATCAGCAGGGAATCAGCAGGGAATCAGCAGGGAATCAGCAGGGGATCAGCAGGGGGTCAGCAGGGGGTCAACTCTACCAGGTAGCACGAGAGGCACCACCACCACCACCAACACCAGGGGAGCCAGTCCTACAGCGACCTCCTCCTCCTCGTGCTCTGAGTCAAGCCAAACACCTAGCCGGATCCAGTACCTTGCCCGTGGCTTAAATTCCAACATTAAAAGACAACAACACGCACCAGTGCCACCACACAACAAGCACCAGTGCCACCACACAACAAGCACCAGTGCCACCACACAACAAGCACCAGTGCCACCACACAACAAGCACCAGTGCCACCACACAACACGCACCAGTGCCACCACACAACACACACCAGTGCCACCACACAACAAGCACCAGTGCCACCACACAACACGCACCAGTGCCACCACACAACACGCACCAGTGCCACCACACAACAAGCACCAGTGCCACCACACAACACGCACCAGTGCCACCACACAACACGCACCAGTGCCACCACACAACACGCACCAGTGCCACCACACAACACGCACCAGTGCCACCACACAACAAGCACCAGTGCCACCACACAACACGCACCAGTGCCACCACACAACACGCACCAGTGCCACCACACAACAAGCACCAGTGCCACCACACAACAAGCACCAGTGCCACCACACAACAAGCACCAGTGCCACCACACAACACGCACCAGTACCACCACACAACACGCACCAGTGCCACCACACAACAAGCACCAGTGCCACCACACAACAAGCACCAGTGCCACCACACAACAAGCACCAGTGCCACCACACAACAAGCACCAGTGCCACCACACAACACGCACCAGTGCCACCACACAACACGCACCAGTGCCACCACACAACAAGCACCAGTGCCACCACACAACAAGCACCAGTGCCACCACACAACAAGCACCAGTGCCACCACACAACAAGCACCAGTGCCACCACACAACACGCACCAGTGCCACCACACAACAAGCACCAGTGCCACCACACAACACGCACCAGTGCCACCACACAACACGCACCAGTGCCACCACACAACAAGCACCAGTGCCACCACACAAGCACCAGTACCACCACACAACACGCACCAGTGCCACCACACAACAAGCACCAGTGCCACCACACAACAAGCACCAGTGCCACCACACAACAAGCACCAGTGCCACCACACAACAAGCACCAGTGCCACCACACAACAAGCACCAGTGCCACCACACAACAAGCACCAGTGCCACCACACAACAAGCACCAGTACCACCACACAACACGCACCAGTGCCACCACACAACAAGCACCAGTGCCACCACACAACAAGCACCAGTGCCACCACACAACACGCACCAGTGCCACCACACAACAAGCACCAGTGCCACCACACAACACGCACCAGTGCCACCACACAACAAGCACCAGTGCCACCACACAACAAGCACCAGTGCCACCACACAACAAGCACCAGTGCCACCACACAACACGCACCAGTGCCACCACACAACACGCACCAGTGCCACCACACAACAAGCACCAGTGCCACACACAACACGCACCAGTGCCACCACACAACAAGCACCAGTGCCACCACACAACACGCACCAGTGCCACCATACAACACGCACCAGTGCCACCACACAACAAGCACCAGTGCCACCATACAACACGCACCAGTGCCACCACACAACAAGCACCAGTGCCACCACACAACACGCACCAGTGCCACCACACAACAAGCACCAGTGCCACCACACAACAAGCACCAGTGCCACCACACAACAAGCACCAGTGCCACCACACAACACGCACCAGTGCCACCACACAACACGCACCAGTGCCACCACACAACACGCACCAGTGCCACCATACAACACGCACCAGTGCCACCACACAACACGCACCAGTGCCACCACACAACACGCACCAGTGCCACCACACAACACGCACCAGTGCCACCACACAACACGCACCAGTGCCACGAGAGCAGGTGGACTACCACCACCATCATTAAGCCGCGAGCATCAATAGGAGAGAGAGCAGATCTTGGCAGTTTAAGGGCCCCAAAACACCACCATTCCCCACTAACAACAACGGAACTGCGACACCAGCATCGCCACCACTACCAACCACCACCACCACTAACCACCACCACCAACTGGATAAAGCTTAGATAAGCACACTACCAACACCAACACCAGCAGGAACACTAATTTAGGAGGGTGATTGGAGCAGATTGGGCTCCCTGGTGTATATTTGGCGAGTTACCGGCCGGGAGGGTTAGCCAGCTGGGCGACCTGCACCACGACCTGCACCACGACCACCTGCACCACGACCTGCACGACCCGCACCACGACCTCCACGACCCGCACCACGACCTGCGCCACGACCTGCGCCACGACCACCTGCACCACGACCTGCGCCACGACCACCTGCACCACGACCTGCACCACGACCTCCACGACCACCTGCACCACGACCTCCACGACCACCTGCACCACGACCCGCACCACGACCCGCGCCACGACCTCCACGACCTGCACCACGACCCGCACCACGACCTGCACCACGACCCGCACCACGACCTGCACCACGACCCGCGCCACGACCTCCACGACCCGCACCACGACCCGCACCACGACCTGCACCACGACCCGCACCACGACCCGCGCCACGACCTCCACGACCCGCACCACGACCCGCGCCACGACCTCCACGACCCGCACCACGACCTGCACCACGACCTGCACCACGACCTGCACCACGACCTGCACCACGACCCGCACCACGACCCGCACCACGACCTGCACCACGACCCGCACCACGACCTGCACAGCTCGGGATATTATCGAATTAATAAATAACAATACATGAATACGTGAATGGATGAATGGAAACAAACGACGATTAATAAATAAATGACAATGAACTAATTACAATGAATGAAAATTATATGGCAATGAATACAATATGAGCGTGGAGCGAGCAGCGGGTTCACGCTGACCTTCCCAAGACCATCTCTCTATCACGCCTCGTCCACTGCTCGCAAGCGCTGCATCATTCCCTCTTGACGCGTAGATCGTCGGGAAATTAATTCAACTGTCTCTTGGAGAACTGGCTCGCCCGTAGGAGAGCCTGGGTACCCAGGCCGGGCTTGGTGAGTAGAACTCTCGAAACTCTCTCCAGGTATGTTCCAGGTATGCCTCCAGCTTCACCATGTTTCAGAAGAATGAGTTGATGTAAAACAAACATAGAAATGGTAATGTTAATTTCCTGCAGGATTCATGGTGCTAAAAATTACGTCCGACGAGCATGGCAATACAATTGTTAATAACCTTATACACTAGTCGTTGTAGGGACGGCTTCGCTTTCTGCAGAGTCGGCGATCGATCCCCCGATGATCCAGTTTGGCACCATTAATTCACTTCGTCATATATCGTCACATTGGCTTAGATAATTAGCTGGCCTGGGTAACTAGCGCTGCGGTCATGCGGGGTGGAGATGGCTGGAGCAACGCCAGCACCTTGAGAGCCTTGAAACACCAGACTGCTTCTTCATGGAAAAGTTTTTCCGAATCTAAACTCTGTGAATTCTGGCAAGTGAACCACTCACATTAAGCCAGGCTACACCGGATAAACGCGTTATAGTTTCCCCATCCGTATAATTACGCCGCTTCTCGGGACATTCACGTAATTATTTTCTGTTCGAAGAATTTTCTAGTAGACTATAGCCAGGGTGAACACGTCAGCCGCTCCGTGTACATGTTATCAACTCGGGCCAATTAAAAAAACGTTTCAGTTATAAATGACACGCAACTGAATGTATCAATATGAAATAAAATGTTCGTGTGTATCTTGGTGATTGTATACTACTTTCACTAAAACAAGTTACACCAAGTATCACTTGAGGTTATCTTGAGGTTATCTTGAGATGATTTCGAGGCTTTAGTGTCCCCGCGGCCCGGTCCTCGACCAGGCCTCCACCCCCAGGAAGCAGCCCGTGACAGCTGATTAACACCCAGGTACCTATTTTACTGCTAGGTAACAGAGGCATAGGGTGAAAGAAACTCTGCCCATTGTTTCTCGCCGGCGCCTGGGATCGAACCCGGGACCAGAGGATCACAAGTCCAGCGTGCTGTCCGCTCGGCTGACCGGCTCCCCGGTCGGTGTAATGTAACAGTACTTGGTGTAATGTCCAGCACTAAAACATCCGGATACACCTAATTCTCCAATGCCCAGTTATACTAAATTTACTCAAACTTAAAGGTAGGCAACGCTTGACGGTGTTGCTACTGCGCAGTACGTTGCATACACCAACACCTGCACGCATCAATACACACACGTGCTACACTGAGGCACAGTTGTCAACAGGACGTGACATTTACGCGAACATCTGACGCCAATCCGTGGCACTTAAAGAACAGGATTCTAAATGCAGTTTAGGAAGACGAGCCATATCCTCTCTGCCTCCCACGCACATATCTTTTATCGAGGTACTTAAAATACGCCCTCAAAGGCTCGTCTCCTCCAGCACTTCCACACAGGCAAATCACCATTCCAAACGCCATAAAATTTCCAGGAGCTAAACGTAATTACGTTAAAAGCTCTGTCAAATCCATTTTTAGACCTCCCGGGCACACAATCACTGCTGGGCACTGCCGGCAGCGAGGCAACTGACGGCCACTCTACCTAACTGCACATATGAAGGGAAAAATTATATTGCTGAGCCCAGAGAAAGAAATCTCTTGTGGTGGAGTACCGGAGCGTCACGAGACGGACGACTGGGATACACCCGGGGGATACTCTGGTAAACTGTGGCGATGCTGGGGTCGCTTTTCTGGCTGTGTATTTACCTTTTTCGGCTATGTGCTTCTCTTGTTTTAACTTTTACTACAGTATTTCTTTTATTTGGCTTCTCGTGATGCCAAAACCCCTGAACACATTGAGGATCAATGATCTAAATTAAATCTTCATGAATGTGACACCTGGTTGATGGGGTTCTGGGAGTTCTTCTACTCCGCAAGCCCGGCACGAGGACAAGCTCGACTTGTGAGAGCTTGGTCCACCAGGCTGTTGCTTGGAGCGGCCCGCAGGGCCACATACCCACCTCAGCCTGGTTGGTCCGACACTTCTTGAAGAAAACTATCTTTTTTTTATCTTGAAGATGTCCACGGTTGTTCCGGCAATATTTGTTATAGTCGCTGGGAGGACGTTGAACAACCGCGGACCTCTGATGTTTATACAGTGTTCTCAGATTGTGCCTATGGCACCTCTGCTCTTCACTGGTTCTATTCTGCATTTTCTTCCATATCGTTCACTCCAGTATGTTGTTATTTTATTTTGTAGATTTGAGACCTGGCCCTCCAGTATTTTCCACGTGTATATTATTTTATATCTCTCTCTCGTCTCCTTTCTAATGAGTACATTTGGAGAGCTTTGAGACGATCCCAATAATTTAGGTGCTTTATTGCGTCTATGTATGCCTTATATGTTCTCTGTATTCCCTCTGTTTCAGCAATCTCTCCTGCTCTGAAGGGGGAAGTGAGTACCTTACCTTGAGGTTACCTTGAGGCGCTTCCGGGGCTTAGCGTCCCAGCGGCCCGGTCGTCGACCAGGCCTCCTGGTTGCTGGACTGATCAACCAGGCTGTTTGACGCGGCTGCTCGCAGCCTGACGTATGAGTCACAGCCTGGTTGATCAGGTATCCTTTGGAGGTGCTTATCCAGTTCTCTCTTGAACACTGTGAGGGGTTTGCCAGTTATGCCCCTTATGTGTAGCTATGTGTACTGAGCAGTACCCAAGACGGGACAAGACAAGTGATTTGAATAGTACAACCATTATGATGGGATCTCTGGATTTGAAAGTTCTCGTAATCCATTCTATCATTTTTCTGGCTGACACAATATTTGCTTGGTTTTGCTCCCTAAATGTTAGGTCGTCAGACATCATTACTCCCAAATCCTTGACATGTTGCTTTCCTACTAAGGGCAAATTTGATTGTGTTTTGTACCCTGTATTATATTTAAAGTTCTCATTTACCGTACTGGGTGTTTACACCAACATGTAACCGGGTGTAGATGTACACCCGGTACATGTGCGTGACCACCAACACCGGAGGCATGATCTCCACCAGAACAAGGCCTCCGATCCTCTCTCCCCAGCAAACACAACTTTAAAATGCCCGAGGAGTATTTCGAGCAAGCATTTTCTTATCAGAATTTTTTTTATATACGTAAAGTGAAAATTTTCTACGCATGGCGTGGCACTCCGAGCGGGGTTTCATGCAAAATCTGTTTCTATTATGAGAAAGCTGTACTTTCTCTCTCCACAGGTCTCTAGCTGCCTCGCGCCAGGTCCAGGAGGGATGGGGGTCACTCCAGTAACACTCCACTCTAACTGATGACCAGCAACAGTTGGTCGGCAGTCTCTAGTGATGGTCTCTCCAGCTACCTTGTTCTCTCCACTGCCTACAACACTACTCCTACAGCTGGTGGCCCTCCACCCTCCTTGGCTACCTCCCTCCTCACACTATACCAATCAATCCCCCAGACTAATGACGCTGGCAGGAGTCCCAGCGACATTTCTTATTCTCTAACATTTCTCTCTCTTTCTGTTGTTGTTTTAGATTTAGATTCTCAGAACGAAATGTCCATGTAGCACGGGCTACAGTGAGCTCGTAAATGGCTCTCTGTTTCTCCCTTCCTATATATTCCCCCTCTTCTCCCCCTCTCACGGCCGTGTCCTGGGCCCTTCCAAATCAAATCGAAAGCATTTCTCCTCCGAGCAACTTCCTGGCCTCCTGCCGTCCATAGGGTACCCACACGACCCACCAAGCTCCGCTACCCGCAACTGCCCGCCCAGCTCAACTGCTTGGCATACAAGAGTAACTCTAGTCATCGGGTAGTTTCTTCCAGTCACCTACCGTATTGAACCTCAAGAAAAATTGTATCTGAAAACATCGAGGAGTTTATTCCTTCTCTGCGAGCATTTATGTAAATTACAAAGTAGTTACTGATCACTGTTGAAGCTCACGGCTAACGCGTCCTGTAGTGAAATAATCTGCTCAGTAGGTTTACAGTCGAGAGGACCCAGGTTCGATTTCAGCACAGGTCGGAAATATTTGGGTACTTTTCTTTTTCACCTGATACCTCTGTTCTCCTAGTAATAAACAGGTACCTGGGAGTTAGGCAACTGTTGTGGAGTGTGTTATGGGATGTGTGGGCCCTTCGCAAGTCATGGGGGGGGGGGGGGGGTCGAACTCATCGTGTAAAGTCACATCTGGCTGGTGACCTGTTGTATACATCAGTGTTGTGTTTCATTACAGGTGTGTACAGCAGAGCCAATCTCCACTAAATGATCGAACACTCACTTTGCCTCATATTGGCACCATGCCGGTTGCTGAATACTTACGTGGGATCTTTGCAACTTCTTGCAAGGTAAACTGCCTTGCTCATAACAGTTAATCCGCTCACAGGCGACACACGGGCAACAATTCAGTGATTACGTACCTGCTTCCAAAATATTTAGTAACATGCTGGTATTGCACATCTATAGTTTTGCTGAACATTTTGTAAATTTCGTTAGACTTTCACGACTTCAATCCTCCTAACTTAGTACTCAACATGGCCACAAGGGTAAATGACAATTAAATCAGGGGCATAAACAAGGGATATTATTAATTACTATAACTAGCTGTGGATATACAGCTAGTTAGATGCTGTATATCCATAGCATCTAACTAGCTGTATATCCATAGCATCTAACTAGCTGTATATCCATAGCATCTAACTAGCTGTATATCCATAGCATCTAACTAGCTGTATATCCATAGCATCTAACTAGCTGTATATCCATAGCATCTAACTAGCTGTATATATTAGATGCTTTAGATGCTACATCTAAACTAATATACTCCCCACCGGCTCAAAAGCAACCTTCAGACTCCACTTGTTCACTACTGAAATCTCTGAGATCACAACCTAATTGAACTTCAGACAAGCATGAGCAACAGACCTGCGTAGCCAGTCTCAAATTCAATTGCAGAAGAATTCAGCAAATTAAATTGTAATAATAAACAGATAATTAACAGAAACAGATAATAATTAACTGGAAACTAACAAACCTAGACCCTCACGTAAATAAACGCGGAAGAACAGTTGAAGGATGCAAACATAAATTGATGCCTCGAGAAAATAGGCTCATGCAAAATTAATATGCTCAAGCCATATACCACAAAAACAAAACACAAAAGAGAATAAGCTGCAAATTGGAATGAGTGGTCCCTTTATAAATAAAGAAAACACCTCGCAGAACAGCTCTAAGGTCCTATCCTATACCAAGAATTAGGAAGGCTGGTTACCTTGCGCTGGTTCCGGTGTTCATGGTCCCCGCGGCCCGGTCCTCGACCAGGCCTCCTCGTTCTTGGACTGGTCACCAGGCATTTGGACGCGGCTGCTCCACAAAGAATTCGAACATCAGATTAGTTAAATTATAAGGCAACAAGTACAAGGGGTAGACGGCGAGGAATAAAGAGCCACACCTCAGTTCCCGTAATCAATGATAAGTATCTGATAAGTACTGACACACTAGAGAGCGGTCGCCCTGACGTCACACTCTCCTCCTCGTCCTCCATACATACCCCTCACTCTCAACCCCTACTCTCCTCCCCATGCTCAGGCCTCCCCTCCCCATGCTCAGGCCTCCCCTCCACCACCATCATCCCTCACTCTCAACCCCTACTCTCCTCCCCATGCTCAGTCCTCTCCTCCCATGCTCAGGCCTCCCCTCCACCACCCTCATCCCTCACACTCATTCACCCCACTTTCCACCCCCACGCCCATACCTCCCTCCCCTACACCCCACGAAAACCATTCTCCACAACGCTCCTCCACCACCCAGGGCCCGGAGCGTATTGACATTAGAGAAAAATTTTGAAAAAACAAGCCAAAGCTGAAAATAAAACACGAGAACAATTTTAAACAGACGAGTAAATATTCATCCACAAACATATTGAAGTCTAAGTCCCAGAGGTCAACTAACTTACAAGGTTACGAGTTTTATAAAGAATATTTTTAAAATCAAAATGCTTCACAAAGGTCAACAATTTCAAGGGAAGAGTGCTCTGAAAGGTTACTGTAAAAGCGGACGGGTATAAACGACACTGTGCCGTAAAACTTGTGTTTCAGTCAAGTGAACGCTGAAGTAACAAACAGTGCAAGAGAGACGGGCAGGTCACGGTATGAGGACAGGTTAGACATTCAGTCCCCAACTGTGCACCCCATACCCATCCGTGTGTTGTGGGTGGTCATACCCATCCCGTGTGTTGTGGGTGGTCATACCCATCCCGTGTGTTGTGGGTGGTCATACCCATCCCGTGTGTTGTGGGTGGTCATACCCTTCTCGTGTGTTGTGGGTGGACATACCCATCCCGTGTGTTGTGGGTGGACATACCCATCCCGTGTGTTGTGGGTGGTCATACCCATCCCGTGTGTTGTGGGTGGTCATACCCATCCCGTGTGTTGTGGGTGGTCATACCCTTCTCGTGTGTTGTGGGTGGACATACCCATCCCGTGTGTTGTGGGTGGACATACCCATCCCGTGTGTTGTGGGTGGACATACCCATCCCGTGTGTTGTGGGTGGACATACCCATCCCGTGTGTTGTGGGTGGTCATACCCATCCCGTGTGTTGTGGGTGGACATACCCATCCCGTGTGTTGTGGGTGGTCATCCCATCCCGTGTGTTGTGGGTGGACATACCCATCCCGTGTGTTGTGGGTGGACATACCCATCCCGTGTGTTGTGGGTGGACATACCCATCCCGTGTGTTGTGGGTGGACATACCCATCCCGTGTGTTGTGGGTGGACATACCCATCCCGTGTGTTGTGGGTGGACATACCCTTCTCGTGTGCCGTGAGTGGAAGGATTACAGAGGCACATAATGGGTTCAGGAACCGAACCCCATTGTTCATTTAGTTAAGCAAGTAGGAATCTTGTGAAGCGTGTTACACAATTTGAACAGACAGGAACAGACACAGACAGGAACAGACACAGATAGGAACAGACACAGACAGGAACAAATTGGCATACATGACGGCCTGGTGGGCGACAAAATTTCTCCTAGAACCTTTACCTCCACTATTATTCGCCTCCGATTTCCTTACGAGTCTTTCATCTCGTAAACTAACAAAAGCCTTATTGAAGTCAATGTAATAATGAAACACGAGTGTAACAAACATGAATGCACTTTACTAAACAATAGTGTTAGAAATTATTTTATTGCCTTTTTTCCTCGAGTACTAAACTGAATTTTCAATTACTAATCCAAGTAATTTCTCACAAATTTATGTTAAACTAGTTAGAAGATAGGTTGAGGTTAGTGATGTTTCTAAAGTTAAAAAATTGTCCAAACATACACAAACCTCCACGATTCTGAGAGAACCCAACTTGTTTTCTTCACTTACTACATATATTAAACCTTGTTTGTTGGAACTGATGAAGGACGCCAGCTCCGGTCCCCTAATCCAGCATACATAACAAAACAAAACTATAAATACTCTTAAAATACAAACACACTCTTCCCCTCTGCATGCATATATTATACGATATAGTTATACAGGTATATGCAGTGCTAGAGAGGACACCCGGCAGTTCTCGGGTCGACCTTGGAGAGGATGATTGATAGAAGTTTCCTCTTATAGATGGAGATGTTCAAGCGCATCTAGAGATACAAATAAGATTTTGACATTTTCTTAAAGTACAAAATGTCTCCCTCTCACAATACGTTATTATGAAATTCTTAACACTCCCCCTCCTCCTCCTCCTCCTCTCCCACCTCTCTCTCTCTCTCTCTCTCTCTCCATATTTACTGCACAAAATGGATAGACATGTGTAGTGAGAGCCCGAAAGTGTGATTGGATGCTGTTTGTCTGTGGGAGAGTTTGTTGGTGATGTGTGGAGGTGGGTGTTGTTGGTTGATGGCTGCACCACTGGACCCCAGGTGGGTGCACAACTGGACCCCAGGCGGGTGCACTACTGGACCTCAGGCGGGTGCACCACTGGACCCCAGGTGGGTGTACCATTGGACCCCAGGTGGGTGTACCACTGGACCCCAGGCGGGTACACCACTGGACCCCAGGCGGGTGCACCACTGGACCCCAGGCAGGTCGGGGACGAGCCGCCAAGGTAAACAAGATGGGCCAGTAATCAGGTTGGGGTCATCAACACTTACTGTGGCCGGCACGTCCACTCGGGCCGCCACACCTTAATCAACCCAATTTGTTTTCCTCTCCCACACGGGCGGACGGACGCGCGCGTTCACACACAGCACGTCACACAGCACGTCACAAACTGGACGTCACACAGCACGTCACACAGCACGTCACACACAGCACGTCACACACAGCAAGAGTCCAGGACATGAACTATTTTATCTGGAAATGCTGGGAGTTGAGATTCATGCAACACTAAGGTCAACGGATGTAAAGCAAAACAAGGCCATTAACACACTGCCCTGAAGCACGTTAGATAGTCCAAGAAGAAGAACAAAGACAGAACGTAGCGAGAACAAAACATGTAATAAATAGCACGAAATGAATATATCAAGAAGATAAGAAAGAATATATTGAGGAAATGGAGTGTGACTGAACTGGCGTCCATGACCAAACCAGACACACACACACTACCTACTGAACCATGACGAGCTCAAGCCGGCCACAAGTACTACCAGACTTACCGCAGCTTTACCGCAGCATCACATTAAACTTCCTGAATATTGTCTCAAAGATACATCACGTTATTGCGACTCCACTGTGTTTCATGAGAGTTCTAGAAAGAACATACCTTGGTGGGGTTCTGGGAGTTGTTCTACTCTCCAGGCCCGGCTTGTTCAAGGATGAAGAGCAGATGAAGCTACTGATCACACCGAGAAAAAAATTGACGAAACGAGCTGTGATGGGAGGTAATTGACTTTGTTTTCAGTGATAAATAGTTTTGGTGGCAGTCGAGGCTAACGTCACCTGACCTCTGGGTCTGGTCCATCAATTGCGTTCCACTCCACAAAAGGAAGCCATACCCGAGGGAAGTGGTGTTGCGGTGGTGGTACACCTACACCCACACACACGAGGGGTGTAACACCCACACACACGAGGGGTGTAACCACACACACACACGAGGGGTGTAACACCCACACACACGAGGGGTGTAACACCCACACACACGAGGGGTGTAACACCCACACACACACGAGGGGTGTAACACCCACACACACGAGGGGTGTAACACCCACACACACGAGGGGTGTAACACCCACACATACGAGGGGTGTAACACAGAAAAGAATCACGTCGACACATTACCAACTACAACTAGTTAAAGACAGAGACGCAACACCTCACACGACACCACAGAGACGCAACACCTCACACGACACCACAGAGACGCAACACCTCACACGGCACCACAGAGACGCAACACCTCACACGACACCACAGAGACGCAACACCTCACACGGCACCACAGAGACGCAACACCTCACACGGCACCACAGAGACGCAACACCTCACACGGCACCACAGAGACGCAACACCTCACAGGGCACCACAGAGACGCAACACCTCACACGGCACCACAGAGACGCAACACCTCACACGGCACCACAGAGACGCAACACCTCACAGGGCACCACAGAGACGCAACACCTCACAGGGCACCACAGAGACGCAACACCTCACAGGGCACCACAGAGACGCAACACCTCACACGGCACCACAGAGACGCAACACCTCACACGGCACCACAGAGACGCAACACCTCACACGGCACCACAGAGACGCAACACCTCACACAGCACCACAGAGACGCAACACCTCACACAGCACCAGAGACCTGCAAGCATTTACACCAATATACATCCTTCACCTAATAAACAAAAGCACCAGCGTGGTCCCTAAGGACCAGGCGCTCACCATAACGACTGCCAGAGACGCCACAATAACGTCAGGGAAAGTGGGAGAAAAGTGAATATGGTGCGCGCGATACACAGTCTCACTGTCCCAGCCTCACTCAGTAGGAAGGCAAGGGAACGCCAGGAGAAAGCGCCAAGCCATTACGATAGCACTGGGAAGGGGTCAGGATAAGAATTTGGGATGGGACGCGGTGAAAGGAATGGTGCCCAACCACTTGGACGGTCGGGGACTGAACGCTGGCCTGAATGCAACCCGTCCTCGACTCAAGTCCATTACATCCAGCCGTCGCCCCCACAGACGCATTCATAAATTTTAACATGCTGTTCATTCAAAACAAGAATTTTCTCAAATATAAATTAATATTATAATATATTAGCATATTGTGCACATATATGCATAGGTTAGGTTAGGTTAGGTGTTTAGGTTCGGTTGGCGAATATTTGCATTTGTAGAACGTGGGTGAAGCATTTATAGCGATGTGGTTCGAACGAAACTCGTCAGTGAAGCACTTGTTCCGGAAGTGTTCGAACGAAATCAGTTGTGAGTCGTGTGTAAACCGTTTTTCATTCATAAACAGGGGGTTTGGCGGGTGGATGGAATCACTTTTGGATCTTTGTTTGGAGGACGGGCTGCTGAATGAAGGGAGACCGTCGCTCTACCGTCCAACCCAAGTGGTTGGCACTCAGTATGAAGCTGAACATTATAACGTCATGCTCACCTCACACATCCTGCACATCACATATAACACAATTATTATCTTAGCTTCGTTCTGTCAGGTTAGGTTAAATTTTGTTTGTTCGATTGGTTTAGCCTGCCCTTATCACCAAAAGCCAAAAGTCGAACCCGTTCTCGACTCAAGTCCATTACATCCAGCGGTTGACCCCACAGACGCATTCATAAATTTTTACATGCTGTTCATTCAAAATGGGAATTATCTCAAATATAAATTGATATTAATATTAGCATATTGTGCATATATAGGCACAGGTTAGGTTAGGTGCTTAGGTTCTGTTGGTGATTCTTTGTATGTGTAGTACGTGGGTGAAGCATTTACAGCGTTGTGGTTCGAACACAAGTCGTCAGTGAAGCACTTGTTCCGCAAGTGTTCGAACGAAATCAGTTGTGAGTCGTGTGTAAACCGTTTTTAATTCATAAACAGGGGGTTTGGTGGATGTATGGAATCACTTTTGGGTCTTTGTTTGGAGGACGGGCTGTTCACTGACGAATTTTGTTTGAACCACAACGCTGTAAATGCTTCACCCACGAACTACAAATAATCGCCAACAGAACCTAAACACCTCGCCTAACCTAACCTATGCATATATGTGCAAAATATGCAAATATATTATAATATTAATTTATATTTGAGAAAATTTCCGTTTTGAATGAACAGCATGTAAAAAAATTATGAATGCGTCTGTGGGGTTGACCGCTGAATGTAATGGACCTGAGTTGAGGACGGGTTGCCCCAAGAACTTCAAATAATTGCCAACAGAACCTAAATTCCTAACCTAAACTAAGCTTAATTATAGACAGATCTTTAATGTATAATAATATTAATTTATATACGCGAACAAACCAAGTTTTAATGCAGAGTATGTTAAAATTGATGAATGTATCTGAGGAGGACTGCCGCTGCTTTAACGAGCCTGGCCTGACGATGGATTGAGGGGGTAAATACTTTTATCACCTGCTAGCCTCTACTCACTACTCACAGGGTCATATTGACTGTCTGGCTCCACCAGTATTGGCTGATGGCCAGGAGGGTAGTTTAAGACAGTTCGCTCTTCTATAACTACATGCATGGCCTCGCTGTTTATGGACCTCCCCACTGACCATGACTCTTCCTTCACCTCTCGCCTCTCACCCTCCAGCGAGGCCTCTCACCCTCCAGCGAGGCCTCTCACCCTCCAGCGAGGCCTCTCACCCTCCAGCGCGGCCTCTCACCCTCCAGCGAGGCCTCTCACCCTCCAGCGCGGCCTCTCACCCTCCAGCGAGGCCTCTCACCCTCCAGCGCGGCCTCTCACCCTCCAGCGAGGCCTCTCACCCTCCAGCGAGGCCTCTCACCCTCCAGCGAGGCCTCTCACCCTCCAGCGAGGCCTCTCACCCTCCAGCGAGGCCTCTCACCCTCCAGCGAGGCCTCTCACCCTCCAGCGCGGCCTCTCACCCTCCAGCGAGGCCTCTCACCCTCCAGCGAGGCCTCTCACCCTCCAGCGAGGCCTCTCACCCTCCAGCGAGGCCTCTCACCCTCCAGCGAGGCCTCTCACCCTCCAGCGCGGCCTCTCACCCTCCAGCGCGGCCTCTCACCCTCCAGCGAGACCCACGACAGGGAGCATACTCAGGAGTAAGTCTCACGTAGCCTGTACAGACTATTGGGCTCCTATGACTGCTTTGTCCAAGTACCTGAAGTCAATCTTAAACTTGGAAAGTTTGGCATGGCTGCTGGCGTATGAGGCGAGGCTCTGTCAACTTCCAGGTCAGGTTATCTTGAGGTTATCTTGAGATGATTTTGGGGCTTAGCCCTGTTAGGTAACAGAGGCATCAGGGTGAAAGAAACTCTGCCCATTGTTTCCGCTTCCACCGGGGATCGAACCCGGAACCTCAGGACTACGAATCCGAAACACTGTCCACTCAGCTGTCAGGTCCCCCGAGTTAAGAATCAGGTGACTCTTAACTCCTGCACAAGTCAGACCTCGTGTTACTTGGTGATGCTGTAACGTCTTCTCACTCGTGTTCATTTCTTCATGACTTTACATTTGTCTTAAAAGAGTCCAGCAGCCGAGTTTCAGACCTGCGCTTGGCAATATTTTGTTTATTTTGCATTACATCAGCAGTGAATATTAATATCTAGCAGCCAGTTTCCTTTGCCAGATAGTTAATGAATTTTGTTCCTATTGTTATCTCTTTCCAATCATATATTTCCCCCACTCACTGTGGCACTTTGCTTCCTTTCCGAGAGGTACTCCCTCACCCCCTTCACCACCTTTCCAGATCAAACGGCTTATTTCTCTAACACGAAGAGAATTCCCTTGAGCTTAAATAGTTCTAACGCCCCTATGATTCTTCGGATCTACAAGTTTCCATCCATGTTCCCCTGTTCACCTCCGCTTTACACTGAACCTGTTTATCAACCTCAATTCCCTCTCAATTACGTCCCCAAGCGTCGATAGGCTTAAATTCCTTATAAAGTCCACAAAGTTTAATCTTTATAATTGTGCTACGAGACTCGTACATCAACTTGTCCTCTCGAATAACACACACCGTATTTTGACGCCAAAATGCTCAACGTCAAAATATAACGTACTGTCAATCATGGCGTCTCTCGTTAAATTGACCTGCTGTTACGTTATGTATTCGTGGGTCCTTGGTGAGGTTAGGTTCAGGCAATTTAGTACATCATTTTTTAACGACGTGACAACTCGAGAGAAGGCGCTGCGTCCATACTTTTCAACTCATAAAGTTTGGCTGTAATTTATCTTTGGTTGTAGATAATACAACTATACAACTTTATACAACTCATAGAGTTTGGCTGCTTCATTGTATAGAGGATCCACGCCGGGGTGACGTACCCCAGGGTGATGTACCCCAGGGTGATGTACCCCAGTGTGACGTACCCCAGTGTGACGTACCCCAGGGTGATGTACCCCAGGTTGACGTACCCCTGGTTGGTTGGTTGATACCTGGTTGATGGGGTTCTGGGAGTTCTTCTACTCCCCAAGCCCGGCCCGAGGCCAGGCTCGACTTGTGAGAGTTTGATCCACCAGGCTGTTGCTTGGAGCGGCCCGCAGAGCCACATACCCACCACAGCCCGGCTGATCCGGGACTTCTCTTAGGAAACAGTCCAGTTTTCTCTTGAAGATGTCCACGGTTGTTCCGGCAATATTTCTTATAGTCGCTGGGAGGACGTTGAACAACCGCGGACCTCTGATGTTTATACAGTGTTCTCTGATTGTGCCTATGGCACCTCTGCTCTTCACTGGTTCAATCTTGCATTTTCTTCCATATCGTTCACTCCAGTACGTTGTTATTTTACTGTGTAGATTTGGGACCTGGCCCTCCAGTATTTTCCACGTGTATATTATTTGGTATCTCTCTCGTCTCCTTTCTAGAGAGTACATTTGGAGAGCTTTGAGACGATCCCAATAATTTAGGTGTTTTATCTCGTCTATGCGTGCCGTATATGTTCTCTGTATTCCCTCTATTTCAGCAATCTCTCCTGCTCTGAAGGGGGAAGTGAGTACTGAGCAGTATTCGAGACGGGACAACACAAGTGACTTGAAGAGTACAACCATTGTGATGGGATCCCTGGATTTGAAAGTTCTCGTAATCCATCCGATCATTTTTCTGGCTGATGCGATATTTGCTTGGTTATGCTCCCTAAACGTTAGATCGTCGGACATCATTATTCCCAAATCCTTGACATGCTGTTTTTCTACTATGGGAAGATTTGATTGTGTTTTGTACCCTGTATTATGTTTCAGATCCTCATTTTTGCCGTACCTGAGTACCTGAAATTTATCACTGTTAAACATCATATTATTTTCTGCTGCCCAATCGAAAACTTTGTTGACATCTGTTTGTAGTTTTTCAATGTCTTCAGCAGAGGTAATTTTCATGCTGATTTTTGTGTCATCTGCGAAGGATGACACGAAGCTGTGACGTGTATTTTTGTCTATATCAGATATGAGAATAAGGAACAGTAGCGGTGCAAGGACTGTACCTTGAGGTACAGAGCTTTTAACATCGCTTGGACTCGATTTTATCTGATTGACTGTTACTCTTTGTGTTCTGTTCGACAGGAAATTGAGTATCCAGCGTCCTACTTTTCCAGTTATTCCCATTGACCTCATTTTGTGAGCTATCACCCCATGGTCACATTTGTCGAAAGCCTTTGCAAAGTCTGTGTATACAACATCTGCATTTTGCTTTTCTTCTAGGGCTTCTGTGATTTTGTCATAGTGGTTGAGTAACTGTGACAGACAGGATCTTCCCGCTCTAAATCCATGTTGTCCTGGATTGTGCAATTCATTGTTTTCCATAAAACTAGAAATTTGATTCCTAATCACTCTTTCAAACACTTTTATTATGTGTGATGTTAGTGCAACTGGCCTATAATTTTTTGCCAAGGCTTTACTCCCCCCCTTGTGCAACGGAGCTATATCTGCAGATTTAAGTGCTGCTGGTATCTCCCCTGTATCCAGGCTCTTTCTCCATATTACGCTGAGTGCTCTCGCTACTGGTACTTTACATTTCTTTATGAATATTGAATTCCATGAGTCAGGCCCAGGGGCTGAGTGCATGGGCATATTGTCAATTTCTCTTTCAAAGTCTTCCGAGTTTGTGGTAATATCCGTTATATTATCTGCAGCTTGAATGTCATTCATAAAGAAGCTGTCTGGGTCATCAACTTTCATGTTGTTAATTGGTGTGCTAAACATAGCCTCATACTGGCTTCTTAGAATTTCACTAATCTCTTTGTTGTCCTCTGTGTACGTACCTTCATTTGTAATTAACGGTCCAATACTGGTCGAGGTTTTGGATTTTGATTTAGCGTATGTGAAAAAATATTTCGGATTTTTCCTTATCTCTTGTATAGCTCTCTGTTCCAATTCCATTTCCTCAGACTCATATGATCGCTTCAACGTTTGTTCGATTTCTTCGATCTCCCTGCTTAGGCTTATTTTCCTTGCTTGTGATAGTTGTGTCTGCCGAAGCATTTCCGTAATTTTTTCCTTCTCCTGTACAGTCGTCTGCGTTCTCTTTCTAGAGTGTTCCTCTTTCTGCCCCTCCTCACCGGCACGTGCTTCAAGCAGACCTTGTAAGCTTCAGCTGTCAGTTGAGCTATTCCCTGTGTGGGAGTTTTGTCGCTTAAGACCGTCTCCCATTGAATGGTTGAAAGGTCTACATTTATTTTTTCCCAGTCAATCCTCTTATTGTTGAAATTGAATTGATTGAATATTCCTTCTCGCTTGTTGGGTCTCTTAGATCTACTACCGTTATTTATGCTAGTTCGCACTTCAATGAGCTTATGGTCTGAGTATGAAGTATCTGAGATTGTTATGTCTCTGATTAGTTCATCATTGTTTGTGAATAACAAGTCTAGTGTGTTTTCGTTCCTAGTTGGTTCTGTAATCTGTTGATTGAGCGAGAATTTGTCACAGAATCTCAAAAGTTCTCTGACCTGTGGCTGGTTATTTCCCGGGTCATTCCCTGCTATGATATTTGTGTTTGCCATTCTCCATCTTAGACTCGGTAAATTGAAATCTCCAAGGAAGATAATATCTGGAGCTGGGTTGCTAGGTCATCAAGTATGTTCTCTATTTTGTGCATCTGCTCTGTGAATTCCTCAACCGTTGTATCTGGCGGTTTATATATTAAAATAATAATTAGGTTTAGTTTCTCTACCTTAATTCCAAGTACCTCTACCACCTCATTAGTTGAGTTTAGTAGTTCTGTGCATACCAGGTCCTCTTAATATACAGACCTACTCCTCCATTTGACCTAGTTTTTCTATCACATCTGTATAAATTATAATTTGGAATCCAGATTTCACCATCCATGTAATCTTTTGTATGAGTTTCCGTGAATGCCCCAAATATGGAGTTGACTCTAATAGGAGACCATTTATGAATTGACTTTATTCTTGACTTTGGCTTAGACCTGAATGTTTGCAAAAAATGANTATATATATATATATATATATATATATATATATATATATATATGTGTGTGTGTGTGTGTGTGTGTGTGTGTGTGTGTATTCACCTAGTTGTGCTTGCGGGGATTGAGTTTTGCTCTTTCGGCCCGCCTCTCAACTGTTTACTAACTACTTTTTTTCCCACACCACACACACACACACACCCCCCAGGAAGCAGCCCGTGACAGCTGACTAACTCCCAGGTACCTATTTACTGCTAGGTAACATGGGCATCAGAGTGAAAGAAACTCTGCCCATTGTTTCTCGCCGGCGCCGGGAATCGAACCCGGGACCACAGGATCACGCGTCCAGCGTGCTGTCCAGTCAGCCACCGGTCCCAGTGTGTGTGTGTGTGTGTGTGTGTGTGTGTGTGTGTGTGCGTGCGTGCGTGCGTGCGTGCGTGCGTGCGTGCGTGCGTGCGTGTGTGTGTGTGGGCCGGTCGCAGCGCTGCAGGTCAGGTCGTGAAGCGGTTGCAGCGCTGGAGGTCAGGTCGCGGACCGGGCCAGTTCAAAGACAAGTCTTATGACGTAGTTTGCGATACAGAACTGGGACTCGCGAGACCCCCGCCCCCCTCTCACTTACTGCTATTGTAACGGGAACAAAGAGAAGTCCTAATTGGAAAGCCTTGCGTGGTGAAGAAGGGAAAAACTCTCCATCACATCTCGACCATGGAGCTGCCTGCCAAGGACACCTGAACGACAGGCTACAGAGACCTACTTTTTTATTTGTACAGCAGAAGGAGAGGCACAGAATGTTACGGAAATGTGAAATATTATGAGAGCAGGCGGGCTATCCGCCTTGCTGACACTATGTTTGCATGTTTGGTAGCTGCCTTCTGCTGCCAGGGAGTTGGCGAGTATTTGTAAGGTTTCTTATGTGTGTTTCAGCATACATACATGTCCATAGATGAATGCTGTATAGTCTTCATGTATACACAAAGATGCTTAATACATGTTTTCCTATTCTGTTTGCAGGGTAAATTTTTACCCTTTTTTCTGTATTTCATCTTCGAATTACGTATTGTGGGGCTTAGTTGGACCCTAGAGTAGATCCGAGCTCATCTTGGAGTAATCTTTCTAACAACGGGTCTTCTAACATTTCCACTCCCTGGTGGCTTGGTGCTGTAGTCTGATGTTTAGTGACTATATGTTCAGGGATTCATGCAGCTACACGATTCCAGCACAGCGCTCCTACTTACGAAACCTTTTGTGCTTTTTCCACTTTGCTCGGTACTCTACTTTCACACACAGAGAACGGTGTGTGAAGGTATCCTCCATAGGATACCTGATCAACCAGGTTGTGACTCATACGTTCGGCTGCGAGCAGCCGCGTCCAAAAACCTGGTTGATCAGTCCAGCAACGAGGAGGCCTGGTCGAGGACAGTGCCGCTGAGCCCCGGAATCACCTCAAGGTAACCCTTTTAAATCAGAAGAGATTTCCGAAACAGAAAGAGTTACAGATGTCACATAGAGTATACATCGACACGATAAAACACCTAAATTACTGGGACGTTTCAAAGCACTCAAGTTGTACTTTTGTAAGAAACGCAGAACTGACCCGGTGAAGAACATGGGCACACTCAGAGAACGGCGTGTGAACATCAGAGGCCCACGGCTCTTCAACTTCCTTCCACTAAGTACAAGGAACACTGATGGAACACAAGTAGAGGTGTTAATTAATAGCAATTAGACGAGTTCCTGCAGGAAGTGCCGGACCAGCCGGGTTGATACCTGCTTGATGGGGTTCTGGGAGTTCTGCTACTCTCCAAGCCTGGCCCGAGGCCAGGCTTGCCTCGTTGTTGAAGTGGTCAGCAGGGTCGCTGCAAGCAACAATCTTACTGATCACATGATCACAAATCATAATCAACTCGACCTTGCCTCGCTCAATGCCGGGCATTGAGAGAAGAATAACTCTTGAAACCGTCTACAGGTAAACTTAAGGTGTTGGAGAGTTTACCCGTTATCGATTTCCTGAGATTTTCTTCTGCAGGCCGGCTCTCTCTAACGCTTGCTTGGTCGGTGAAACTACAGCGGTGTGTGTCGCTCCTGGAGACACCACTGACACACTTAGTAACTCCTGGAGACACCACTGACACACTTAGTAATTCCTGGAGACACCACTGACACAGTAACTCCTGGAGACACTCGCAATGTTCCTTTCCTCTTGAACGCTTCAATCTCTGTTCCAGCTATTTTTTTATGTTCACAGTTCACAGGTTCGGGGGCGAAGAATCGCGGACTCTTCAGTGTTCTACAGTTGTGCATTTTGAACGAGATATTGATTAGTAATTCTCCCTTGAGCCTAGTAGACATAAACAAACCCTGTAATACAATGAATATCAACTGTTAAAGTCTTAAAAATGAGAATATATACGGTATACTTAAATATGGCGTCAGACCAGACATGTGACGGTCTGCCTGCACCTGCCAAAATTACCTCCGACATTCTCTGTGGTCACTGTACTCTTGCAAGTGTCTACAGTCCACCTCCCTCGGTGAGGCTCCCTCAGTGAGGCTGCCTTTACCTCATATTTATCAACCCACTTATTTACTTGTTCATCAGATGTTTAAAACTTTAATGTGAGTTTACGTTTGTGATGTTACTTGGTGCCTGGATCATACCTGGATGGGGGACAATCCAGGTACCTTACATTGTACAGAACTTAGAGAGTTATTTTACTCCCCCGAGCCCGGCCAGGGGGTCAGGCCAGGGGACCAGGCCAGGGGACCAAGCCAGGGGGCCAGGCCAGGGGACCAGGCTCGACGTGTGGGAACGTGATCTGTTGCCTTTTTTCCGAATATGTATTTACCTATTTCTATTCCAAATGTAAACATTAAATTTAAATCTTAGGATTTCGTGTTTCTAACTCTGAATGATATTCATAGAATCTTGTTTGCACTCCATTTGTACACTTCATCAAGTCCTATCCAGAGAAATTAAACTTATATTGGATGACCAAACCACACATCACAAGATGGAGAAACGACGAAGTTTCGGTTCGCCTTGGATCATTAACAAGTCGTGTGTGATACACGACTTGACTCCATCTTCTGGTGTGTGGGCTAGTCATCATATCTTCAACCTCGTTATTGTGACGTCGTCTACAATTGTCTTCGTTTAGCCTCTCTTCATAAGCGAGGTTGTTACTTCGAAAGATTAACTTAGTCATCCTTCACTGTATATCAACGGAATCCTAAAGTACGGTGCTTAAAACTGGACTGTATAATCTAAGACTGTATATAAGGGAGCCGGTCGGCCGAGCGGACAGCAGGCTGGGCTTGTGATCCTGTGGTCCTGGGTTCGATCACAGGCGCCGGCGAGAAACAATGGGCAGAGTTTCTTTCACCCTATGCCCCTGTTACCTAGCAGTAAAATAGGTACCTGGGTGTTAGTCAGCTGTCACGGGCTGCTTCCGGGGGTGGAGGCCTGGTCGAGGACCGGGCCGCGGGGACACTAAAAAGCCCCGAATCATCTCAAGATAACCTCAAGAAGAAGTTGGATCTCGGAAGGACAAGAGTAAGTTGAAGGATTATATTAAGAGTTTTAATAACTAAGGCGTCAAGTTATGCTCAATACAGTGTACACTAGTACACTGTTTAACATTATTTCGAACATTCATGCATTTATTGTTTCTTCGAGCACTACAGATTATTATTATAAGACAATTAACAAGTTAGGAAGAGTCGGAAGCGAGAGGGAGAAACGGAGGAATGATGAGAGGTAGGCGGTAAGGAAGGTATAGATGGAGGAGAAAAAACAGCGTAAACGAATGTATGTAAAAGTATCTGGCTAAGTAATTAGAAGCAGTGTAGAAGATGATTTGGAGGGGACAAGGCGGCGAGGCAGGTAAAGAGTTCACACTGATAATCTTAAAAGGAAAGAGAAGGGAATATTCAATAGCAAATGAAGGGTTAGTGAATGGGAGCCTCCCCAGAGAGCGTGAAAGGGAGACGGTTGGCAGCCACCGGGACCATACCGCCATCGCCAGGGGCCCGCCAGTCTTCGTATCACTTAGTTAAAGTAATTGATGGCGCTCTAAATCACAAGTAAAGACCTTCTGATCCAGCAGAGAGGGCCTGGGTACACCTGAGAGGAGGGCTGAGAGGAGCAATTACTACAGGGATGGGGCTAGACTTACGAAGACGAGTGATATGCAATTACCAACTCCATTAAATTCAAGTATGGTAATGTCCTTCGGCATGGGATATGAAGCTGACCATGGGAAAGAAATTCTATAGAGGAACTGAAGTGTGGTGCCCAAGTGGACGCTGGTCAATAGTTGGCGTGGGAAGGAGAGAGGTAATAGTAACTGGACAGCTTTAATAGACTGGTCACCAGAGTGAGGTCTACATATTGAGATGATATATTCAGTCTATACTGTAGACATAAATCTCTTCCACAAACAAAGTGAAATATGGTAGAAACGAGACAAGAAACCGCAGCAATACATTCTTCTCCAGCTAGTGCTCTGCTGCCGACTAACACATTGTGCATAATTACAAGACGGCTGTAACAACAGGGCGTGAGACTAGGAGGCTCTTGTTGGGTGTACAGTAATCAACAAACATTCACGGCACTCTAAAATTCTGAAAACCATTGATCAGTCCAGCAACCAGGAGGCCTGGTCGACGACCGGGCCGCGGGGATGCTAAGCCCCCGGAAGCACTTCAAGGTAACCTCAAGGTAAGGTAAGGTAACCATTTTCAGAGTTTTCCCTCCGTTCCGAGGTATCTTAAATTTAGTCACTATAGAACATAAATGTGTCCAGGAGCCCACCGGAACACTTTCTCGATGCATCATAGTTTTTCTGTCTTCCTGCTGACTTTGGCGACGTTCACAACGACTGTCAAGAAGCAAGTTCCCATTCTTGTTTGTCCAATATGACGATGAGGAAGGAAAAGTGCTTGTGTCGTTTGTATATGGTCATCTGCTAGTCTCCGTCATTCAGTCGGACTTGGCAGCAGGTAAATACAGGAGCAACCTGCTCTCAACCCACCTTGCCCATAAAACTAAAAATTATACCCTGAAAAGACCTCATTGATGTGATGGTAATGTTCGTTTGTAGTTTTCGGCATCGTTTTTCGCCTCGCAAGTGAGAGGACCGTGGTTCAAACCCTGGCCATCACTCTGTTCTCTGGGGACGTGAAAGTGAAAGGACTTGAGGGTCGTGATGTGGGAAGAACACGACGTGGAACGATCAACCGGTTTATGCACCCGACGCTTAAATACCAATGTAACCTTAAGAGGTTTGACGCCTTCTTTATGATGATTTGAGGCTTTTACTGTCTTGGGACTCTCCTGTACCTAAGCCCTTCTTCTTGATATAATTTGTCCGTATACACTGTAAAGGCACTTTTAATTTACAACCAGTCACAGACTGCCTCAGACGTGGACGCGTCCGTTTCTGACCAATGGCTGCCACTCGACGTTTAAAGTGTTGGGAGAGACTCTCCCGGCCGGAGCCTGGGGTAGACTCCCGGCCGGAGCTGGGTGTAGACTCCCGGCCGAGCCTGGGTGTAGACTCCCGGCCGGAGCCGGGTGTAGACTCCCGGCCGGAGCCTGGGTGTAGACTCCCGGCCGGAGCCTGGTGTAGACTCCCGGCCGGACCTGGGTGTAGACTCCGGCCGGAGCCTGGGTGTAGACTCCCGGCCGGAGCCTGGGTGTAGACTCATTCATTGCTCACCTGGAATAGCAGCTCCAGCTGTGCTACGTCCAAGTTTGAATTCATATTTATATATAATTAGGGCTACTTTGACATGGAAGTACACCTAGTTAATCATTGCAATATTGCTTGGGAAACATTACCTTAGTGATAGGCCTATTCAAATTTACAACACAAAATACAAAAACAATTATCAAGGGAACTGGCAATACACTGAGGAGTTGGTCATTACATCAACACACAAGCTGGACTAAAAGTGGAAATTGTGCCCCTCAAGGTGAAAAAGATTCAGCATGATCAGGGACAACTATGGTGTGTAAGTGTGGAGGCATGATATCTGGGTTACCAAGAGGCAATAGTTTACGTGTATATTGTGACGGGTCGGTGGTGCAAGATGGCAGGGCAGGGTGTGTGTGTCCTGATAAGGGAATACACCAAGTTTGGAGCTGTGGACAGGAAATCTGAATTTGATTTAGTAATTATATTTCATCCACACAAGCTGAGCTGCAGCCCATTCTGGCTGGTTTGGAGGAAGTACGTCAAGAGAAAAAAGATGTTTTCGTGTTTGTCGACAGCCGAGGAGCACTTGATTGATTGAACTGTCGAAATCCAATCTTCATGTCCATTACTGAGGATTGTAAGAAAGGGATAAATGAGATACAGCTGAAAGGTCACAAAGTGAAATTCATGTGGATTCCATCTCATGTTGGAATAGTTCTCAACGAGGTGGCGGATGAACTGGCCAAACGCGCCACAACAATAACACAAGTTGACACTGAATGTGTTTTACTCATTAGACAAATAAGAAACAAAATAAGAAATATTCAAGTACAAACAGACGTGGCGAGGAGAGGTATAATGTTAACATGTACTTGTAAACATTACGACCCTAATCAGATTATCATTGCCTGTAAAAATAAGATCTCGTGTGTTTTCTTAGCTAGTTGGTTCTACTATTTGGCGGTTTAAGGCAAATCTGTTACACATCTGCAAGGGGCCATCTGTGTGTAACTGTTTACTACTAACTACTTCCTGGGATTCTCTGTGGTATAACGGGAGGTGGAAGCCCCGAGTGGGGGGGGGGTGGAAGCTGCCAGGTGAGTCCTGAGGAATCCCCAGGAAGAGGTGCAGAACCCATAGGCAGGTGGAAGTGTTTTATAAACAAAGGTGTGAAGTGATACCAACCTTAGTCCTAGTACTGCCCTTGTAAATACGTCAGTGTTACCAGAACAATGGCCGCGCCTTCCACCAGCGCTCACCTGCGGACAAGTAGCAATTATTAATTAAAGCTGATACAAGTAGATGTGCGATCATATATCACTATGAGATTATTAATTATATTATAATTGAGAGCGAGTGTGTGGCAGTCATGAGAGACCCTACATCTCCTGCATTGCTTAGAGACAAATTATTTAGTGCTGTTAACACCCTTTTGACTGGTGCCGACATACCAACTCATCCTTTTATGATAATTGGCTGAGCAACAATGCTTACAATCTCATTAAACTTAACATTCTTTTACGTGCAATCTACCTGTCTCTGATATTCCTCTTTATCTGTACCCCACCATTCAAGTATCATGCACACATGTCACCAAGAAAGATAATGAGAATCTTGCTCTTCTCAAAGCTGTCACACTTGAAACAATTGCCACCTCCATTGAGAGTTTAAGATCTCACGAGCACTGTGTCTACCCCGACGGCTCAGTCCAATCCTCTACTGGACGGACTGCAGCGGCATGTACGTTTTACAGAAATAATATTTGCACAAAGACTGTCAGTGTCAGGTTAAACAACTGGCTGACCTCCACACAAGCAGAACTAGCAGCATTACACCTACACCAGTACAGTACATAAAAAACATTGGAGGAGGAATAATATTTTGTGATTCAAAGTCTGCTCTTCAAGCAATCGAAAACTTCTCTTGGAAGATCGACAGCAAGAACCTCATACTCCCATTATAAATGACCTAATTGATGCACAGAGTAAAGGGTCTCGAATCTCCTTGTATTGATACCTTCATATATAAATATAACTGCACAGACAGGTGTGTCCTGAGAGCACGTGTACACATGTTTCTATTACCGGTCTCTAATAGTTTGTAATTTTTATTTTTCAGGTGAGTGAGAGGTGGGTGAGAGGCGCGTGCGCTGAGGTCGGTAAGGTGTTGTGGCAGCTTATTGTAGCTGCCAGGTATACTCACCTAGTTGTGCGTCTGAGTGAGGGGGTTGAGCTCTGGCTCTTTGGTCCCGCCTCTCAAACTGTCAATCAACTGGTATCCAGATTCCTGAACCTACTGGGCTCTATTGTATCTGCATTTGAAAACTGTGTATGGAGTCAGCCTCCACCACGTCCTCCCTAAGGCATCCCATTTGTTAACTTCTCTGACAACTTTACAAAGTTCTTTCTGTTCAGTCTGTCCAGGTCCTCTTGTAGTCTCTTGCTAATCCTCCTCTGCCTTAATCCTTCTCATAATTTTAGCATCATCAGCAAACATTGAGAGGAATGCATACTACCTTCTGGAAGAAGCATCACTTATATCAGAAATGGGATAGGTCCGAGTACAGAACCCAGCAGGACTCCGCTGGTGACATCACGCCAGAGTGAGGTCTCACCCCTCAGTAACTGCTTCCTGTTGTTCAGGTACTCCCTAATCCATTGGAGCACCTTACCAACTACTCCAGCTTCTTTCCTCCCACTTATGCAAGTCTTTATGGAGTACTGTGTCAAAAGCTTTCTGACTGCCCAAGAAAATGCCGTTTGCCCATCCTTCTGGCTGGGTAGCTGGACTTTGCTTAGGAGGGGAGCTCCTTAAGCTCTATACTGCGTCGGCTTGAATATGCTTTGGAGGGGGAATAAGGTAGTTCAATGAATAGGAGGAACTTATTCTTAAACTGGGCTATACGGCTTAGAATTCAGTTATACCTGCGAGACACGACTTGTCTTCCCTGAACCCATGCTGGTGATGTGTTACAAAGTCCCTTCTCTCCAGATGTACTACCAGGATTTTTCTCATTATCTTCTCCGTCAGTTTGCATGGCATACAAGTTAAGGACAACGGCCTGTTTTTCAGTTTCACACCTGTTCTTTCCACTGTTGTTTTCCTCCGGATGTGGCTGTATAACAGTGTTGGTTGGGTCTTGATGGTGTATGGCTTAGCCTTGGGGGGGGGGTGCTCCTATGGCGTATAGCTACAGGTCAGGTGTGGTGATTGGTGTGTGTGGTGAGTGTGTGTGGTGGAGTGGGTGGTGAGTGGGTGGTGAGTGGTGTGTGGTGGTGTGGTGGTGGTGGGTATGGTGAGTGGTGTGTGATGAGTGGTGGTGTGGTGTGTGGTAGGTGAGTGGTGAGTGTGGCCTGTGGGGTGAGGGTGGTGGTGTGGTGAGTGGTGAGTGGTGAGTGGTGTGTGGTGGTGAGTGGTGAGTGTGGAAGGTGAGTGTGACCTGAGCCTGGAGGGAAGGGGGGGGGACGAGGGAATGAACTTTGCTGTTCACATCCCACAACAAACATCTTACACTTCTCCGGCATCATCTCTCTCTTATGTATATTTTCTACCACAGACGTGACCAAGTACTGTATTTGCTATGTTAACTAATACATAGATTAAATACATAAGAAAATGGGAAATAACGGTCTCAAAAAGTTTTTTGTTCTTAAACTTTGACCTTTGTTCCTATCAAATACACACACATCGAACCTAAACCGGTGAGATGTGTGTGCGCGTTCTTGGAGAAGAAAGCCGAGGAAATCGTTATCAAATCTGTCCAAGACTGAGCCAGGTCTGGAGGTTGGCCTCGAGCACCAGGTTAATTAGCCCTCAACACGTCCGCCTGCCCTCCACTCCCCCGGTCCCCGCCTGCTGCCTGCCTGACGTAAGCAAGAGAACCATGCTATTCCCTAGTCCAGCTGACTCGCTCTCCCTTGCTATACTCCATTGTTTTCCTTCCTTGTTGCATGGACTTTCCTGATGCTTGTGTAACCCGGAGTAAGCTGTGGGGGTGGTGTAGGGTTTGGTGGTGGCCTCCTCCTCCCTCGTGCCCTCTGGGGGTGGTCGGCCACCACCTCCACTACCTCCGGCTGAGAGATTTACATCCAGCTTACCTTCAGCTTATTTGCTGAGGGATTTTTGTGTTGGCGTCTCCCCCTTCATCCCGAGGAACACAAAAATTTAAGCCACGCCTTAACCGGTTCTGTTTCTTGCAGAATAATTTCCCGTGTTTGCTTCAATGTGTTGACAATTGTGACAATACATAAACTTATCCAGCCCTTTCTACGTAAGTTTGTGTACGTGTCATCACTCACTGGGGGCAAGAAAGCTCCATCTTCTCTTGTTGGTGTGAAGTGTTAAGTGTTGTGTGTCAGACGGTGGGTTCCGGGGGAGTTTAACTCTCACTACAAGATGCAATATGTCCATATTCACTCACCACTAAGCATACACGCACCCTGCACCATGTATGCAACTGTGGCAAAGTATACACAGCATAATATATACGTGTATGAGCAGCCTAGTGGCTAGTGTGAAGGAAATACTTTATATATGTCTTAGCTGATGGTCAATAGCAGTAAATATACATTAAAGGTTTGCGGGGAGAAGGGGGGGGGGGGGTAGGGAGAGGGGGGATGGCACCGTAAGGTGAGAGTTGGGTGCAGCTCACATTAGCCCTTGAGGTTGGGCTGCAACTCAGCCGGTTCCATTGATGAATGTGTTTAGCCTGTCCCATTGGGGGATGGGCTTGCGCTCTAAATGCTGCCACACTACCAGCTGGGGCAGCTTATAAAGCTTCGTCAGCAACAGAGTTGCTGCTGACGAGTGTACATTGTTGCAAGGATCACCTGGGGGGGGGGGGGGGGGCTAGCTGACGCTAAAGCGCTGCCTTGCCTGGCGTTATATCACTGTTGTGCGTCAGTGACGCTTCGAAAGTTAGTGCGTCAGTGCGTATTGCTTTAGCGTCTTGCTGCCTTGGCTCAGTGTGGCGCAGGTCGCCGTGCGTTGCAGACTAAGTGAATATTTCTTTATTAGTCATATCGTAGCTGCTTCTGCTGCTCTTGGCAGGCTTTCTCATTACCTGCCAGAAGAGATTGAATCTCAGATGCTACTTCCCACATATTTAGCATCCATGCTTGATGCGGGGTTCTGGCGACTCTCTACTCTTAACTTGAAGGAGCTTAGGTCTCACCAGGCCTGTTTGCTTGTAGCGGCCCGCAGGCCCACCACAACCCTGTAGCTCCGGCACTCTTTTAGAAAACAGTCTGGTTTTCTCTTGATGTCCACGGTTGTTTCTCACACATTATTCCTTACTGCCGCTGGGAGATGTGTTTGTTACGGCGCTAATGGGACGCAACCGGGTTCTTTTCTGATGGTATTAGAGTTTGGTGTATCCGGCCCCCCCAGTTAGGTAGAGGCTTTCAAGGGAGGAGCACAGTAAAGCAAGTAAAATGAAAAGGGGGAGGTACATTAAACACATAAGTTCTTCACTTTATACCATGTATAATTAGTCTTCCCACCACCAGAGATATATAAAAGTCATATAACGGGAAATATCACTACCCAATGTACTTATCGTCTCACATCTGAGGACGCTGAACACTTGGAGAAGCTCACTCTGTGCAGTCTTGCCTGGTTTCCAATTCCGTGGCACTACCCTCTGCAAGTACCATGAAACCACGATGAATCTACCATTGGCCACAGGCCAGCCAAATCACAACTCCGCTGGGTGCCTCTTCGTGAAGGCCCACACCCACAGTCCAGCCTATAGCTGGCTTGTACCAATCAGCCTCACGCTTTTAAGCCACTTCACGAGCGAATACTAGGGTTGCGAGCCTTAGGCAGGAGCTTCATGTAACTCGCTGGTTATTCTTCTCGTATGGCACCACAGCTCGGAGCGTCTCCTTCCACCAGCCAGCCCCGGGCACGGCCGAATCCCGCTCACTGCCACTCCTCAGGCAGTACGGTTGAACACTTCTACAGTTCTCGTCCGGCGGCGGCTCACTTCTTCTGCAAAGCAGACTGGTGAGAGCTCACTCCGGGGAACGGCTGCGGCCGAGCGGACAGCACGCGGCTTGTATCCTGTGGTCTGGGTTCGATCACGGGCGCCGGCGAGAAACAATGGGCAGAGTTTCTTTCACCCTATGCCCCTGTTACCTAGCAGTAAAATAGGTACCTGGGGACCTCTGTAAGTGAATACTCCATACTCCCGCCCAAGGAACACTAGAAACAAGCGACACTTAATGGGCCAGCCAGAGGCTATGGGCCCGCGCAGTGGTGTCATATCCCTGCAAAAAAAAAAACATCCGTGGTGTTTAGTCAAGCTGCTCTCAGACGGGCTGCTTCCTGGGGTGGAACCCTGGTCGAGGACCGGGACCCGGGGACACTAAACATGCCCGAATCGATCTCAGATACCTCAGATAACCTCTAAGGATAACCTCCAAGCAGTAACCTCAGAAGACACGTTGGCTGCCTGGGTTAGACTGCTCTCTTTCCTTCCTGGCCACTGCACAGCAAGACCCTACTGTTGACACTCTGGTGAAAGCAGGACACGTCTATCAGTACAGCTAGGGAGCAGCTATACTATGAGAACCCACTAGGAAACATCACCAATTACTGGCTTATACACAAAGTCGTAACATGCTTCTAGCTCAATAGATGGCGCTGATGTTCTGAGCACCACCTCACCAGAGTTCAGCAGTAGCTACCTCACGAGCTACCAGGACAAGAAACTCTAGCATGTCGAGCATGGCATATTCCTGCAACCACTAGATTGCGTCGTCCATTTCGTGGGGGATTTCTTGAGCGGACTCACAGATGGCGTTGAGGTCACTGCTCCGTGCTCTGACGATGAACTTGCGTTCGTAACCGTGTTGAACAATCGCGGACCTCTAATGTTTAACACAGTGTTGTTCTCTGATTGTGCCTGATTATGGCACCTGGGGTCTGCATTACTAGATAAATATCTAATTTATACTTGAGAAAATGTCCCGGCGGTTTTGAATGAACAGCAATGTTAAAATTGATGAATTCGTGTGGCCGGTCGTGGGTTGGTGGTGACCGCTGAATGTAATGGACTTGAGTCGAGGATGGGTGGTGTGCTGATGGGATCTCCGGATTCAACCCGTCCTCACCTCAAGTCCATTACATTCAGCGGTCGACCCCACAGACGCATTGCATCAACTTTTAACATGCTGTGTTCCTTCAAAACATGAATTTTTCTCAAGCATAAATATTAATATTAATTATATATTGGCATATTGTGTATCAATAGAACATAGGATAGGTTAGGTCAGTTGTTTAGGTTCTGTTGGCGATTTATTTGTATTGTGTAGTACGTGGGTCTGAGAGCATTTATAGCGTTGTGGATTGAACCAAATTCGCCAATGAAGCACTTGTTCCAGAAATGTGCGAACGTCCAGCAGCTTGTGAGTCGTGTGTACAATGTTTATCATTCATAAACAGGGGTTTGGCGGGTGCATGGAAGTCCACACTTTTTTGGATCTTGGTGTTTGGAGGACTGGCTGCCGGATTTGAAGGTTCTCGTCTTTCGATGGATCCATGCGGCCACTATTGGCCGAAATAACTTCCATCATTATCCACCCATAGATTGGCGTGGTCATGACTTTGCTTTTCCCACAGCTTAGTGGGAGCGTTCCCCAGTAAGCTTGATGATCATCACGGTCACACTCGACTCTGCTTCTTGAACAGTCTCGAGTTCGCGACTCTGGCGACAGCCCGTCCTCCAAACAAAGAATCCAAAAGTGATTCCATGTACCGACAAATCCCTTGTCTATGAATGAAAAGCGGGTTACCCACGACTCACAACTGCTAACGTTTCGAACATACTCCGGAAACAAGTGCTTCCACCTTGACAGAAATTTTGTTCGAACTCACAACGTCCTTGTAAATTGCTTCACCCACGTACTACAAATACAAATACTCGCAAACAGTCAGAACCTATCAAACACCCTGTGACCTACAACCTAACTCTATGCCTATATTACACAATAATTGCCAAATATATAATATTAATTTATACTTTGAGAAAATTTCCGTTTGAAATAGAACAGCAGTGTTAAAATTTATGAATTGCGTCCTGCTGTGGTCGACACGCTGACATGTAATGGACTTGAGGTCGAGGACGGGTTGCTGAGCGATGGTCTTTCTAGGTATATTCTGCTCAACTCCCGGACTGTGGCGTACTGTACGTACTTACGTACTGTACGGAATTACGCGACCAAGCGCCTTCCCCGGGCAAAAAATAAACAGGATATGATTCAACATTGGACATCAGGAAGACGTCAGGTTTCTAATGTCAAAATCCGTTTCTGAAATTGGTCATACCACCGTGTCCCTTGCACCCCGACTGTCTATCTTATTATAGCACAGAGTGCCAAGCCTGGGGGGGGAGGTTCACATTACTATGTAATTCGCATCCTAGAGTAACGATGTTACTCTAGAATTGAATCAGTCTCTTACAGTTAAATGCTGTCAGTAAAAGGCTGACGAAGATACATATAGGAAGGAAGTGTAGCAGATAACATTTCTGATCATAAAAGCACAAGACATGCGACTGGCCCGAGCATTTTAGCGGGTCCTTGGGGTAGTCATGAAGGGAACGTCTCAGAAGCGGACGGGGTCGCAGGTAAACTGGGTTAAACCTCAATTAATTGAAATTCTTAAAATTGCTATAATTGTATTCCCCAAACTTCAAGTGAGAGAAATAATCTAATCTAATCAGATAAATGCGAGGGAAACGGAATTACAATAAGCACACTTAATTCCTCACCAGTAAGCTTGGTAGGCTGTTAACTAACCCAGCTGGGAGCAAAGGGTATATATAGTTAGTAGACGGAGAGACCAACCTAAGCATAGTACCTTCAAGGCTTTGCAACATCTTCACTTAAAATATACATGGACTGATTCAAGGAATCTTACCCTGAATCGTGTTTACTAGGCATGTTTACAGTTACAGTTTACTGTAAACAGTTTATAGGCATGAAAACTTGCCAAGCTAATCAACTGTTGTTATTTTTGTAAACAGCCTCCTGGTGCTTCCCGGAGCTCCTTACGGTTAATAATTGTAACGACAGGCCTGCCACAATGATTGAGAAAAGATGGTATCAGGTTCCGTAACGTGTTTTCGCGTACCTTCTCATCGTCTTCCGGAATCTGGCCCCTGCTAACCGACAGCAGGAGGGAGGGCGGCCTATGAAGAGACCTGAGCTCTCCTCCTACTATCATTATATTTTCTATACTGTTCCAAGGCCAGCGGTCCCTATAGATTACCATACAAACTCGGGTTTGTACTCCGGAATTTCTCTAATTTACTAAGACACAGGTTTACTAGCCTGTATTTGCATTTGAGTGCAGTTGAATCTTATGCATACTGTACATTTAAATGAGCACAAATGATTATAGCCTCGACAACTGGTAATTACACGATGTCTGGTGGCTATCATTATTATAACTCTACGTAACTTTCATATTACATAAAT
>WNGS01165318.1:13246203-13256423 GCA_020271785.1 Procambarus virginalis | reverse complement strand
CACCTGGCCACACATGTACGCATATACGTTACGTAACATACACATGTTACGGGGTGTTGTGTGGCCACCTGATAGTTGCTTCAAGGAACCTGGGAAGGAACTTCCAAACAAAAATCAATACAGGATAATTTCAATGTCGTGACTTAAAACCTGGAGAAAGCGGCGTGTGGGGAAAGTGAGAGGGCGGAGAAGAGGCAACACAGACCACCATCACACCTCGGCCAAACACCACCTTCGCTCCACCTCCTCTTCCTCATAACCATTCACTTCCTGTGTTCCCCGTCGTCCCCCTTCCGTTTTCATTTTGAAAGGGTGTGCAAGATGGAGGTGATGGGATTAGGCTAGGCTTGGTCTGACTCATTCTTGAACACCGCACACACGGACTGAGGAGCTGAAGCTCAACCTCTTCAATCACAGCCAGGTGACATGGAGGGTGGGTGGCTGCCAGGCACCAGACACTTACAGGCACGTAAGGAAGGTCTTCTCCCGTGCCACACGGAGTGGCAGTTGAGGGTATCACCCACCTCCTATCAAGGTAGTTGCCGAAAGTCAAGGTGGATATTTTACCGGATGATTGAAAACAAAATGAGAGATACAGGCGGGAGAGATACATAATAATTTACACGTAGAAAATATTAGAGGGGCTGGTCCCAAACCTGCACACAGAAATAACATCACATGAGACCAGAAGACATGGCAGGATGTGCAGAATACCCCCGTTGAAGAGCAGAGGTGCAACAGGTACTCTGAGAGAGAACTATCAACATCAGAGGCCCGAGACTGTTCAACACGCTTCCACTACATATAAGGGGCATAACTGGCCGACCCCTCACAGTGTTCAAGAGAGAACTTGATAACACCTCCAAAGAATACCTGATCAACCAGGCACTGATTCATACCTCAGGCTGCGAGCAGCCGCGTCCAACAGCCTAGTTGACCAGTCCAGCAACGAGGAAGCCTGGTCGACGACCGGGCCGCGGGGACACTAAGCCCCGAAACCCTCGCCAGGTATGTTATGATTTGACTGCGTTTTGTACATAGTTTCTGTTTGTATATTTTCATTTATTCCACAGCGCAGGAACGGGAACTTATCTTCATTAAATAAGCTGGCAAAAGTCAGAACATCCTTCAGGAACTTAAATGAGGCGTTTGGATCACTGTATATAAACTTTTTTGTTTATATCACTGTATATAAACTTGTATATATTTTTGGGGGCTCACTGTATGTAAACGGATTACTATGTGAGGGCAGTCTTAAGAGTATGCCCCCCATCGTGGAGCCGCCATCTAAAACACACAAGGAAGCTCGAAAGTGTGCAGAAGTTTGCAACCAGACTCGTCACAGAGTGCGAGGGATGAGGTATGAAGAGAGACTGAAGGAAATGAACTTGACGACGCTAGAAAGGAGGGAAGACATACAAAATACTTAAGAGGGATAGACAGGAAAGAGGAAGTGTTTACAATGAATACCAACAGAACAAGGGGGCACGGATGGAAGCGTGAGGCTCAGATGTGTCCTAGAGATGTGTGAAAGTTTTTTTTGAGCGTAAGGGTAGTGAGCAAATGTAATGAATTAAAGGAGCAGGTTGTAGAGGGTAACTCTATTCACAACTTTAACGCAGATATGAATGAGAAATAGGTCAGGAGACAATGCATTAGACAACCGACAACTAGAAAAGCTGGGTCCAAAGCTAGAGCTCGATCCTGCAGGCACACACACAAACACACACACACACACAAGAGACGTTACAAGTGGAGTCCCGCAGGGGTCAGTCTTGGACCTATACTGTTTCTGATATATGTAAATGATCTCCCAGTGGGTATAGAATCAGTTTCTCTCAATGTTTGCTGATGATGCAAAAATTATGAGGAGGATTGAAACAGAGGATGATAGTAGGAGGCTACAAGATGACCTAGACAGACTGAGTGAATGGTCCAACAAATGGCTGTTGAAATTCAACCCGAGTAAATGCAAAGTAATGAAACTAGGCAGTGGAAACAGGAGGCCAGACACAGGATACAGAATAGGAGATGAAGTACTTAATGAAACGGACAGAGAGAAAGATCTAGGAGTTGATATCACACCAAACCTGTCTCCTGAACCCACATTAAAAGAATAACGTCTGCGGCATATGCGAGGCTGGCTAACATCAGAACAGCGTTCAGGAACCTGTGTAAGGAATCATTCAGAATCTTGTACACCACATATGTAAGACCAATCCTGGAGTATGCGGGCCAGCATGGAGCCCGTACCTTGTCAATCACAAGACGAAGCTGGAAAAAGTCCAAAGGTATGCCACTAGAGTAGTCCCAGAACTAAGAGGCATGAGTTACGAGGAAAGGCTGCGGGAAATGCACCTTACGACCCTGGAAGACAGAAGAGTAAGAGGAGACATGATCACAACCTACAAAATCCTCAGGGAATCGCCGGGTAAACAAGGATAAACTATTCAACACTGGAGGGACGCGAACAAGGGGGACACAGGTGGAAACTGAGTACCACATGAGCCACAGGGACATTAGAAGGAACTTTTTCAGTGTCAGAGTAGTTAACGGATGGAATGCATTAGGCAGTGATGTGGTGGAGGCTGACTCCATACACAGTTTTAAATGAAGATATGATAGAGCCCAGTAGGCTCAGGAGTCTGTACACCAGTTGATTGACAGTTGAGAGGCGGGACCAAGAGCCAAAGCTCAACCCTAGCAAGTACAAATAGGCGAGTACACACACACACACACACACACACACACACACACACACCACACACACACACACACACACTAAACACACAGCCGTGCAGATAATTGTGCTGGAGTCAGTTTGTAAAACATCAGAACTGAGAACATCAGCAAGCACAGGCCCCGAGCACAGCACCACTCAGCACCAAGCGAGAGGCACCAGCACCAGCCGGAGCCTCTTAGAAAATTGGTGTCTGCACGCCGGAGCTTGCGACAGCAATCTAGGTGAAAGCCATTGTAAGGACCTCTGATGAACTGGTATTATTAATTCACATGACATGGCTACCTCTCTTGTGGCTCTCCGCTTTATTAAAACCCAGAAGGTTGCGAAAAACCGAGAAACTGTTTCAGTCAATAGAACAAAAAACTAAAACTAATTTACAAAAGGGCTATTGTCATATAGTGAAACAGTAGATTAGACATAGCCGAAGCCATTCATACTAAGCACTATCACTCACTAACCAAGGACAAGGTTACGGTCATACCACCTACAATACCAAGGAAGAACTACCAGTTTACACTACACCAACTGCTCTAGCGGACCAATAAGAAAGGAGGGTATGATTACCGAGACCTCTGGTCAATGTGATGAAAACCCTCAGATCCTAAACACACAGTAATGAAAAACAGAACATTCCTTTCCTCAAACTGAGACCCTCTTCAGCTGGGGGTGGAGAAGAGAGAGGGGTGAGAATGGGAAGAGGGGGGTGAGCAAGAAAGAGAGAGGAGAGAGGGGGAAGGGAAGGGATTATGAGGAGGACGCACCAAGCCAATACGACTATATAGCACGGGGAAGGGGTCAGGATAAGGATTTGAAATGGGACGGGGGGAGGGAATGGCGTTCAACCACTTCGACGGTCGGGGATTGAACACCGACCTGCATGAAGCGAGACCGTCACTCTACCGTCCATTCTCAAACTAAGACCCTCTTCTGCTGGAACGTGAGAGGAGAGGGGGTGAGAGAGAGAGGAGCAAGTGAGACAGAGGGCAAAAAAAAAGAGGACAAGGGGAGAGGGAGCAAAAGAGAGGAGCGGGGGAGGGAGGGGGGGGGGAGTAGTGGAATACTAATCGATTTGTGACTGCAGGATCGAGCATTAACTCTTGGACCCGCCTTTCTAGTTGTCAGTCGTTTAAGTCAATGACTCCTGGCCTATATCCCTGCCATATCTACTTTTAACTTGTTCTGCTGGTATTCAGTGTGAAGAGTTCATCTATTTCCACTCTGTCACTCTCCCTAAATATTTTATACGCCTCTGTTATGTCTCCTCGCTCCCTCCTTTTTTCTAGCGTCTTCAGGTTCGGGTCTTTCAGTCCATCTTCATACTCGAATTCCTCGCAATTCTTGAACGAGCTTCATTACAAACTTCTGAACCTTCTTGTGCGTGCGTGCGTGCGAGCGTGTACGTATGGTGTGTACTTACCTAATTACCTAGTTGTGTTTGCGGGGGTTGAGCTTTGGCTCTTTGGTCCCGCCTCTCAACTGTCAATCAACTGGTGAATAGGTTCCTGAGCCTACCGGGCTCTATCATATCTACACTTGAAACTGTATATGGAGTCAGCCTCCACCACATCACTGCCTAATGTATACTCTGACACTGAAAAATTCTTTCTAATGTTTCTGTGGCTCATTTGTGTGTGTCAGTCTGTCCGTCCGTCTCTGTGACGCAGTTGTAACACATTCGCCCCGCGTTTTGCAAACCATTTGGACTAGGTTCGTACCTTGGCCGGGGAGGAAACTAGGCGCCCCTAAACTGCGCCTCTGTTCACCCAACAGTGATTGGGTGCCTGGTTGTCAAATGCTTGGCGGGTCATATTCCAGGAAAACTAGTGAGTAAAGCTTATTATGGACTATTACCAACTTGTCTAAAAAAAAAAGAGATAGGGGAAAGGGAAGTGGGAGAGGGAGGGAGGGGGAGAGGGAGAGAGGGGGAGGGAAGAGGGGGGAGAGAGAGAGGGGAGGGGTAGGAAAGAGACCATGTGACCTTAACATCCATCTCCACCAGACGTGGACTTCCCAGAAAAATTCACCAAACTAAATCAGAAAATGTGAAGGCAATAATTCAGTGGGTTTTGGAGCAGGATCGCTAATCCTATCGCTGACGGCCAGCCCTCGGATGGCCAATCATCACGTCACCGGAATATGACCTGTCTCTGACCTCCTTACCATCCGGTTACCTTGCGGGGATTCCAGGGGTCAAGGTTCCTGCATACCTGGAGAGGATTTCAAGAGTTCTCCCACTTCATTGTGATCACTTATGTGAGCCCGTAGGCCCACATGTCCACTACAACCCGGTTGGTCCGGCACTTCTGTAAGAAGTGCTTATCCAAGTGCCTCTTGAAGACTTCTACCTTTGTTCCAGCAGCCCGGTCTTTGACCAGGCCTCCAGGTTGATGGACTGGTCAACCAGGCTGTTGGACGTGGCTGTTCTGACGTATTGGTTGATCAGGTGTCCTTAGGTGTTTATCAAGTTCTCTCTTGAACACCGTGAGGGGTCGGCCAGTTATGCCCCTTGTGTGTAGTGGAAGCGTGTTGAACAGTCTCGGGCCTCTGATGTTGATAGTTCTCTCCCAGAGTTCCTGTTGCACCTCTGCTCTTCAACGGGAGTATTCTGCACATCCTGCCATGCCTTCTGGTCTCATGTGGTGTTATTTCCATGAGCAGATTTGGGATCAGCCCCTGTAATATTTTCCATGTGAAAATTATTATGTATCTCTCCCGCCTGTTTACTGTGTTGTCGTCTACTCTCACAAAAATTCTAGTATCATCTGCAAAGGATGAATCAGCACTACAGTTTGTGCCCTTGTCTATGCTCGATATGAGAATGAGAACTAGTACTGGAGAAAGCACAGTACCCTGGAGGATTGAGCTCTTCTCGGTTGATGGTCTAGATTTTACTTTGTTGACATTACACACTACTGTTAGAAAATTGTAGATACATTTTCCTATTTTTCGGGTGATTCCCTTTGAACGCATTTTGAGCGCAATAACACAATGGTCACATTTGTCGAAGGCATTTGCTAAATGTGTGTATATTACGTCAGATTCCTGGTTGATGGGGTTCTGGGGGTTCTTCTACTCCCCAAGCCCGACCCGAGGCCAGTCTTGATTTGTGAGTTTGGTCCACCGAGCTTGGAGCTTCCCGCAGGCCCACATACGCGTTTGGTCTTCATGACATCTAAGACCACCACCACCTCACCACATAATGCAATACGTTCCAAGGTGATGCAGTTTTATTTATATTCACAGAAATCAATAACTCAGAGCTCTTGACTATTAAATCAGTAACAGCACTTGCATGTTGATTTATGTTATCTTGAGTTATCTTGAGATGATTTCGGGGCTTTGCGTCCCCGCGGCCCGGTCCTCGACCAGGCCTCCTTTTTGTTACGCACCCCTAGGAAGCAGCTCGTAGCAGCTGTCTAATTGCCAGGTACCTATTTACTACTAGGTGAACAGGTGCATCAGGGTGAAATAAAGCAGGTCACGAGGGGCGTGGTCTTGACCAGCAGGCCACAAGGGGCGTGGTCTTGACCAGCAGGTCACGAGGGGCGTGGTCTTGACCAGCAGGCCACAAGGGGCGTGGTCTTGACCAGCAGGTCACGAGGGGCGTGGTCTTGACCAGCAGGCCACAAGGGGCGTGGTCTTGACCAGCAGGTCACGAGGGGCGTGGTCTTGACCAGTAGGCCACAAGGGGCGTGGTCTTGACCAGCAGGTCACGAGGGGCGTGGTCTTGACCAGCAGGTCACGAGGGGCGTGGTCTTGACCAGCAGGTCACGAGGGGCGTGGTCTTGACCAGCAGGTCACGAGGGGCGTGGTCTTGACCAGCAGGCCACAAGGGGCGTGGTCTTGACCAGCAGGCCACAAGGGGCGTGGTCTTGACCAGCAGGCCACAAGGGGCGTGGTCTTGACCAGCAGGCCACGAGGGGCGTGGTCTTGACCAGCAGGCCACGAGGGGCGTGGTCTTGACCAGCAGGCCACGAGGGGCGTGGTCTTGACCAGCAGGTCACGAGGGGCGTGGTCTTGACCAGCAGGTCACGAGGGGCGTGGTCTTGACCAGCAGGCCACAAGGGGCGTGGTCTTGACCAGCAGGTCACGAGGGGCGTGGTCTTGACCAGTAGGCCACGAGGGGCGTGGTCTTGACCAGCAGGTCACGAGGGGCGTGGTCTTGACCAGCAGGTCACGAGGGGCGTGGTCTTGACCAGCAGGTCACGAGGGGCGTGGTCTTGACCAGCAGGTCACGAGGGGCGTGGTCTTGACCGGCAGGTCACGAGGGGCGTGGTCTTGACCAGCAGGTCACGAGGGGCGTGGTCTTGACCAGCAGGTCACGAGGGGCGTGGTCTTGACCAGCAGGCCACGAGGGGCGTGGTCTTAACCAGCAGGTCACGAGGGGCGTGGTCTTCACCAGCAGGTCAGTGATGGTGGTGGAGACGGGGAGATCAACAGATCATAATAAACAGATACTCGCAACTGACAAATCCATTTACAAGATTAAAACTTAGCTTGATGTGGTTACCTTTGGGGTAGTTCCCACGAGCACTGTCCCTACAGTCCAGGCTCTGACCACGCCTCCTAGTTGGTGGTTTGGGCAAGCAGGTTGTTAAGACGCACCTGCTCGCATTCTGCCGTATGAATGACAGGTACCATTTGCAGGTGTTGATCAAGTTTCCATTCGAGCACCGTGAGGGGTCGGCTATATATGCCACCATGCAACTTGTCCTCTTAAAAATAACATCGCTTTTGGCCGTTTGTCCGTATGGCCGAAAGTGGACGTAATATAAAAATGAAAAAAAATGAAAATAAATTTGGGATTTTTTTTTTTCAACAACAGTTAGTTAAGGGTCGTCTGGTAGGTTAGGTGGGCAGGAAAATCTCACCAAGTTTCAAAACGTTATGAAAAACGTTAACTGAAAGTTTCCTCTTCTAACCTTACCGAGTAAGCCGGACGACTCAAACAGAAAACGGGACAGTACGTCACTTTTGTGAGTCGATTTCATTTCAAATTACGTTCAAATTTGGCCATAGCGCGCATAACAGCCAAAAGCGACGTTATTTTTAAGAGGACGGGGACTATGGTTAGACTTCTGTTTATAGGGAAAGTGCTGGAAAGTCTTCCGGTACCTAATTTCATTTCTACTTTTCAGTGAGCTTATTTTGCACCTCCTGCCATGCCTCTTAAATATCTTAAATATTTATTCTTGTGCACAAAATTAGAACCAGTTCTAATATTTTCGTAGTATAAACAATTATTATTTTTCTTGCCTATGCTCAAAGTCTAAGAAAGAAAATCTGAGAGATTTTAAGCGGACCCAATATTGTAGATATTTTATTGAATAGCTTCGACAGTAAAGGTTATCAGCCCGTGCTCCAGGTCAGCAACTGTGGGGCAACTCAGCAGCTTTGAATGGGGCAGTTAGAGTATAACAATATTCCACCCTAGAGAGCACACGTCTTAAAAAGTACCATCATTGGTTTGGCTTCTCGTGTTTGATAAATTCTTTATAGACACCCTGTCATATTTCTTGCAGTTGTCGCGGTTCCTTTATTGTCTTCCAATAAAACAAATCTGAGGTCTTTTCAGTTTCTTTTTTTTGTATAGTGTAATTTGACGGAGCTTTTCATGTAGTTCATGTTCTGATTTTTTCGTTTTATTATAGTGCAGGAGTTGGAATTTGTTTTTACTTAACATGTTTTGTGCTGCCCATCAACAGGCCTGGCTTACATCAGTTTGGAGGTTAACCGTGTTCTCTATAGTGACCACTTTCTCATAAAAATAATACTGTCGTGTGAAAAAGATGATACCGTAATATAGCTGGTGTCTTTGTCTATGTCTGATACGAGACAGAGAGAGAGAGAGAGAGAGAGAGAGAGAGAGAGAGAGGAGAGAGAGAGAGAGAGTACTGGAGCAAGCACAGTACCCTGGAGGACTGAGCTTTTCACGGTGGATGATCTGTATTTTACTTGTGACTTTCACACCCTGGGTTCTGTTCATTGGAAATCTGAAGCTCCAGCTTCCTATGTTGCCCAAGAACCACTGGCAACACCAGTTATCCGACTTGTTCACAATATGGCCACACGTCGAAAGCTTTTGCGAAATCTGTGTATCTTGCATAAGTGTTTTGGTCGTCTTGCATGGCATTGCTAAGGCCATGACACAGTGGTCTAGCAACTGTGAGGGGCAGGAGCGCCCTGTTCTGAACCTGTGGTGTCCAGGGTTATGTACACGCTGTCACTCAATGTGTTTTGTGACCTTACTTCATAATTAACAATCTTTCACAGACTTATACGAGAGTCTTGTGAAATTAGTCAAAAATTTAACCCGTCAACTTTACTACCTGTTTTGTGGAGTGGCGCAATTTATAACGAAAAATACTAATATAAAAAAGTTTTATCACTGTAACTCAGATAGTAATTAAAGATAAATAAAAGAGAACTAGAACAAACTGACTGACAAAATATAATTGTAGAGTTGGATGTAAAGATGTCCGTAATGGGGGTATGTGCATCTCAACTTCCCTCCCTCCTTCCTTCCTTCTCTCCCTCCTCCCTCCCTCTACAGTTCCGTCTAAACATTGGCCAGATAAATCAGCTGGCCAGCAGATCTCTACCAACTTTCCTCTCCTCTCTTCCTTTCCAGGTTTTCCCTCCGTCCCTTCAGTCATCCATTTCACCACTCCCCTCACCCTAGCTAGCCTGCAGCATCCCCTCTCTCTCACGTACGTTCCCTCTCTTATCATTTCTCTCTCCAATGTACAGCTTTGCTAAGCTTTACGTTGACCTCCCACCCCCCTCCCCCACCCCCCTCACCTCCCCCCACGGTCCTCCCTCCCAGTACACGACGGCCCAGCTCACAGCTCACACTAAGGTAAATAATGCATCTACACCAATTTCCTGCATGAGAGAATGAAATTACTGAGGGAGCAGCAGCCGGCGGCGGCGTCTGCTGGCTGCCGGATGGTTCCGCCAATACCTCGCCGCCTCTGTCTGCTCTCACGCCTGTACACACACACACACACACACACACACACACACACACACACACACACACACACACACACACACACACACACCAAACTGTCTTCTGAAGCCCACATCAAAAGAATAACATCGGCGGCGTATGCAAGGCTGGCTAACATCATAATTGCCTTTGGAAACTTGTGTAAGGAATTTTTCAGAACCTTGAATACCACGTATGTGAGACCAATCTTGTAGTATGCGGCCCCAGCATGGAGCCCGTACCTTGTCAAGCACAAGACGAAACTGGAAAAAGTTCAGAGGTATGCCACTAGGCTAGTCCCAGAACTAAGAGGCATGAGTACGAGGACAGGTTGCGTGAAATGCACCTCACGACACTGGAAGACAGAAGAGTAAGGAGAGACATGGTAAGGGGAGACATGATCACAAACCTACAAGATTATCAGAGGAATTGACAGGGCAGATAAAGATAAACTGTTAACACGGGTGGGACGTGAACAAGAGGACA
>WNGS01165318.1:13177739-13188071 GCA_020271785.1 Procambarus virginalis | reverse complement strand
GCCGGGGTGGTGTTGACAGTTTGAACAAATAAGGCAAAATGTTACACGCAGAAATCACAATAGCGGATGCATCAAATGAACAAATCCACATGGTCCGTGACGAGAACATAGGACGTGGGTTCGAACCCTCGTCACGGCCCTTGTGGATTTGTTCATGCAAAATGTTCGCTTACAAGTTCAACAGAAAAAGATCGTAATTTTGCTTCTGAGATAGAACCTTCATGTTGGGCTTGTTTTGAGGCTAAAGAAACATTTAATTAAGAGTAGTTTACATTAAATGCTCATGTTTTCACTTCAAGTTCACTCATAGCGTGACCTTTGACCTTAATATATAAAAAAAAGTGTCTTTAATTGTTTGGAGAAACATATGTTATACAGTTAAATGCATTCAGTCTTTGGTATGAGCTTCGTCGTGGCATGGCTTTGGGAACAGGATTGACAAACAATTATAAAGTATAGCTGTAGTAACACTTGTTGCACCAAATATGCAACTCCACACCTGCATATTTGATGCAACAACCACTGCCAGACAAGTCCACACTTACATGATAGTGTTCCTCTCTCTCTTCTTAACAGGAATGCCACTACGTTCATGTAGACGTAAATAAATTATATCTTTATTTTTTTGTAGCTCCAGTGTTACATTCTAACTAATTATTAGATCTTTGCGCAGTTATCGAAAGTGACGTATTGCTAACCATTAGCTCTGATTTGAAGATTTTTATTTGTCAAGTATCCTTCCCAAGTTTGTTTATTTCGCACTTTGATGGTTCTACATAGGCCTCCCGGTTTGGGCTTTCTTTTGAACAATTACTCTACTTCACTTCCCAAGTTTTTATAAACTCCGATGTTTTGAGAAGTAGTTTTTTTATTATTATTTTCTCCACCACAGTTGGCCACACATTTTACAATGTAACCAGCATATATACTTTTTCTTCTGTCCTCCATGGACAGGTGAGAATCAGTTTAAACATATAGTTCACGGGATTTATTGAACAAGAAGAAGTAGTGCCAGGGCCAGGCCAGTATAACTGGCAATGCATCTGTAAGTAGTGATACCTTAATATGTGTGGCACTACATATCTACATACAGACAAATTTGATATAAAGGGCACAGCAGATTAGGAAAACAAGGAAGTTCGTACATTAATATGAAACAATCTGCCACATATGTATAGTAAAGTAGGAAATAATTTACAAGGGTCTCTTAGTGAGAAAGGACTACATAAGCCATCATTTGATAGATGGTGACATGGGAGGGATTCATACTCATGACCCATCATTAAATGAAAGTTTAGTGCGAGTGTTGGAGAATTGACATATCAAGAGCAGGACAATGGAAGACAAGGTAAATACTGCAGACAGCTACTAAAATTGCACATGTGAAGGCAAGATATTCAACATGCCAGCCAAAAGAAAACTGTGCCTGGGTAATCTAGTTGTGGTGATGCCTTACTGACGACAAACTAAAAGAAAAGTTTGACGCGAGAACCTCACAATAGAGAGTGAGAAGTCTGCAAACCTAAAAACTGAAGTAGTATCAGAAGAATGAGCAAGATTTTCCTCTGTGCAAACGTAATTCATGATACGTCACGTACGCAGTTAGTAAAACGAGTACTGAGATTTTGTGATCGCCAAATCCTAATCCTGGAAGGAGTTTTAACCCAATATTACCGGACGGTGAACAACTTCACTGACAATGATGATGGTCGGCAGAATTATGCCTTGGAAGATGGACTGTTTAACGGTTAATACATTTAAAAAATCAAAAGAAGCCTAGTCCTTACAACATATGATTACAGAAGGTTATGTTCATTTCAAACAGCAAGTCTCTGGCTGTAAGATGGGTTTTCGATTGTTCTCTCTGCGGCCTAAACGTTTAGTGTTCGTCGTAGAACAAGTGATGCCATCACATGTGAAACTATATGGAAATCTGCCAAAAGTATACTAATGAATGACCAGAATATTCATCCATCCACTTACCACCACTGTCAGTTACATTGATGTTACCTTGAAGTGTTTTGGGGCTTAGCGCCTCCCGCGGCCCGGTCGTCGACCTAGCTCTCCCCTCGTTGCTTGGGACTGGTCAACATGCTGTTTGACGCTGGCTGCTCGCAGCCTTGAAGATGATCACAGCCTGGTGTGATCAGATATCTTTGGAAGGTCTGTCTGCGAGTATGAATCTACAATCCCACCCAAAAATGTTTGGTGTTCTAAAAACAGTGTGGTGATATGAGCCTGGATCTGATAATATAAAGAAATATTGCACAATATTACTAGACGGTAAACTGCCATGGCAAATGTACCTTCGAGCAGTGAATTGCATCACAGATATGCACACTTATAACAACTGTCAAGGCCACTGAAGATTCATAATTATTCATTTGTAAGTTAATGCAACTTCAGACGCCAATTCTTGCATTGTTTGCTTTTCATCATTCATCATATTGAAAGGCTAAGAGATCATATAGAAGATTGTGAAATTGTGTTGACTGACGTTGCATTATGTTATTCTTTCCAAACTGGGTTGAAAAAGACAAGGTGCACAGTTTGTACTAGAATAATGCCATAGTTCATCCATTGCCAGTTTATTACTGGAACCACAAGAAGGGAAATTTTCATGTACAAACTTAGTATGTGATTTCAGGAATGCAACACTATTCTAATAGCTGTAATAAAATCAAAAACATCTCATTAAACTTCTAAAAAATAAAAAATACATTCAAAATTATCTAAGATGTATTATTTATCAGGCATTGGGTGTAAGGTCCGCTACAAAAAACATAAAATTTTCAAAAACAGTTTCAAATTTTTGAGATTCCAGCTGAGTAGCATTTCTTTGCCACATCTCATGGCAAGAACTCGAGTGATGGACTTGGTGGAACTGTCAAGAGACCAGCAGCTAGGAGCAAGTTTACAATACTGTATATCTATACTGATCAAATTCTGACTCCAAGGACAGTTGTTCAACCGAACCAAAAAAATATAAAGAGAACAGATTGAACTTTGCATTATCTACATGATAAAAGAATAATGGGAGGGGCGGGAGAATGAGAAGCTGGCACACAGATGTCACGAAGATGCTCGGCCAATACCTGGTACTGAACATTTAGTGATTTCATACCAGGAACAAGGAACGAATTAATAATAAAGACGTTTTCTACGGAATTATTGTCAGACATTATTTCTACAGAAATGAAAGATGACCACAGTAGCAGTAGGACCAGGAACATCATGCATGTGCCACACACAAACCTAACAAACCCCTAGACTTCAAAATTTATCTCACGCAATCCATATACCATTTTATTCAACGCCATTAGTAAACTACACACAGAGACGCACTCGAGCACAAAACAACAGCCGCCACACTACAACCAGAAGCCCAATACAAATGCACCTGATGGCCCTGTCGAGCAGCAACTACGACCTCTATCCTCCACAAGGAAAAATCTCGATACATAAGCAATGAAAAAACACAAATGTTCCACTTGGACGTTGATGATCAAAATTGTTGTGAATTATACGGGACAAAAAGTCAGGGACATATGGACTGTTTACATGAGAATCATCTGGTTAGACTGAGGGATGATTTATGGAGCGTGTGGGGAGCGTGGCCTCTGTTGTAGGGCGGAGGGTGTGGTGCTCGCTGGATGGATACTGGGAAATTTGAATGGTTCCGACAGGGGATATTTGGATGCAAGGAGCGGTGAATGTATTATGGAGGTGGTGGGATTAGAGGTTGTGAGGCACCTGGAGGCTCGATTGGCAGAACGGGGGCAGTGAAGGACGAAAAGGCGTGATGAGGTGGAACAGAACGCGGAAATGAATGGAAGGGGGACGGGTGTGGGGGGATGGGAAGAAAGCGGATGGTGAAAGTTCCTGGAGGAAGATGGGAGGGGGGGGGGGGGTAAGGGTGTTGAAGGGAAGCAGTTGTTGTAGGAAATTGTGTTGAGACGACGGGATTATGGTGAGCTGTTAATGGTAAGTGGCCTGCTTGAGTGACTTGTTATAAGTGCGAGACAGTTGAGTGGGACTTGTGTCAAGTTGGTGACACATTCGCGCCGCAATTAGCGAGCGATTTGTCTGGTTTGTATACACGCCGGGTACGATTAACTAGGCACCAAGCCTTAAATGTTCGCCTCGGTTCTCCATTTAAACAAACGTTGTGGTGGATGGAGAACTTCTACAACTTCTCAGTATCTGGTGGAGATACGATAGATGGTTCCTCAGTGCCTAGGGACGTGGTACGTTTCGAATGGTTCTCAGTGCCTAGGGAGGTACGGTAGATGGTTCTCAGTGCCTAGGGAGGTACTGTTGGTAGATTGGTTCTCAGTGTGCCTAGGAAGGTACGGTAGATGGTTCTCTGCCTAGGAAGGTACGGTAGATGGTTCTCTGCCTAGGAAGGTACGGTAGATGGTTCTCTGCCTAGGAAGGTACGGTAGATGGTTCTCAGTGCCTAGGGAGGTACAGAAGATGGTTCTCAGTGCCTAGGGAGGTTGGTACTGTAGATGGAGGACGTTGTGCATGTCTAGTGGTCCAAGCAACTGTTTGGACAAGCAAGAGAGCCCCTGTTCTGAACCATTTGGTCCGGGGTATGGAGATGTGTGAATTCCATGTAATTTTGGATCTTACTTCTTACGCACTATCATCAAAAAATTTATGAATTTGTTTCGATGTTAGTGCTATTCGATCTGAATTTTTTTTGCCTCTGCTTTATTTCCCCCTTTATGGAGTGGTGCTATCATCTCTGCTGGAGGATTTGTCTTCAAAGAATGTGAAGGGCCTGCGATAGGGTTTTTGTACAGTTCTTGATGAATGTGGAGTTCCAAGAATCAGGCCCTGGTGCTGAGTAGGTGAATGTAGGCGGTGAACGCGCCAGTGTTTGCCAGTACGATAGTGTGGACAACTTTTCTTTTACCTGGAATGTGGCTTCACTGGGCTTGATGAACACCGTGGTGGTTGGTTCTGCATGAAAATCAGAGACACCATTGTAAATAGTTGTAGTTATACTTTAATATTATTCAATATATATATTGTTGAAGGGAATTGTGTATTGTTATCCCCCCTCCCCCTTTTATTTATTCATTGCTGCTACCCTGCTTGCTGCCTGGGTAACAGCTTATCCACCCCTTATCAACCTAGCCTTGGCTTTGCGCCCTGGTGAGGCCACTCCAGACCGAAACCCAGAGCGCAACTCCATAGTTCCGAGACCTTAAGGAGCTATCCTGCTATTAATACTTGAATCAGGCCAGTTTTGATGAAAGTATCCACCAACGTGGGGTCGTCGGATCTAGTAAGAGGTTTTTAAACAGCAAGAACCCCGGTTTACGGACACAAAGGGCCCGTCCGCGAACTGTGTCCTCTTATCGTTGTTGCTCTCGTCACATGGAATAAGAACTTGAGGCAGACTATACAGATGGCTACAATTTGCTATTCTCTCCACCTCGTATAGGCCAATATTCGGTCAACAGATTCCTTTGTTCTCATCGAGAATTTTACACTCAATAATTCAAGAGGGAGTGAGTGTGTGATGACGGTGGGGAGAGTGTGTGATGACCGTGGTGTGAGGTGTGAGGACCGTGACGTGTGAGTGTGTGATGACCGTGACGTGTGAGTTTTTATTTTGTGGGAGGAACGTGGTAGTGTGTGTGGGACAGCTGGTAGTGTGCGGTGTTGATGAAAGTGGTGTGATGTGGTGAGGACCGTTTTTGACTTGTGAGTAGTGGTGGTACCGTGGTGGAGTTTGTGTTGAGGAACGTGACGTGTGAGGTGTGATGGACAGTGGTGGTTAGTGTGAGGACCGTTGGCTTTTGGCGTGTTGAGTGTGTTGATGACCGTGAGTGTGAGTGTGTGAAGGGTGAGTGTGAGTGTGTGATGACCCGTGGTGTGAGTTGTGTGATGACAGTGGCTCGTTGTGAGTGGTGATGACAGTGGTGTGAGTTGTGTGAGGACCGTTTTTTTTTTTTTTTGTCGGGGTTTTTTTTTTGACCGGTGAGTGTGAGGACCGGTGGACGTGAGGCTGATGGGGCACCTCACAAGTGTAGCTGCCTCACACACTGTGTTGATCACAACATTCTCTTTGTCACAATGATTATTGTATCTAGCAGAGGGGACATGGCTTTGAATGTGCCGTGGAGGAGGACGTCCGCTCTGTGTAAATCGACATACAAGCGTGGTGTATTGTGTTGCGGAGTGTGTGTGTGCTGGCAATGTGAATGCTGGCGTGATTCTTGGTCTAGCTCTTCTCTATCGCGAGAAGAGAGGAGAGAGATAGAGTAGAGAGAGTAGAGACAGAGGTAGATTCCCGCCGAACCGCTCGAGCGAAGCTAGCGATGGCTATCATCTTGCGCTCGATGCAGCTCTCGCTCTATGAGACAGAGAAGAGAGAGAGATATAGCGAGCTCGTCGAGATCGCTAATTCTCTTCTCCTCTCTCTATCTCTAGCTCCTCTCTATCTCTCCTCTCTCTCGGCTGCATGTTGTTGTTAAAGATTCGCTACCTGGAACAAGAAGTTCCAAGTAGCACGGGCTATGGTGAGCCCGTAGGGATGATTGCTGCATGTCATGCATCACTAAGGGGCAACAATTATGCATATGTATGTTGCTTCATGTACTCTAATATACTACCAAATTCCATGTAAATCTGAGCTAGTCGGAATGGGAGCTGTGATGATTTAGCAAGGTATGATCCCTACATGGGCCTGAGCTTTAACATTTTGGATGCAACATTTACAATTTTTGTTTATTAACATACATAGATACATATGCATTTGTGCAGCTACCCTAGACTATATGAAGGGGAGTACAGAGTGTGTCAAGAACTAGCTGCCCCAGTCTATATGAAGGGGAGTACAGAGTGTGTCAAGAACTAGCTGCTCTAGTCTATATGAAGGGGAGTACAGAGTGTGTCAAGAACTAGCTACCCTAGACCATATGAAGGGGAGTACAGAGTGTGTCAAGAACTAGCTACCCTAGACTATATGAACGGGAGGACAGAGTGTGTCAAGAACTAGCTACCCTAGACCATATGAAGGGGAGTACAGAGTGTGTCAAGAACTAGCTGCCCTAGTCTATATGAAGGGGAGTACAGAGTGTGTCAAGAACTAGCTACCCTCGACCATATGAAGGGGAGTACAGTATGTGTTAAAAATTATCTATGTGGTGCTAAAAATCCCCACCACACAGGAATGTTAGCCTTACAGGGCCATGTAATCAATAGTCTGCACTGGCAAATTTTGAGTGCATTATGAGGATAACATCAAGAACACAAGACTAAAACTGCTAACTCTATGGAAAACATCATGAAAAGATCACACAGTATCGCTAAAGATGCCGATATTTCTTAAAGAGTGGCACTGGGGCTAGCCCCAAGAATCTCGCCTCCTATTTTACACAGATTCTATTTTAAAAATATAGAATTATGAAAAAAAATCAGGAAACAAAAGAGCGGACCACTTAAAGAGATTCTCTGCAAGCCAAGGGTAAAGTGCTCTAGATAACTCAAGAGACACTGTCCCAGATCAGAGCAAAGTCAGGTTAAATGAACAAATCCACAAGGGCTGTGACGAGGATTCGAACCTGCGTCCGAGAGCATCCCAGATGCTGCCTTAATCTTGTGGATTTGTTCATTTGATGCATCACGCAATTGTGATTTCTGTGTGTAAGTCAGGTTATGTGAGTGAGAGTGAGTGAGAGAACAGTGATTGTCTGCAAGACTTCTAGGTCAGCGGTTTCACAAGTGGTTGTGTGTGAATTTATTATTTGTTCCTGCAGAATCGAGCTATTACCTCTTGGACTCCGTCTTTCTAACCGATATCTGTGTGGTTAGAAAAATATCGGTTAAAAAGATAACAAATAGCGTACGTGTGTGTGTGTGTGTGTGTGTGTGTGTGTGTGTGTGTGTGTGTGTGTGTGTGTGTGTGTGTGTGTGTGTGTGTGTGTGTGTGTGTGTACTTACCTATATGTACTCACCTATTTGTGCTTGCGGGGGTTGAGATTTGGCTCTTTGGTCCCAAAGCTCAACCCCCGCAAGCACAAATAAGTGAGTACAAATAGGTGAGTACACAAACACACACACACGTGTGTGTGTGTGTGTGTGTGTGTGGATTGCTTGACCTGCTTGATCAAGCAGGTCAACGGTGGACGGTGTTTTGCTGTTTTTCTTAGCGCCGTATTTCGCTCCGCTTGCAGTTTTTGCACGCTAGTTTTCTTGAAGGTGTGTAGTGGTACTCGGGGTTATTCTAGAGGCAGGCGAACTAGAGCCTTAGTTAAGTGTAGCTGTATGCAGGCGATGAGTCACAATAACGTGGCTAAAGTATGTTGACCAGACCACACACTAGAAGGTGAAGGGACGACGACGTTTCGTCGTCGTCCCCTCCCTGGACCATTGAGAATGGTCCAGGACGAAACGTCGTCGTCCCTTCACCTTCTAGTGTGTGGTCTGGTCAACAAGTGTGGCTGGATGTTTGTGCTGAGGCTTCGGAATCTTCTCAGTTTTTTTAAGGCTGCTTTTGCTTTGTTTATTCCGTCTTTTACGTGAATTGTTATACTTGTTCTATTAATCTTGAGGGCTAGTTTGTATGGTGCCTACATCCGCATATTGGTCAGGACGCTTGTCAAGGGTAATGAGGTCCGGGTTTCTTTCTGCAATGTGTAGTATCTGAACGCTTGTTTATGTGTACTTATTTTCCATTGCTTTTCATATTTGTATATGAATTCAATTACTGATTTAATCTTATAGCAACTTAGCTCAGGTCCTTTCCATCACCAGCCGGCCTCCCCCTCCCGGCTCCCATCACCAGCTGGACTCCAACCCCACCCCCCTCTATCATGTATCCCCCCCATCCACCCGGCCCCCATCACCAGCCGGCCTCCCCCAACCCCTTCCCACGCTCGACAAAGCCACTCCACTACCTCTCCTTCCTGCCCCATCATCACCTTCACCATTACGTCAGCTCTTTCTCTGCTGCTGATGACCTCAGAGTCCTCGCCCTACCTTCACTCCTCCCTTTCGTACAATCTCTCTCTCCTTCCTATCCTACCCTCTCTCTCTTCCTTTTCCTACCCTCTCTCTCTCTCTCTCCTCTCATATTTATCCCAAGCTTCTCCTCTCTTTCTGTCACTTCAAAGGATTTGTTGATCTTTTTGTACTAATAAGTACAATAAGTTCTACTTATTGTTGACCTTTGTGTAATCCATAACCTACCCATGACAAGCCCCCATCAACTACCAGTCATTCTGCAAAGGCTAGACACTAGAAAAAAAGAAGGGAGGGGGTGGGAATATGAGATGAACGTATAAAATACTCAGGGGAATTGACAGAGTGGAAATAGAAGAAATGTTCACACGTAATATTAACAGAACGAGGGGACATGGGTAGAAGCTGGAAACTCAGATGACTCGCAGAGATGTTAGGAAGTTTTCTTTTAGCGTGAGAGTAGTGGGAAAATGGAATGCACTTAAGGAACAGGTTGTGGAAGCAAATTCTATTTATAATTTTAAAGCTAGATATGATAGGGAAATAGGACCGGAGTCATTACTGTAAACAACCGATGGCTGGAAAGACGGGATCCAAGAGTCTATGCTCGATCCTGCAAGCACAAATAGGAGAGTACACTTATATATATATATATATATATATATATATATATATATATATATATATATATATATATATATATATATATATATATATATATATATATATATATATACACAGGGAAAGATTGCCAGACACGAGGCAGTCAATGACATCATCAAGAGAAGTTTGGCTACAGCTGGGTGTCCAGCACAAAGGGAACCCCAGCTGTGCAGACCTGACAACAGCCAAAAACGCCCAGATGGAGTCACTCTGCAGCCATGGAGGGAAGGTAAACAGGTCGTATGGGATTACACCTGTGCATCTACATTGGCTGATACCTATTTACGTTACAGCTCAGCGGAGGGAGGTGGGGCAGCCACCTTCAGGGAGACCCAGAAAATCCACAAGTACAGAAACCTAGAACGTTGTTACAGGTTCGTGCCGATAGGCTCAGAGACTCTGGGCGCCTGGGGTAAATGTGCACTCAAGTTTTTAAAGGAGGTTGGTGAGGAACTCATTGGGAAAACTAGAGACCCACGAGCAGCCAGTTTCCTATTCCAGCGCCTCAGTGTCGCAGTGCAGAGGGGAAATGCGTGCTGTATCCTGGGTACGCACCCAACCTCCGAGGAGCTGGACGAGGTCTTCGAACGCTGATTGTTTAATTGTTATATATTTGTGTGTGTGTGTGTGTTCTCTGTAAACTATAATATATATATATATAATATATATATATTATATATATACTATATA
>WNGS01165318.1:13152227-13169410 GCA_020271785.1 Procambarus virginalis | reverse complement strand
TCGTCTGTAAACCAAATTTGCAAAGTCAGTTATATTAGTTCCAGCTCCGGAGCAATGGTTAAAGATATTAAACCAGGACCCGCATATGAAATGAAACCACAGGACATGACAGGACTTAGAATAATATCCCAGCAGAACACTTTACACTCCACGAACACAGAACATCTGCTGCACCTGCAAAGAAATGAGAAAGTCTACTAACACGTACCATTCAAACAAGGTTTTTCAAACTAATGATGGTACTTTAAAGGCATACAAGTTTAGGGTGAACTACTGTTGTACACAAACTTGCTCTATTCAGGACTAGAAGGGTTGCTGGACCTCGACAATATTTACTGCAAGAATCTACTCAATAAAGCCGTAGTGGTGCAATAATTACATAACGACCCTATATAAAACAATTGATTTGGTTCCGTTGCATTTATTTATATATATCTACTCTACTATATTACTTTTCGCGTTTACATTCACTCCTCCGCTTTAATTGTTTTGTTTTGTCTCCCTTCTCATAGGGTACGGAACACAACCCCTCCCCTCTCCCTCCCCTCACTACCTCTCTCCCCTCACAGCACCTCGCCTCTCTCCCTCTCCCCTCACTACCCTCTCTCCCATCACAACCTCACCTTCTCTCCCCCCACTACCTCGTCTCCCTCACACCTCTACCTTCCTCTCCCCTCACTAACCTCTCATCCCCTCAACACCATCGCCTTTCTCTCCCCCCGACCCCCTCCTAACCAACCTCCTCCCCTCACAACCTCACACTTCTCTCCCCTCACTATCCCTCACTCAGTACCATCTCTCCCCCTCACCCTCGCCTTCTCTCCCCTCACTAATACCTCTCTACCCTCACAACTCCCCTCTCTTACCTTCTCTCCCCTCACTACCTCTCTCCCCTCACACCTCACCTTCTCTCCCCTCACTACCTCTCTTCCCCTCACAAACCTCGCCTTCTCCTCCCCCTCACACCTATCTCCCTCACACCTCACATTGCTCTTCCCTCACTACCTCCTCCCCTCACACATCTGCCTTCTCCTCACCCCTCACTACCTTCTTCGCCTTACCAGTACTTTCAATTCCCCCATTCTTTCTAGTTCATAATGGGTCACAGAGAGAGAGAGGAGAGAGAGAGAGAGAAGAGAGAGAGAGAGAGAGCATCGATAGCTCCTAGCTAGATAGAGATAAGATCTATATAGGAAGAGCTACGAGCGAGAAGAGCACGAGAGAGATAGCATCTGCTCTCTCTATCGCGCTCGTCAGCGATGACTATGATCGCTAGCTCTCGTATCTCTCTCTCTCTCTCTTCGCAGCTCGCTACGCGATGCGCGATGCTAGATAGACCAAGACCAGAGCCCGGCAGTATAGTTGACAAACAACACCACCAACCCGCCACACATACCGCAGCTATTTTTGGAGCTGTACACAGAGCAGACGTCTTCCGACACAGGACATTAAAAGACCAGGGCCGCTGATAGAGACAAATTTAATGGGAGACAAAGGAGACTGTTGTGAGTCAACACAGGGTGAGGCATCTACCGTGAGGTGACTTCACACACTCACACGTCACGGTCATCACACACTCACACGTCACGGTCATCACACACTCACACCACGGTCAACACACCTCACGCCACGGGTCATCACACTCACACGTCCCACTCACCGCCCTCTGGAATATTGAGTGTAAAATTCTCGATGAGAACAAAGGAATCTGTTGACCGAATATTGGCCTATACGAGGTGGAGAGAATAGCAAATTGTATGCCATCGTATAGATCGCCTCACGTTCTTATTCCATGTGACCGAGAGCAGACAACATAGAGGACACATGTTACGGCCACTTTGGGCCAGTAACCGAGGGTTCTTATGTTATAACCTCTTTCTTGATATCCGATCCCACACGTTGGTAGTGTGGTCTTTCAACGATACTGGCTGTAACAAGTAGTAGTTAGGCAGGAGTAGGCATCCATCAGTCTCCAGGAGACTATGAGTTGCACTCTGGTTGTCGGTCTGAGTGGCCATCATCCAGGGCGCAAAGCCAGGTAGGTATGATACGGAGAAGCTGTTACCCAAGCAGCAGGGGTAAACAACAATGAAATAAATAAGGGAGGGGGATAAGCATACACAATGCACTTCACCAAGCTCTGTTTCACACAGCCTACATTCCCTTCACCAATATATATATTTAAATTAAAGTATTACTACACCTATTTACAATGTTGTCTCTTTCATGCAGGACACAACACAACGACGGGTGGTTCATAAAGCCCTCCGGTGAAGCCACATTCCAGGTAAACGTTGTCCACTCGTACTGGCAAACACCGGCGAGTTCACCGCTACATTCACCTATCAGCAGCAGGCCCGGATGCTTGGAACGCCATATTCATCAATAACTGTAAAAATCCACTATCGCAGGCCCTTCACATTCTTTGGAGACAAAGCCTCCACAGAGAGATAGCTCCACTCCATAAAGGAGTAAATAATGCAGAGGCAAAAATTACAGATCGATAGCACTAACATCGCACATCATAAAATTTTTTGAGAGAGTGATAAGAAGTAAGACACAAAATACATGGAATCAAAGCATATCCATAACCCACGGACAACATGGTTTCAGACAGGGCGCTCTTGCCTGTCACTGTTGCTGGACCACTATGACATGGCACAACGTCTCCATCTATCGTCCTCCCTTAGGGCACTGGAAACATCTTCTGTACCTCCCTAGGCACTGAGAGCCATCTACCGTACCTCCCTAGGCAGAGAACCATCTACCGTACCTTCCTAGGCAGAGAACCATCTACCGTACCTTCCTAGGCAGAGAACCATCTACCGTATCTCCAACCAATACTGAGAAGTGTAGAAGTTCTCCATCCACCACAACGTTGTTAATGGAGAACCGAGGCGAACATTAAAGGCTTGGTGCCTAGTCAATCCTACCCGGCTGTAATACGAACCCATACAAAATCCGATCGCTAATTGCGGCGCGAATGTGTCACCAACTTGACACAATTCACAAACAAACTGTCTCGCCAACTTATAACAAGTCACTCAAGCAGCAGGCCACTTACCATTCACAGCTCACCATACCTCGTCTCAACGCATTCCTAAAAACTGCTCCCTCAACCTCTTTACCTCCCCCCCGCCTCTTCCTCCAGAACTTTTCACATCCCCCACACCCGTCCCCCTTCCATTCATTTCCGCGTTCTGTTCCACCTCAAGCATTTTTCGTCCTTCCTCCCCGTCCTCCACCGAGCCTTCCCCAGGTGCCTCCACAACCTCTATCCCACACCTCCATAATACATTCACCGCTCCTTGCATCCAAATATCCCCTGTCGGAACCATTCAAATTTCCCAGTAACCATCCAGCGAGCACCACACCCTCCGCCCTACAACAGAGGCCACGCTCCCCACACGCTCCATAAATCATCCCTCAGTCTAACCAGATGATTCTCATGTAAACGGTCCATTGTCCTGACTTTTGGTCCCGTATATCCAACATTTGATCAATCACAACTCCAGTGGGAACATTTTGTGTTTTTTGTTCATTGTCTTGTATCGAGTTTCCTTGTGGAGGATAGAGGTCGTAGTTGCTGCTCTCGCACCATCAGTGCATTGGTGATGGGGCTGCTGGTGGTAGTGGTTGCGGTGTTGTGGTTGTGCTCGAGGTGGCGGCTCTTGTGTTGTAGGTTACTAAGGCGTTGAATAAAATTGTAGGTGTAGTGCTGTGGAGATAAATTTTGAGTCTAGGTGGTTGTATTTTTGATGTGTGGCACAGGCAGATGGTCCTGGTCCTACTGCTACTGTGGTCATCTTTCATTTCTGTAGAAAATCATTCTGACAGAATTCCTTGAAAACTCTTATTATTTATTCGTTTCCGTTGTTCCTTGTATTAAATCCAAAATGTGCATTCCAGTATTGGCCGAGCATCTCGTGACATCTGTTTGCCAGCTTTCTCATTCTCCTTATTCTTGGTATACAGTTAGTATATCAAGTTCATGTTCTTTATATTTTTTGTCGGGTTGAACAACTGTCTTGGAGTCATAATTTGATCATATAGTATACAGTAATTGTAAACTTGCTCCTAGCTGCTGGTCTCTTGACAGTTCCACCAAGTCCATCACTCGAGTTCTTGCCATGAGATGTGGCAAAGAAATGCTACTCAGCTGGAATCTCAAAATTTTGAAACTGTTTGAAAGTTTGTTTTTTGTATCGGATTTCAACCACATCTGAAGAATAAATACATCTAGAATAATTTTGATGTATTTTTTTTTTAAAGTTATGGAGATGTTTTTGAAATTTATGTACAGCTATTGAATTGTGTTGCAGTCTATAATAACTACTAAGTTTGTACATGAAAATTTTCCCTTCTGTGGATCTCTCATAATAAATGGGCAAATGGATGAACTATGGCATTATTCTGTACAAACTGTGCACTTGTCTTTCAGTTGGAAATGAATAACATACTGCAACGTCAGTCAACACAATTTCACAATCTCTATATTATCTCTCAGCCTTTTCAAATAGATGAGTATTGAATAGCAATGCAAGAGTGCGTCTGAAGTTGCATTAACTTACAAATGAAGTTGCATTAACTTACAAAAGGGGGGATTGAAACAGATTTCCATAATTCACCTTGTGATGCATCACTTGTTCCTTACACTAACACATCGTGAGGCGCAGGAGAAACAATTCCGAAAACCCAATCTTTACAACCAGGACTGCTGTTTGTAAATGAAACAGACCTTCTGTAACATTGTTTAAGACTAGCCTCTTTTGAATCTTTTAAATTATTAACCGTAACAAAGTCCTTCTTCCAAGGCATAATTCTGCCGACATCATCATTGCAGTGAAAGCTGTTCACCGTCCCGGTAATATTTGGGTTAAAACTCCTTCCAGGATTAGGATTTGGTGATTAAAAATCTCAGACTCGTTTTACTAACTGCGTATCGTACGTATCATGAGTTCTTGCACGAGTAAAATCTTGCTCTATTCTTTCTGATACTCGTTTTTAGTTTGCAGCTTTCTCACTACTCTTACTCACTCTTATTTGAGGGTTCCTCACACTTTTTTCTTTGTAGTTTGTCCAGTAGCAAGTAAGGCATCAAACTCACCACACAACCTAATAACAGGCACAGTTTCTTTGCTGGCATGTTGAATATCTTGCCATTCACATGTGCAATTTTAGTAGATTTTCTGCAGTAGTTTCCATTTCCTTCTTCCATTGTCCTGCTCTTGATATGTCATTCTACGACACTACTTAAACTTTCATTTAATAGATTTGAGTCATGAGTATGAAATCCCCCCCCTCCCTCCATCCCTGCTCCATCCACTTCCACCTTCATCAAATGATGAGCTTAGTCCTTTCTCACTAAGAGAACCCTTGTAAATTATTTCCTACTTTACTATACATATGTGGCCAGATTTTTCATTTTGTATTATTCGACCCTCCGTGTTTTCTAATGCTGCTGTGGCCCTTAATATAAATAGTCTGTATTTATATGTATGCCACACATATTAAGGTATCACTACGTACATGCACAATTGGCCAGGATACTGTGGCCTGGCCCTGGCACTACTTCTTCTTGTTCAATAAATCCCTGAACTATATGTTTACTGATCTCTCACCCTGTCCATGGAGGACAGAAGAAAATGTATGAATGCTGATTAGCATTGTAATGTGGTGCGGCCACTCTTGGTAGAAATAATAATAATAGAAAAACTACTTCTCAAACAACATCGGAAGCTTTAACAAACTTGGGAAGGTAAAGGTGAAGTCATTATCAAAAAAGGCACCAAACGAACCGGGAAGCTAAGTAGCAACCATCAAAGTGGCGAAATAAACAAACTTTGGGAAGATACTTGACAAATAAAAATCTTAAAATCAGAGCTAAATTAATTGGTTAGCAATAATTTCACTTTCGATAACTGCGCAAAGATCATAAATTAATAGTTAGATGTAACACTGGAGCTACAAAAAAATAAAGATTAAATTTAGTTAACTAAGAGCTAACTTGGCTATTCCGTTAAATAGAGAGATGGATTTCTGCTGGGTGTTTGTTAGCTGCGTTTTTCATTTGTTTTGGTACCTGTTGTGGTGCTGCGAGGGGTGGGGTGGGGTGGTGGGTGTATGGGGGTGCATAGGGTGGGGGGGGGGGGGTGGGGTTGTGGGGGAGGGGGGGGGGGGGGGGGGGGGGTGGGGGGGGGTTGGGGGTGGTGATGGTTGGTACACTGGGGTGGAGCTGGTCAAGTGTGGTAGCCTTGTGCAGAGTTGGTTTGGGGGGTCTAGGGGACAAGGAGGGGTTGTTTTATTGTGAAATCCGGGGTGCGGTGTGAGGGGCGTGTGGGTGGGTGTGTAGGTAAGATTGTTTTTTGTTGTCGGGGAGGTGTGGGGGGGGGTAGGGGGGGTGTGTGGTGGGGGGCTGGTGGGTGGGTGCCTCGTAGAGGCGGTCGCGGGGTGTGTGTGGCGAGGGTTCGGTCCTGGGGGGGGTGTGGGTGGGCGGGTGGGGGGATATTGGAAGCGGCAGGTGAGGTTGGTTGTGATGTTGGGTGGTTGTGGGGGGATGAGGGTTGTGAGGGAGGGCCAAATCGGTGTGGGTGGGCGGGTTTGTTACGGGTGTTAGGTGTAGGGTCTGAGTGGATGGGTGTGCGGAGGTCTCAAGGGGTGCTGGGATTGTACGATGTGGTGGGGGGGGTGGTGTGGGCTTTTAGTATATTCGGTTGTCTTCGTGTTTCACGTCTGGTGTATGTGTAATCGGGGTGTAGGAAAGGCTTTTTTGGGAGGTGGCTGGTTGTGGGGAATGGGTGGTGGTGTGGGTGGTGGCGGTTGTCTGGTTAATAGTTGGTATGTTTTGGGTCTGGGGGGGGTGGGGGGGGGAATGGGGGTTTCTTCTTTAAGCCTCCAAACACGACCAACATGAAGGGTTTTAAGCGCAGAAGCAAAATGAACGATCTTTGTCTGTTGAACTTGTAATCACACATTTTGCATGAACAAATCCACACAAGGCCGTGACGAGGTTCGAAACCCACGTCCTATGTCCTCGTCCGGACCTTGTGGATTTGGTTCATTTGATACATCACGCTATTGTGATTTCCTGCGTGTAAACATTTTGTTGCCTTTTGTCCACTGGCAACCCACCGGCTGCATGTTGTTGTTTAAGATTCGCAACCTGAAACAAGAAGTTCCAATCGCACGGGCTTATGGTTAACTTTGACACCCTACTGGGGGGTTTGTCTTCCATTTGAGAGCTGAAGGCTATGGACTTGTACCCAATGTGTGTGTAATACGGGCTGTGTGTGTGGGTTGGTGGGAGGGGGGTGGGGTTAGTCTGCCGGCCTGTGTGACCGTTCTCTCGAGTGTTTAATTGGTTCGAATGTGGAAGTGTTTGTCCCGGAGAGTAGGGTCAGCGTCGTGGCTGGGGGTGAGGACTGTGCCGGAGAGACACTTCCTATCAGTTGCACTTTGTAAAACTGGTAAGTTACACGTGTATATGAGCTGACGTGATGTACCCCGGTCAAAGTACATGTCACAAGGAAAGCTACACAGAAAATACGAAGAATACGCGGGTGGGGGGTGTTGGGAGCGGTGACGGGCCACCTCCATACTGCCTTTGACCACTGAGACGAATCAAGCAACGAGGCAAGAAAACATTGCTTGGCTTGGAGAGGACTGTCTATAACTGTCATTAAATATAAGACGGTTGTCAGCCACTATCAATTATGATGTAGCTTGCCTCTGCCTTTGGGTGGCCTGGTCAGAGACCGGGCCGCAGGGACCTTAACCCCCGGAATCAACGCAAGGTAAGCTACTCATTTGAGGGATTCTAAACGTTACCAAAAATGTAAACGTTTTATCGAATTCGCTGTAAAAACCTTCTTATGGCTAGTTAGGAAGGTTCAAAACTTGCTAACCACCGCATGCCATACCAACCTTCCAGATCCTGTACTCAATAAGGATTTCGCCGCACCTGGAAGAGAAAGAGATAATCATTAGTGATAATTGCAACATCGTCATTAACTAGATAATTTGATTTATTTTTTCCAGATTATTTTCCTGGTGTATATCATGATGAATATTTCTCGCCCGCGCTTCAGGGAGGACAACCTGTAAAATTATGAAAGATGTTGACAACTTTGGCGCTCTGTTTAGTGAGTTCCGGCAGTATAAGCTCTCTGCGGGCTCTCCTCCAGTCACCTGTGGGACGATAAGAGAGAGACTGTGGCAGGAGGGAAGGCGGTGGCAGGGGGCACCGGCAGTGGCAGGGGGCGCCGGTGGCAGGGGGGCGGTGGTGGCACGAGGCGGCGGTGGCAGGGGGCGACGGCGGTGACTGGGGGGCGGCGGTGGCAGGGGGCACCGGCAGTGGCAGGGGGCACCGGCAGTGGCAGGGGCACCGGCAGTGGCACGGGGCGACGGTGGCACGGGGCGACGGTGGCACGGGGCGACGGTGGCACGGGGCACCGGCAGTGGCAGGGGGCGGCGGCAGTTGCAGGATGCGAGCCGTCCGAATGCGTTGATCACTGGCCAAGTTAAGGCGTCGCCTTAGATCAGTAGTGGCGTCCAGATTTACAGAAATAGTTATGAGTAAGTATTCCAAGAGACAAATATTGTGCTCAGTAAGGCGCAATATTTGTCTCATAGTCATATCAGAGAATATGATAAACATGGTTCATTAGTGGAACTATCCGACTTTATTGACATTTGTAAAATGTCATTGCTCATTTAATTAGTCTTTTACCAATCTATATATCAGTCATTGGAATGACAGTCCCTCGGTATTTAGACCCGTTTCATACGCCCATTACCCTAAGTATTTGTTGACTTATAAGTTTTTGTGATGCTAATTATGTACTGTACATGCATTTATTGACAGTATTTCATTAAAAATATAATTAGTATACTCACTGTTCCAGAATGAAAATAGCAGAAGTCAAAGCAAACTCAAAAGATCTTTAGACAATACAGTTTGGAATATCAGTGTCGGTATTCACCAGCAGCTGTGAATGTGCTTAATATGTGAAAAGGTCTTTTCTAATGAGACACTGAAGCCTTCCAGACTGACAGAGCAAACATTAACACAACGTTGTGTCCATCACTTCCTGACATACCAGAGGTTCTCCACACTATCACCCGCACGTCGTGTGAGGCTCCGTCACACTGGTCGTTTACCTGCTTCACACATCAATTCCTTCTTCATTGTTAAGTCCAGAATGCAACATACAATTGGTGAGGGACCGGCAAGGGAGCCAGTGGCTGAGCGGACAAAACACTGGACGCGTGATCCTGTGGTCCCGGGTTCGATCCCAGGCGTCGGCGAGAAACTATGGGCAGAGTTTCTTCCATCCTGACGCCCCTGTTATCTAGCAGTAAATAGGTACCTGGGAGTTAGTCAGCTGTCACGGGCTACTTCCTGGGGGGTGGAGGCCTGGTCGAGAACCGGGCCGTGGGGTCACTAAGCCCCGAAATCATCTCAAGACAACCATCCTACAAGCACTTACTGTCAACTGGAAGACGGGTTTGCACAACTCGCCACAGAATGAACAAACTTTGTCAGGCAATGAATCTGCCTCACCTTTGTCTGTGAATTGTATAAAAAAACAAAGTTGGGCTCACGAGTGTTTGTTTACATGGCAACTACAAACAGATAGGCATAGGGATAGAGGATAGACTCGATATTCCGTGTCGTTGAGCATTCCTTCAAAAACAAGGAAATTGCGCTTGTAATAAATTTGCTGGTGCAACTTACGAAGCACCATCAATGACTTGAGCTTGTAAAAGTATCTTAATCACTCTCAAGTGGTCAAGTGCTTAATAACACACTAGTTTTTATAGCAACTATCTTACTCTGTCAAAGTAAAGAGAGACAAATATATATATGTGTAAGCTGGTCACAACAGCATTTCACCCCGGATTTAGCGTCCCTGTGCCTTCTTTCATCAACTTCGAGGTCAACTCCGGAGCTCACAGTTCCTGCGACGGCGCTGGAACCAATCGTATTGTTGTTTGCCTTTCCATTGGAGACTTTCGGCGCCGTGGAGAGGGGGACCTGCTGCTTGGGTAACAGCTTCTCCGTATCATCCTACCCTGGCTTTGCGCCCTGGAGAGGCCACTCTAGACCGACAACCAGAGTGCAACTCCATAGTCTCCTGAGACTGATGGATGCCTACTACTATATTAGCATTATTAAAGCACTAGAGTGTCCTTCTGTTGTGAGCTGTTCAATAAATCACTCAATTACATGTCTAACACATCTCGAACCCTGTCCACGGAGGACAGAAGAAAATGTATATATGCTGGTTAGCGTTGTAAATGTGTGGCCCCGTCTGCTAGAAGAGAAAAACAATATGTCAGATCGCTATCTTGGGTTTCTTGCTAACTTAATGTACATCATCATCATCATGTTAACCGTCTCCCAGGATTCTGCTATCCACCTTAACATTGTCTTTTGCCTATGAAAGTGGGCAGCACAAAGTCTTCCTAGTATTCACGGTGAATACTAGGAGAAGGAATACTATACTAGGCTCAAGGGAACGATTTGAGGACAAACAAGAGAACGAGGGGAAATATTACACGCAGAAATCACAACAGCGTGATATATCAAATGAACAAATCCACAAGTGCCGTGACGAGGGTTCGAACCTACGTCCGAGAGAATCCCAGACGCGCCTTAATCGACTGAGCTACGACATGGTATAAGAAGGAATGGGGGGAATTGTGTAAAAAAAACCTGGTTTGTGTCTCGGAGAGGCTGCAGGATCCGTGGTAGGTCAAGTGGATTTCCCGGTTGTAATTCTTATACCATGTCGTACCTCAGACGATTAAGGCAGCGTCTGGGATCCTGTCGGACGAAGGTTCGAACCCTCGTCACGGCCCTTGTGGATTTGTTCATGAGGGGAAATATTGTTAAACCCTCCAAAATGTGCCTGAATGTGTGGGAGTGCATGAAGGGTGACGAAACATCTACATCATCTGACTTCCTCGCACACTCAAAAGTCTCGCCAACTGACGCCTGTTTACCAACCACGGTCTCCCAGACACACACGTTTGTAGAGCACATGTCGTGGGCGTTGTTTACGAGCCACGGAGCATATTAATGGATTTTCCATACTCTCAGAGACACCGGGACGTGGAGGCTGGTGTTGAGAGACGAACACGCAGGGACAAGGCTGTACCAACACGTGGTGATTGTTCTTGTTGTTTAAGATTCAGCTACTGGGAACAAAACATTCCAAGTAGCACGGGCTATGGTGAGCCCGTAGTGGACTTACCTGGCACAGGAGAGGGACTGTAACTTCTTAGTTGGCTGGGACGTGTTCTTACTCAAGACTCACATCTTACAACTGATCGATGCAAATTAGAATTTAACATTTGCTTTCGAGCTACATTTTTAGGACTGAAAAAGTCAGAAATTGAAAACACACAGCGATTGGTAAGTACGTGAAACTTGCAGCAATAATATGCAGAGAGCAAGTCACAATAACTTGCTTATAACAACCCAACCCACACGTGTGACATGACAACCCTCACGGGCACAACGCGCGCGCGCACACACACACACACACACACACACACACACACACACACACACACACACACACACACACACACACACACACACACACACACACACACAGACCTGTCCCCTGAAGCTCATATCAAGAGGATAACATCAGCAGCATATGCCAGGTTGGCTAACATAAGAACGGCCTTTAGAAACTTGTGTAAGGAATCTTTCAGAACATTATATACCACATATGTCAGACCAATCCTGGAGTATGCGGCTCCAGCATGGAGTCCCTATCTAGTCAAGCATAAGACTAAACTGGAAAAGGTTCAAAGGTTTGCCACCAGACTAGTACCCGAGCTGAGAGGTATGAGCTACGAGGAGCGACTGCAGGAATTAAACCTCACTTCGTTGGAAGACAGAAGAGTTAGGGGGGACATGATCACCACATTCAAGATTCTCAGGGGAATCGACAGGGTTGATAAAGACAGGCTGTTTAACACAAGGGGCACACGCACTAGGGGACACAGGTGGAAACTGAGTGCCCAAATGAGCCACAGAGATATTAGAAAGAACTTTTTTAGTGTCAGAGTGGTTGACAAATGTAATGCATTAGGAAGCGATGTGGTGGAGGCTGACTCCATACACAGTTTCAAGTGTAGATATGATAGAGCCCATTAGGCTCAGGAAACTGTACACCTGTTGATTGACGGTTGAGAGGCGGGACCAAAGAGCCAGAGCTCAACCCCCGCAAGCACAACTAGGTGAGTACAACTAGGTGAGTACACACACACACACACACACACACACACACACACACACACACACACACACACACACACACACACACACACACACACAACACACACACACACAAAAAAAAATGGGGTGGGGAAAAAAAAAATAGTGTAGTTAGTAAACAGTTGATTGACAGTTGAGAGGCGGGCCGAAAGAGCAAAGCTCAACCCCCGTAAAATACAACTAAGTGAATACACACACACACACACACACACACACACACACACACACACACACACACACACACACACACACACACACACACACACACACACACACACACACCTGGCCACGGGCTCAGAGGGTACGCGAATGTGAGAGACTATCGGAGTAAAGTCCAATCGGGAGAAGTGAAAGGCGGGAAACAACAAAATGAGATGGCATTTATTGGTGATAAATGTGAAGATCGTCCCATTCAAGAGGGAAATGTGCAAGAAAAGCAAAGTAAATCCCTGGTTCAATACACAATGCAGGAAAGTAAGCGAGAAAGCCAGAAGAACAAGGACAAAGTACACAGAACTAGGCAGGCTGTGATTCGTGAGTTCATTTTACCTCAGCCCTCGTGCACACATTGTTACAATGATCTTACTGCAACTGCAGGCGATGAGTCACAATAACGTGGCTAAAGTAAGTTGACCAGACCACACACTAGAAGGTGAAGGGTCGACGACGTTTCGGTCCGTCCTGGACCATTCTCAAGTCGAAAATGGTCCAGGACGGACCGAATCGTCGTCGTCCCTTCACCTTCTAGTGTGTGGTCTGGTCAACTTACTGCAACTGGTCCATAGTAATCTGCAACTGCTTTGATACAACTTTTGTGGAGCGGAACTATCACAATTACGATCCACATTTGCAACATACAAGAAGAGACAGACTCCGCATCTGGAAAGACTTGTGTGCGAGACCTGGGGTCGAGGTGCACCGTGCCACACGGCCCCAGGTTAAGGTGAGGGTTGCAAGACGTACACCAAGATACACTACACTACCCAAAGTAGTGTAGTAGTCCCAGAACTAAGAGGCATGAGTTACGAGGAAAGGCTGCGGGAAATGCACCTTACGACATTGGAAGACAGAAGAGTAAGGGGGAGACATGATGACATGACATGACACGCAAGAAGTACACCAAGATAGCTCTATAACAAAGGACACAATCACCAACAGTGAGCTTGATCTGGACGTCAACCAGGAAGCTTGGTTAAAGATCCACAAACCACTATAAATGTCCCCAGAAAAGTAAGTACCAATGAACAGGCATCAAACATATCTGTAGAGCCGCCAAGCTTCCGCAGAGAATAAGAGACACAGAACAATGAATAAAGTACACACAGAGACTAATCACACTAACGTGACTGGAGCAATGAGACAATCCGTAGGCGCCATGATGACGATAACTGCAGGTTGTAATCCTTATTCCATGTCGTGGTCTAGTCACTAGCGGGTGTGCGTCGGAACACTCACCGCACAGGTTCGAATCCTCGTGAAGTCTCTTGCGGGATTTCTTAATGAATAAAGTAGCGGGGAGTAATTGCATTAGACGACCGGCAGTTGTGAAGGTGTGCCCACCAGTTAACAAAGAGTTGTTGTTGTTGTTGTTATAGATTCAGCTACTCGGAACAAGTTCCAAGTAGCACGGGCTATGGTGAACCCGTAACTTACCTGGCACAGGAGCTGGGCAAGAAGCACGGGCTATGGTTAGCCTCGTGGACAGGAGATGTCTCCCGTGAAAGAGTTGCTTGTACAAGCTTTAAGTATAAATGACCCCTACACCACACCCCCGACCTGCCCACGCGCCGCTACAGGGCTCCACTAACCAGCAAGAACAAAACATTACCAGGAAGACCATCAGGGCACACGCTCCCGCCGCCGGTATTGTTGGCGGGATATTTCCTGGGGAGTGATGACACGCTCTCCTCGCCTCCAAACCCTCCTGTATCACACACACAAATAATTAGTTGTTTTGATTGTGTGCTGTATGGCATGTGGGGTGTTTTAGCTCCCTGTGTGTGTTCGCAGGGTCGGGCTCTTGCTCCTGGACCACGCCTTTTCAGGACGCCTAATGCAATGGTCTCCACACTCGCATGTTCTTTATACTTAAATTTTTAACTTACGTGAAGTTCACGCCACTTTCTGACAAGGTAAGTAGATAGGTAGACCTTTCTACCGTTGTCTCCACCTTCCTCACGGGTCAAGTTCGGTTAAGCACTGGACTTGCCGGAGTACAAGTTCACAGCTCACCTCCAATCCAATACAATGTTGTATTAACATACACAGCATCACATGTCTGTGTCCCTCACGAAGCCTCTTGAAAATAACTTTCAATAAATGCATGATGGAACAATTACAAAATAATTGGAAGATACCACTGGGAATTAGGTGCGTCTTGTACGCCGGTAAATACGATATTTCGTTTTTGTCTACTTTTCCACTGCCTATTAGGATCCTATATGTCAAGATCATTACCCCTCTCTCCCATGTGTACGTGCGCGCTTGTCTCAGTCTAGATGTGCTTGCAGAGTCAAGCGCCAGCACTTAAAGTCAACCTTTTCAATATTAATAGTTCAATTAAATTACTTATTTCATTTTCTTATTATATATATATTTAAAATTTGTGTATAGATAACTTCATGTAAACCATTATACTGATTTACAACTAACGCTGAAAAAGCCGACACTGTTGTTCCTAACTTTAAACGTTGTCTACTTAGAAATTCGTCTGTCTACTGTCTACTTGGAAATTTCCACTAAGAATCTTGTATGTTGTTATCATGTTTCCTCTATTTGTTCTTACCTCAGGTATGGTAAAATCCCGTTCCAAGACTCTTCATAATTTTCTTGCTTTTTGTTTTGTTTTAGACAGACGCTCCATGTCGACGATCCTTCCTGGTTATCTTGTGGTGGTTCCGAGGATCAATGTCTCCGCGGCCCTGTCTCTGACCAGACCTCCTGGATGACAGCGTATGGTTGGTTGATACCTGGTTGATGGGGTTCTGGGAGTTCTTCTACTCCCCAAGCCCGGCCCGAGGCCAGGCTTGACTTGTGAGAGTTTGGTCCACTAGGCTGTTGCTTGGAGCGGCCCGCAGGCCCACATACCCACCACAGCCCGGCTGGTCCGGAACTCCTTGGAGGAATAAATCTAGTTTCCTCTTGAAGATGTCCACGGTTGTTCCGGCAATATTTCTTATGCTTGCTGGGAGGACGTTGAACAACCGTGGACCTCTGATGTTTATACAGTGTTCTCTGATTGTGCCTATGGCACCCCTGCTCTTCACTGGTTCTATTCTGCATTTTCTTCCATATCGTTCACTCCAGTACGTTGTTATTTTACTGTGTAGATTTGGGACTGGCCCTCCAGTATCTTCCAGGTGTATATTATTTGATATCTCTCTCGTCTTCTTTCTAGTGAGTACATTTGGAGAGCTTTGAGACGATCCCAATAATTTAGGTGCTTTATCGCGTCTATACGTGCTGTATATGTTCTCTGTATTCCCTCTATTTCAGCAATCTCTCCTGCTCTGAAGGGGGAAGTGAGTACTGAACAGTACTCAAGACGGGACAGCACAAGTGACTTGAAGAGTACAAGCATTGTGATGTGATCCCTGGATTTGAAAGTTCTCGTAATCCATCCTATCATTTTTCTGGCTGTCGCAATATTTGCTTGGTTATGCTCCCTAAACGTTAGGTCGTCAGACATCATTATTCCCAAATCCTTTACATGCTGTTTTCCTACTATGGGCACATTTGATTGTGTTTTGTACTCTGTATTATGTTTAAGGTCCTCATTTTTACCGTACCTGAGTACCTGGAATTTATCACTGTTAAACATCATGTTATTTTCTGATGCCCAGTCGAAAACTTTATTAATATCAGCTTGAAGTTTTTCAATGTCTTCAGCCGAGGTAATTTTCATACTGATTTTTGTGTCATCTGCAAAGGATGATACGAAGCTGTGACTTGTATTTTTGTCTATATCTGATATGAGAATAAGGAAAAGCAGCGGTGCAAGGACTGTACCCTGAGGTACAGAGCTTTTAACTGCACTTGGACTAGATTTTATATGGTTGACCGTTACTCGCTGAGTCCTGTTTGACAGAAAACTGAGTATCCAGCGTCCTACTTTACCGGTTATTCCCATTGACTTCATTTTGTGTGCTATCACGCCATGGTCACATTTATCGAAAGCCTTTGCGAAGTCCGTGTATATCACATCAGCATTCTGTTTTTCTTCTAATGCCTCAGTGACTTTATCGTAGTGCTCAAGTAGCTGTGAGAGGCACGATCTTCCCGCTCGAAATCCATGTTGGCCTGGGTTGTGAAGGTCATTGGTCTCCATGAAATTGGTGACCTGACTCCTAATCACTCTCTCAAATACTTTTATTATGTGCGATGTCAGTGCAACTGGTCTATAATTCTTTGCCAATGCTTTGCTCCCTCCCTTGTGTAGAGGGGCTATGTCTGCTACTTTAAGTGCATCTGGTATCTCTCCCGTGTCCAAGCTCTTCCTCCACACTATACTGAGTGCCTGTGCTACCGGCACTTTGCATTTCTTTATAAATATTGAATTCCATGAGTCTGGACCTGGGCCGAGTGCATGGGCATGTTTTCAATTTCTCTTTCAAAATTTAGTGCGCTCGTGTTGATATCAGTTATATTTACAGGGGTTTGGATATCACGCATAAAGAAATTGTCTGGATCTTCTACTTTCATGTTGTTTATTGGAGTGCTAAACATGTCCTCATACTGCTTTTTTAGGATTTCACTAATTTCTTTGTCATCCTCCGTGTATGAACCTTCACTTGTACGAATAGGTCCAATACTGGCAGTAGTTTTTGCTTTTGATTTCGCATATGTGAGGAAGTATTTTGGATTTTTCTTTATTCCTGAATTGCTTTCC
>WNGS01165318.1:13082409-13112878 GCA_020271785.1 Procambarus virginalis | reverse complement strand
GGGTGTGGTAGCCGGAGGACCCCCGCGGGTGACGACCAAGAGCCAGGAGCACCAGAGTGGCGTGAGGTTGGCCAGTCAGAACATTATCGATTGTTCCCAAGTCAGCTTCCCGGTCAGAGTGAGACGTTTGGTCCGCTTCCTTACACCCGATGCTGGTGTTCGCCTGGCAGTAAATATGTATATGGTAATTACTAAAGTGTTTAAATTTACATACTGAGGATAGGAAACCATAATGTGTAATACAATTTTTGGTTCCTGTCTAGTAAATGCTTTTTTATAATTGCTTATACCTCAAAGGTATCGAAAATGGCTATTATTCCCCTGGAGACCTGCCACCAGCCTTCAGGTAACCTTCAAGTCTTCTCTAAGCTATCTAAGGCAAAGTCCAAAGCAAAGTCTGAGGGGATAATAGCCATTTTCACTACTTTGGAGGCATAAGCAATTATAAAATAACAACTACCCAGAGACTAAAAAATTAAAATTTTATATAGTGCAATCAGAGGACGCGAGGCGGGAAATCCCACCATTATGTAGGATGACCCAGAGTGTGGGCGCCTCTCAACACCCTCGCGCCCAGGCTGTGGGCGCCCCACTCCCACATGCCTCGCCACCTACAATACAGGTGTCTAATAGGGACCCCCGTAGTAAATACAGGTGTCTAATAGGGACCCCCGTAGTAAATAAGAGCCAGAGGAAGAAAATAGGATACTCCTCGGGTGGAAGTTTGCAAATGGGAGGAAATAAAACTCAGATTGTCGTTCACTCTAAAGGTAATGAGTCATTAAAACTTGTGCATGTTTTAAACAGCTGGAAGATAGTCAGGTTGAAGTGGCTATTATTCTCTGAGAACTGGAGAGTCTCACACACAGCACTCCTGCTGCTGCTGCTGCTACTACTGCTGCTGCTGCCGCTGCTGCTGCTGCCGCTGCTGCTGCTGCTGCTGCTGCTGCTACTACTGCTGCTGCTGCTGCCGCCGCCGCTGCTGCTGCTGCTGCTGCTGCTACTACTGCTGCTGCCGCCGCCGCTGCTGCTGCTGCTGCTGCTGCTACTACTGCTGCTGCCGCTGCTGCTGCTGCTGCTGCTACTACTGCTGCTGCTGCTACTACTACTACTGCTGCTGCTGCTGCTGCTGCTACTACTGCCGCTGCTGCTGCCGCTGCCGCTGCTGCTGCTGCTGCTGCTTCTGCTGCTGCTGCCGCTGCTGCTGCCGCTGCCGCTGCTGCTGCTGCTGCTGCTGCCGCCGCCGCTGCTGCTGCTGCTGCCGCCGCCGCTGCTGCAGCTGCTACTACTGCTGCTGCCGCTGCTGCTGCTGCCGCTGCTGCTGCTGCTGCTGCTGCTGCTGCTGCTACTGCTGCTGCGCTGCTGCTGCTGCTGCTGCTGCTACTGCTGCTGCTGCTGCTACTACTGCTGCTGCTGCTGCTGCTGCTACTACTGCTGCTGCCGCTGCTGCTGCCGCTGCTGCTGCTGCTGCTGCCGCTGCTGCTGCTGCTGCTGCCGCTGCTGCTGCTGCTGCTGCTGCTGCTGCTGCCGCTGCTGCTGCTGCTGCTGATGCTACTACTGCTGCTGCCGCTGCTGCTGCTGCTGCCGCCGCCGCTGCTGCTGCTGCTGCTGCTGCTGCTGCTGCTGCTACTACTGCTGCTGCCGCCGCCGCCGCCGCTGCTGCTGCTAGTGCTGATAGTATTAGTGCTGCTGCTTTTGTTTGTGCTGCTCTTTGCAACTGCTGACGGTGCTAGTGCTGCTGCTGTTGTTGTTGCTAGTGCTAGCGATGGTTGTAGTGGTGCTGACGGTGCTGCTGTAGTACAGTATACAGCACTACAGCATAGGTAACATAAAAAGGTAGCTGGTGAAGGAAAATATAAGAAACACAATTTTAAACCAAGGGCACAAGTGAAGGACTTCCAACCAATTAAATGTTTTCTCGATATTGTTTGAAAGCATTTTCCATGCCAATACAGCCGAGTCTCAGGGTGTTGAGCCTACCCTGTGCCTTGTATTTGACCTCGTAAATATAGGCTCGTTACTCCAGCAAGCAGTTACGAATGAAAAAAAAACTTACAGACGATTTACAACTGGTGACATTCGAATATTTATTGAACAAGTGCTTCGCTGATGTCCTTTGTTCGAACCTCACATCTGTAAATGTTTACAGATGTGAGGTTCCTCACAATGAGCCATTTTCTGTTTTAAATATTACCGAAAACTGAAACGGCAAAAAATAGCGACACGTGTAAGAAATTGATAAAACTGGATCTTACATGTTAGAGGTCTTCCTCCATGTTAGGAACCTGCATGGGGTCAAGTTGACGTGGAGCCCGACTGTGGAGAGGACAATTAACACCAGAGTGTCGAGAACATTAGCGGAGAAGAATATTGATTTTCAGTGATTCGGTGAGATGTGTAGTTTTAGGAATTCAGTGACTATCGTTATTCAGTAGAGATAAGTGATTCAGCAAGAATTTATTTGTTTAATATTAATTTTCCGTATTGAAAGTGCCGTACAGATTCTGACATTTAGTTTTATTATATATAATTCCATGTTTTGATTAACTTTCGATACAGCGTCGCAGAATTAAACGTTCAGTCTATTTCATTTTTATTTAACATTTATTTTGTGTTCATGTTCACATAATGTCGTTCCTTTGTTCCCATATTTCAGTTCAGTTCTATTTCGTATCTTTCTATATTCTTTCCGCACCATTGCCGTTCCCATTTCCATATTTTAAATTCATGATTCCCAGAATTCCTATTCCCAGTTATTCATGGAAGTTTTATTACTTAATACAGGTGTTACAACCTGTCAACGTCATCGACTATCACCTCTCTCTCTCTCTCTCTCTCTCTCTCTCTCTCTCTCTCTCTCTCTCTCTCTCTCTCTCTCTCTCTCTCTCTCTCTCTCTCTCTCTCTCTCTCTCTCTCTCTCTCTCTTCTCTCTCCTTTTTTTAATTAAGACTAGAGTTCATTAGGGCTGTCGATTGAAGTACCGAGTGAAACTGCAAGTAAGAGCTGTTCCTAATTCCATATTTCACTTTATCGTCAATAATACATTTTATTAACATAACCAAACGTAATGAAACCTAATCTAACCAAAGCAAACCAAACCTTAACCTAACCATGGATAGAGAGTAGATAATAGCACAAATTATGTCATCGTTCCCAATCTATTCCCTAGAGGGGATCCTCCTCCCTATAGAATTACCCCAAGCAACCCAAACCTTCCCAAAGTCTTTTAGAAATATGTAAATATAGAAGAAATGTAACATATTTACTTATAGTAATATTGGTGCTGAATACAGAATGTAAAAAACATAATTTTACTCAGTACTCATGCTGAGTACTATAATACTAACGATTTACTCTGGATTCTAATAGGTGGTGAGTGATGCTAAATGAAGTCGACGGGCCACTGTTACTTTATTCACCCTCATGTTCTTGTTTTATAATGTTAGAAAAAAGGTCGACGAGGGACTAGAATTGTGGACAGTGATTGGCGCCACCCATCACCAGTTTAAACCCATCCTCCTAGAATTTAAGTACTTATTGGTGCATTCGACCAAATAGTTACTCTATGTACTGTTAAGCCAAAAAAAGTTCACATTTTGTACGATTAATTTTATAGAGTCCAAGAAAAATAATAAAACCAAACCCTTAAGTTTGGTTTTAGCTTTTAGCTAAGATAGGATTGCTTGAACCGGATAGGTCAAGCTTTTTAGTTATATTTCCGGTTCGCTAATACAAAACGCTAACTTTTTGGAACAGTTGAACAGAGTTCAACAGTTCATATTGGTAAGTGTGAACAAGGGCAATCGTTTTAGGATAATGTTTTCACTTTTTACATTCAGGAGCAACATTATAGTAAGGAAATATGTTATACATTTTCTTGACCAAAGTAATTCTGAGAGACCTCGGGTGGTTTAGACAATTCTGCGGACCCGGGGACCTGGTTTGAAATCGGTTGGCGGGTCGTGTCCCAGGAAAAACTAATTGGGTGAGGCTTAAGATGAGCTGCAGGAGCTCCGAGTCTGACAACAAGAATCATAAGTTTTCCTCTCCTGTGCCCACACGTGGAAACAATCCCATTAATAGTTCTTTACTGGAAGTTGTTGACATTTAGAAATGTAAAATATTTATGATTAAACAATGTATTAATATACTTAGAGATGTACAATTAGAAACTTGCAGTGCCAGCGGTGGGAAAACTACTAGAGTGAAATAAATAAAACGAGTGGAAATCAGATTACAGTAAAGAATGTGCGGAGACTGAGGAGTGGAAGGTGGCAGCTACGGCCCCGGCGGCCCGGTGACCAGGCCGTGGGCGGACCTCACCGTCTTCAGAACACGCTCGGGTTTCTAAAGACCCCCAGCAACGTTGCAACAACATCCAGCAACGTTGGGGTAGCCCGGGAGAGACGAGGGCGTTGTGATGAGGATACGTGAGGGAATAGGAATGAGAGAGTACATAAGGAAAAGGGGGTACTTATAATAAACAAAAATGGAGAGGAAATTACATCAATAAATACTCCGTGCCTGGGCTGGACTGGACGGTAGAGCGACGGTCGCGCTTCCTGCATGTTGACGTTCAATCCCGGACCATCCAAGTGGTTGGGCACCATTCCTTCCCCCCGTCCCATCTGAAATCTTTATCCTGATCCCTTCCAAGTGCTATATAGTCGTAATGGCTTGGCGCTTTTTCCTGATAGCTCCCTTCTCTTCCACGTCCAGTTCAGAAGTAACTTGATAGTAAAATTCCCGGGCGCAAAAGACAATATTTTATTACTTCAGAGAGTGAAGTGGAAATGCTGGATACAAGCGACTAAATGGTTGTGGCAGGTTTAACATCATCCTACACAGAGACGCACAGACACAAGGCAACCGTCGTAAAGAGAGATCCAGGAGGCTCTGGCTGCATCTTTTATGAGAGGTGGAGGAAGGTGGGAGGCTGAGAGGCAGTAAACCTTACCCACTCCATCTACTACCTGACACCCCAAGACCTCCATTATTATCACTCCATCTAAAGCATCCTCCAACGCTCCCTCCATCCGACAGCAATAATATGATATAAGATAACCAGTAACAACAAAGTGATAACTTATAAGAAGTATTAACTACAAGATAACCAGACCGTGATGGGTGTTCCCAACCAGGTACCAACATCAGTTCCTTTTTCATCAGTAAAATACCAATTACAGGTATCTTGCGGTGCTGCTCTGGGAACAGTCTCCCTCCCTCCATCCCAAGCGGCCTCAACTCATCCCTTACCCCCCCCCCTTCACCTCTCCACCTCACGACTGCTCAACATCAGCAAAATGTTGTTATGTTCCTCTTGACACCTGGACTATTACTTTCAAACAACGATAATTTCTTACTTTCTGATAATTTCTTCTTTTCTGATAAAGATAATTTCTTCGCCTGCCTCTCTCTCTTCCTCCCCTGCTGCTATCTTCCTTCCTTGCCCCTATCTTCCTTCCCTGGCCATCTCTTCCTACGCTGTTACGAACCAGGTAATTACCTGATTCTCATTGATAATTACATATGTAGGATAAAATATTATCACACCTCAGTTTAACTAATGGATGAAATTTGCATGTTATTGTTGTTGCATACTTAGTTATTTTATATTTGCATCACGCTGACGTATATCAGTGATGACAGTGTAGCATATTGAAGCGTAATTATTCAATTGTATGAGCATGGTCACGCCTGTGGAGTAGACCTGTACTGTACCTGTCAGGAGAGTGAGTCTGGTGTGAGCGTCGCTGTTGGAAATTCTGCATTGTATTATATCATGTATTATATTCTCTTTAACAACGTCATTGTTACTGGGTTATTTTCTAGATGTATAAGTAGTACATCTTTTTGTGTAAACGTGTTTGTAATAATCTCAGTGTTCAAGTGTGTGTGTTATGAGGTTTTTGACAGTCTTGGTGACTGGTGTTGGTGGTGGAGCCAGTCAGTGTGAGGGAGGAGCGACTCAGCAGGGTAGTTCGGCTTGGGGTGACTGGAAGTTAATTTTTTGTTAAATATAGTGTGAAGTGTTCTACAGTTTAACTGTTGCTTTGTGTTTGGGTTTACATGCTTATGAAGTGTAAGACATTTTTCCTGTTTACATAATATCAGTGGTCCTCAGCCCTTATTTTTAATTAAATTTAATTAAGCATGTCAGTCATATTTTCTTGTATCATTTGTATTATGTCCTTACCCTAGAGTAAAGTGTTAGTTCCATTTTACCATTGTGTTTCTGATGCCTAGATGTTAACAGGCTACTGTGGTTTGGTTAACTGTGACGGGGGAATACGAGCATAGCCAAGAGGCGTAGGTAACACCCTACCCATACCTTCCTACCTTGCCCCCTCTTATCCTCCACTGCTATTTTCACCCTCCCCTGCTCGTCTCCCCTTCCACTGGCCCCCTCCTTCCCTCTGCCTATCTCCCTCCCACCCCTACACAGCACCACCTGCCATGTCCCTCTCCTCCTCCGGGTCACAAGCACAAGCACCAACTCTTTGTGGGTGACAAGCAGATTGACGGTGTCTCAAGCCCAAGTGGAGGCGGGACCTAGAGCCAGATCTGGCTCTCCGCAGGCACCAGTAAGTAATATCCATCCACACTCTTGCCCCACAACACCATCATGCCGGATGTTTAAACATGCACATACGTTTGCATGGATATTACAGTATTCCACCTATCATCAGTACATATTACCATATGATAATTGTTCACCAGTAGTTATGCATTCAGTCTCTACAAACAGAGCGACGGTCTCGCTTCATGCAGGTCGGTGTTCAATCCCCGACCGTCCAAGTAGTTGGGTACCATTCCATCCCCCCGTCCCACCCCAAATCCTTATCCTGACCCCTCCCAAGTGCTATAGAGTCGTAATGGCGTAGTACTTCGCCCTTGAGAATTGCGCCCCCTCCCACAGTCTATATAAGGCCACCATACTGGTATTGGTGGCCTTATATTGGTAGCCTTTCGTAAACCTTTTATGTGTTTTTAAGAGAGAATGTGTATGTCTGTTCAAAGTTGGAGGCCAGATGGTTGCTGTTAGTCTCACGCAACCTTTCATGGTGAATTATGATTGTATGGCGAGTGTCATAGGGTGGCTGAGAAGGGGGGGGGTCAACTCCGATGCCCCTCTTTAAGTAGGATTGGCTCCTATTGCAACAATCAATGACTACTGTGAAGTCTGTGGGTTTTATTTGTCCATAAAGTGTTTTACCAGATTTTTCTGCTATTATCAACGTTGATTCAACATCGAAAACATTTATTCAACATTACTTGAGCAAGCTTTGCCCACTGGGAGAGAGAGAATGAGAAGGATAAAGGGAGAGAGGGAGGGAGAATGGGAGAGAGAGATAATGGAAGGGAGGGGAGAGAATCAGAGACCCAGGCACTTGACTTCAGTGTTGCACAACCTGGTGGCGCTGCCACCCACAGGGAATCAGCTAAATCCCGTAAGTACTGAGAACTGGATCACCACTACAATTTTGTCCCCATTGCTTCTGAGACACTCGGCGCCTGGGTTAAGAATGCTACCAGTTTTTTTAAGGAACTGAGTTCTAGGCTAATTGAAACAAGAGACTCCTCTAGAGCTGCCAGCTTCATTTTCCAGCGCCTCAGCGTGGCGATACAGAGGGGCACACTGCATTCATGGTTCCTGCCCGCCATCTGAGGAGCTGGAGGAACTCGACAACTTGTGATAATCATCTTTGTACCCTATATGTAACTCCTCCTTTTTTGTAACAAAGTTTAAATAAAACATATATATATATATATATATATATATATATATATATATATATATATATATATATATATATATATATATATATATATATATATGTTATTAAATATGACCGAAAAAGTAAGATTAATAATTCTAACACGAATTTTCTCAATTTTCCTTATGTTTGTTTTTACTGATGACGGTAAATGAAAAATCAATTCTTAGAGAATTGATTTTTCATTTACCGTCATCAGTAAAAACAAACATAAGGAAAATTGAGAAAATTCGTGTTAGAATTATTAATCTTACTTTTTCGGTCATATTTAATAACATATGTCTACAGGAAAGACTGCTACCAAAATATACTAATATATATATATATATATATATATATATATATATATATATATATATATATATATATATATATATATATATATATATATATATATATATATTCTCACTGAAAACTCACACCCCAGAAGTGACTCGAACCCATACTGCCATGAGCAATGCAACTGGTATTTACAGGAAATACCTGTAAATACAGGTATTTACAGGAGTCACTTCTGGGGTGTGAGTTTTCAGTTACATATAGTCCTGGGGACCATTCAGGCTTGTTCGCATATATATATATATATATATATATATATATATATATATATATATATATATATATATATATATTTAGTGTATCCATAGGATATACCATAGTATATATAGGTTATACCATAGTACCGGGTAGTATATCAATAGGATATATACCACTGGGTCTTGGGATATATTAGTTGAGAAATGTCATGTTTGATATTAATGATATTTTAACATAATTATGCCAGTATGAATAACACTAATTATTGATACGGACATTACAGATATGATATTAATAATAATTATAATAAGGAGAAAATCAGTTGAGGCCGTGAGGAGGATTTGAACCTTTGCTCTGGGTTATCCCACGCAACGCCTTAGACCACTGCACCACGACATAGCAAAAGCATTGCAACATGGGATTAAACTGAATCCTCTAGGGTCCCTGAGGCTTCCAGTGAAGCCTCAGGGAGTTTGTACTGAAGCCTCAGGAATCTTGGAGGATACAGTTGAATCCCAGATTACAATGCTTTTGACCATGTCGTGGTATTGTGGCCTAAGGCATTTGCTTAGGAGTATCCAGAGCATAGGTTCGAATCGTCTTCATGACTCCTACTGATTTTCTCACTGATACATCACGTTAATCCTTGTGAATTAATGTGATTTTTGTTTATTAAGGACCCTTGTTTTAGGCTTAGAATGTTTTAGATCTACATCACCTAGAAAGTGTTGTGACACTGTTAGTGTTGAAGTGTTGCAGGACACACTTGCTCAACTGTCTTTTCCTGCTCCAGACACCTGTATGAGCTTGACTCAGGCATCAGATGTTGCAGGAAAAAGTGGCGGGGAGGTTAGTTCCTTTGTAAGGGTTACCTAATATAACTGGATGTTTCAGTAAAGGCAAGATTTTAGTTAATATATTTATTATGCACCCCATACCCATCTTGTGGGAGGTGGTGGAAGGGTTACAGAGGCACATAATGGGCTCAGGGACTGAACCCAACAATTCATTTAGCTAAGCAAGTTACAAACTCGATGAGCTAGTTACAAAATTCAATGCACATCGTCACGTCAACAATGGGCTCGAGATCGACCACAAGTACAGTTTCTAAGTTAAGCAACTGACATATGTGGAGAGCTATCTTGAGGTTATCTTGAGATGATTTCGGGGCTTTAGTGTCCCCACGGCCCGGTCCTCGACCAGGCCTCCACCCCCAGGAAGCAGCCCGTGACAGCTGACTGACACCCAGGTACCTATTTTACTGCTAGGTAACAGGGGCATAGGGTGAAAGAAACTGCCCATTGTTTCTCGCCGGCGCCTCGGATCGAACCTAGGACCACAGGATCACAAGTCCAGCTTGCTGTCCGCTCGGCCGACCGGCTCCCTAAGCTAGTCTAAGCATTGTGAGCAAGTGTCACAATTGATATGTTTGTCCTGGACACCGCCCCCCATCCAGTGGGGCAGCGATGGATAGGTTACAATCATTTAGTTACTACCTACAGTTAGCAAACTGGGGATATTTGGCTGAGATTTCTGGTAGCAGATAATTTTGAATGAAATATTACACATCTCTGGAGCATTTGTTATAGAATTGTCTTCGAATTCACGTATCTTTTTCGCACTCCATCACATAGTGACGGAGGGTGTGCGAATAATTTGTTGACACAGTTTACATTTGGTCAGGTCTATATCAGCAGAATGAGAACTCCCAGAGATACATGTAACCGAGTCTAAGCCAAGCAGTAGTAACATCTAGAATAGATATCTTACTGACTTTATTGGATGAACCATAGAGTGTGGCTCCTCTTGCATGATAGTATGATGATAAATGGAATTACTAGTGTCGAGTAAAGGCAATGTGGTAGAGACTTTCATACCGGCCCAATGCTGTAATTCTGTTGATTCGTATCTAATTGTTATATTATTATTACTACTAGTATTATTTATTATTATCATTATTATTATTATTATTATTTTTAATACTAAAGATAATAATAATTATTATTATTATTAATGCTGCAAATAACATAGTAATAATTATCATCATCATCATTACTGGGGGTGAGTTTGTGATGATGAGTGACCATCAGGTCAGTAGTTCAGAGCTGGGGTAATTACCGTGGTCAGACGACACGTGTTTGATGCTATACTTTCTGCAGTGGAAAATATGCAAAAGCCATTACGGAGTTTGAAAATGGAAGCATTTTGAAGCGAATGAATGCGTTTCGTATTTAATTTAAACACAAGTGCTGCGAATTTTTAAGTTTGAAATTACAAAACAGAATTCTCCATTGTATGTGGCATTACACAAATGACATCTGCAATTTATAAAAAGACTGAGAATTTTTTTAGGTCCACTTTTTGTCTGTTTGAATCTCGCTTTTTTATAATAACAAAAATTTTGCAAATATTTTGTAGCAGTAGACAATTATTTGTTTGTTTAACACTTATCTCATTTTCTATTTCATTCATTTGAAGGTTTAATAACAAATTACGAAGTCAAGTGCCTCTTCTACTTCCCAGTACCCGCAGCCCTATGGAAGAGTATCGTGGTTGAGTCATCCATTACTCACAACACTCACGTAATTAATCAATATTCACACACACATACACATATATATATATATATATATAATATATATATATATATATATATATATATATATTATATATATATATAAAGGGAAGGTGGGGGTGGTAGGAGAAAAGCACACAGAAACTGTATTGGAGGGGACCTACTTCCTCCAATGCGTTATGTGTGATTTCCTCCGAGGTATGGGTCCCCCTTCTTCCAGCCAGAGGTGGTACTCCTTCTATTTTGATATATATATATTATATATATATATATATTATATATATATATATATATATATATATATATATATATTATCTATATATGTATATTATATATATATATATATATATTATATATATATATATATATTATATTACAAAATTTATGTCTCCTACTTTGACAGGAGTAAGATAGGTGCTGTAGAAAACTTGTGTTATTAAGCACATAAACACTGAAGGTGATGCCCCAGTTGTACTAGCAAGCTCGGGTCAAGCCAGATTCTAAATATCTCTCGTTTGCCTCGAACAAAAATGCAGTTTATTGCTTTCATGGTGTTCCCCCGCGGTTTTTACTTAGCTGAGCCGAGTGTTTAATAATCTGCATCATATCGCCGGACTTATCCGTCTAATGATCTCGATAAGTGTCCGGTGACGCTTAAATTCTCTTATGGCGTGTATTCAAGTTTAACGTTCAGGCATTAAATTTTACCGATTCTTTGGCAAGTAGCGTGTGTTGGGGATCTGTTTGTATAGGTGTGGGCTGGCCGGCCCGGGGTATGTGACCACGGCCACAGGTCCGGGGAGACGTATGACTTCAGACCAAAGCATGCTTTCCACAAACGCATGCCTCCGACCAACACATGCCTCCGAACAACGCATGCTCCCACCAACACATGCCTCCCACCAACACATGCCTCCGACCAACACATGCCTCCGACCAACACATGCCTCCGAACAAACGCATGCCTCCGACCAACACATGCCTCCGACAAACACATGCCTCCGACCAACGCATGCCTCGACCAACGCATGCCTCCGACCAACGCATGCCTCCGACCAACACATGCCTCCGAAAACGCATGCCTCCGACCAACACATGCCTCCGACAAACACATGCCTCCGACCAACGCATGCTCCGACAAACACATGCCTCCGACCAAACACATGCCTCCGACCAACACATGCCTCCGACCAACACATGCTCCGACCAACGCATGCCTCNTCCACACACTAGAAAGTGAAGAGACGACGACGTTTCGGTCGTGCTGGACCATTATCATGTCTGGTGATGGATAGAGAGTGTGGCATAGACAAATATGGCAGGAAAGTGATGTGCTAGACGAGGTGCAGGTAAGAGAAAGGAAAAGATGAGAGTAAGATGACAGGCAGGAATGGGATGAAAGGTTAGAATAAGAAGAGGGGTTAAAATAAGATGAATAGTAAAAAAGAGAAAAGGTAAGAATAAGAGAAAATGGAAAGAATAAGTGAATCAGGTAATGAAAATGAAAGGTAAGAAGTATGGAAAAAAATTAATTGTAAAATGTATAAACAAGAAAAAAAATTAGAAAAACAGGAAGCAAAAATAAAGAAAAGAAATACTACAAGAAGCCAAAAACGACAAGAAAGAAACTTAGTAAGGTGAGAGACAAAGGAAAGAGACTGGAGGAGGCAAAGTTTACGTCAGCTCACGTTTGTTAAGAAGGTTAGAGCATTTGATTATGTACCGTGAAAGAGAAGACTCAATGGCAACAAAGCCAGGACAAAGATTCATGTTAGCAAGTTGTGCATCAGAGCCGATTACACAAGAAGGAGTTTGTGAGGAGTAGAGGCAGTATATATTTATTTTCTGAACGCATTATAAGGTCTACGGACTCGGCGCGGCACATTTCACATACACAGACTACGCAAAGGGCCCGTGTCCCCCCTTTCATGGAGGCTGTGCGCCGACCCTGACCACCCCTCCCTCACCTCCTCCCTCCCAGTCACTCGTGATAAAACCAACATTAATCTTGCAACGTTTAATGAAGCTATCCCCAAGCGTCTGGCCTCCAGCCAAACAGACATACATTCTTATATACTTCAGATGTTGTGGGTGTTGATGAAGGTTACCCCGTCAGTTCCCTTGCGAGGGGATGGGACAGTTCGAACGAGAGAGAGAGGAGACGAGAGTGAGTGAGAGAGCGCCAGAAGTATTATACGCCATCAAATTTGACCATACAGATCATCCGTCCGAGAAATGGTTACCAAACCTAACACTTGCATATGTACGATACAATTTTAATTTAATAGGCGTTCTAATCTAATCAACCCGCCTAACCTAACGATGCAGATGACAGACGCTGTATCGCGATGGCGGACACTGTTTAACAGTGTCCACCATCGGCCTCGGAGGGAAGACTAACGGAATGACAGACGAGAGAAGATTACATAAGGAACTTAAGAAGGAAGGAAGGAATAGCGAAGGCTAGAGGAAAGGTCGGAAGGGGGCGAAAGCAGAAGAGGGAGAATGGGAATAAGCAGAAGACTGTAAAGAAGGAAGTAGGTGTAACACTTTTTGGTTTATTTTAATTGTGTAAAATGTGTAAGGGTGTCTAATTTCTTGTGTGAATACGTGTTGTGTGTGTGACCGCTGATGGACTGTGGCAGCGAAAGGAGGCTTAAATGTGTCTAGACCAGGCCAGGAGGGTCTGGCTGTGTCTAGACCAGGCCAGGAGGGTCTGGCTTTGTTTAGATCTCAGTATAAGCCATGAGACTGTGTCAGTTACTGGGCGTCAGATGAAAACCAGGAGCAGGTGCATATATGTGAGAAATAGAGTGAGAGTAGAGAGATGGAGAAAGAGAGAAGTCAAGACTGACTTAGTATGAAGAAGGAGTGTGAAACTAGCTCATCTATTAAGGAACTTTGAGTTCGAAGATGAGTGACGCTATGTGGCTGGAGTCAAGGTCTCTTTGCCATAAAAAAACAGTAGCCCGTTGTTAACTATTAAGAAGTCTGGAGAAAGAGAAGGAAGTTTCTCTGAATTATGCCAGGACTCCTAGGGTGGTGTTCCCTTGCAGAAGGATAGTACGAACAGTTCTGTCAATCAGAAACTAGGTAAGTGTGGAAAGTCATGTTATTCTTTGGGATAGTATACTCAGTTATATTTTCCAATCTTAGGTTTTCAGTGAGTTAAAAGTTAAACTCCCCCCCCCCAATCCCCCGCCTAAGTGAAATTCATAATTTCCCCTTTATGTTACGAGGTATTAATAGTTGTAATGATTGATGAATGTACCAAGGAGATGGGTCCAACTGTGGGCTTTGATTTTTGTATGTAGGGAAGTATAGATGATCGCTGGTCCAAGCTCTATGTGGGTTAATGTTGGGAATATCTGGTGAAGACTACTTTTGTTGGATAAACGTAGGCGCTCTCAGACCCCAGGACACTACAGGCGCTCTCAGACCCCAGGACACTACAGGCGCTCTCAGAGACCAGGACATTACAGGCGCTCTCAGAGACCAGGACACTACAGGCGCTCTCAGACCCCAGGACACTACAGGCGCTCTCAGAGACCAGGACATTACAAGGCGCTCTCTGAGACCAGGACACTACAGGCGCTCTCAGACACCAGGACACTACACCCTGGAAACACAAACCGAAACTGTCTCTATTTTCCGCTTGTTACAACTTGTAATAAAGTTGTAATATCTTGGCTTAACGTGTTTATGACAGATTAGAACGTTGTGACAACTTGCTATATTGGTTGTTATAACTGGTTAGGAGGTGGTAAAACTTGTTCGAACGTTGTACCAACGTCGTAGTTTCGGTGCGTGTTTGGCGGGCAGGCACTCTCAGACACCAGGATACTACAGGCTCTCAGACACAGGACACTACAGGCTCTCAGACACAGGACACTACAGGCTCTCAGACACCAGGACACTACAGGTGCTCTCAGAGACCAGGACATTACAGGCGCTCTCAGAGACCAGGACACTACAGGCGCTCTCAGACACCAGGACACTACAGGCGCTCTCAGACACCAGGACACTACAGGCGCTCTCAGACACCAGGACACTACAGGCGCTCTCAGACACCAGGACACTACAGGCGCTCTCAGACACCAGGACACTACAGGCGCTCTCAGACACCAGGACACTACAGGCGCTCTCAGACACCAGGACACTACAGGCGCTCTCAGACACCAGGACACTACAGGCGCTCTCAGACACCAGGACACTACAGGCGCTCTCAGACACCAGGACACTACAGGCTCTCAGACACAGGACACTACAGGTGCTCTCAGACACCAGGACACTACAGGTGCTCTCAGAGACCAGGACACTACAGGTGCTCTCAGAGACCAGGACACTACAGGCTATCAGACACAGGACACTACAGGCTATCAGACACAGGACACTACAGGCTATCAGACACAGGACACTACAGGCTCTCAGACACAGGACACTACAGGCTCTCAGACACCAGGACAAGTTCATAGTAGTTTACCAGTTTGAAGAGAGTTACAAGCTGTTAAAGTATTGTCAAGTGCGCCTCAGTTTCACAAGTTACCCGAAAGCTTGCAAAGTTTGCGGGTAGTTTTTCGTGCAAGCAGAGTAGTGTTGTGCAGGACTGCGCTCCAAGGTGGACTTTGTGATGGTGTTGAGTTGGCAGAGTAGTGGAGGAGCCGCGTGTGTTGAATTCTCTTAATGATGTCAGTGTGACGTCTTGGGTGTGTTTTACCAGGAACCCGACAGTGTGAACCTCACTCCTGCTAAACTAACACAACATCACTCATGCATTAACCACTTAATGAGAAATATGTTGGGCTTAAGGCCTGGCAGCCTCTGGAGGGCTGTTAAGGCCACAAAGGTGCTTACTAACTCATTGGCAAGTATACTCTATTCGTGAGCACAGTCTACGACGAAAGTAAACTCTCAGTGTATACGCACCTCTCAGTGTAAATGCCTTATCTGTTTCTTGTGCTCAGACAAGTCAAATTCGACTCGCTTGTCATCGTAAAAGCGAACAATTATGTGACAAGTTTTGACAAAGAGTTGACGACCAAAAAGTGTGCGATCACTTTAAGTATTCAAACATTTTGTAATAGAACGACCAATATCAGCGTGTCCCCCTAGTGTGTACAGGACGGGTCAGGGTGTCCCCCTAGTATGTACAGTCCGGGTCAGGGTGTCCCCCTAGTGTGTACAGGACGGGTCAGGGTGTCCCCCTAGTGTGTACAGGACGGGTCAGCGTGTCCCCCTAGTGTGTACAGGACGGGTCAGCGTGTCCCCCTAGTGTGTACAGGACGGGTCAGGGTGTCCCCCTAGTGTGTACAGTCCGGGTCAGGGTGTCCCCCTAGTGTGTACAGGACGGGTCAGGGTGTCCCCCTAGTGTGTACAGGACGGGTCAGGGTGTCCCCCTAGTGTGTACAGGACGGGTCAGGGTGTCCCCCTAGTGTGTACAGGACGAATCAGGGTGTTCCCCTAGTGTGTACAGGACGGGTCAGCGTGTCCCCCTAGTGTGTACAGGACGGGTCAGCGTGTCCCCCTAGTGTGTACAGGACGGGCCAGGGTGTCCCCCTAGTGTGTACAGGACGGGTCAGCGTGTCCCCCTAGTGTGTACAGGACGGGTCAGGGTGTTCCCCTAGTGTGTACAGGACGGGTCAGGGTGTCCCCCTAGTGTGTACAGGACGGGTCAGCGTGTCCCCCTAGTGTGTACAGGACGGGTCAGGGTGTTCCCCTAGTGTGTACAGGACGGATCAGGGTGTTCCCCTAGTGTGTACAGGACGGGTCAGCGTGTCCCCCTAGTGTGTACAGGACGGGTCAGCGTGTCCCCCTAGTGTGTACAGGACGGGTCAGCGTGTCCCCCTAGTGTGTACAGGACGGGTCAGCGTGTCCCCCTAGTGTGTACAGGACGGGTCAGGTGTTCCCCTAGTGTGTACAGGACGGATCAGGGTGTTCCCCTAGTGTGTACAGGACGGGTCAGCGTGTCCCCCTAGTGTGTACAGGACGGGTCAGCGTGTCCCCCTAGTGTGTACAGGACGGGTCAGCGTGTCCCCCTAGTGTGTACAGGACGGGTCAGCGTGTCCCCCCTAGTGTGTACAGGACGGGTCAGCGTGTCCCCCTAGTGTGTACAGGACGGGTCAGCGTGTCCCCTAGTGTGTACAGGACGGGTCAGCGTGTCCCCCCTAGTGTGTACAGGACGGGTCAGCGTGTCCCCCTAGTGTGTACAGGACGGGTCAGCGTGTCCCCCTAGTGTATACAGGACGGGTCAGCGTGTCCCCCCCTAGTGTGTACAGGACGGGTCAGCGTGTCCCCTTAGTGTGTACAGGACGGGTCAGGGTGTCCTCCTAGTGTGTACAGGACGGGTCAGCGTGTCCCCCTAGTGTGTACAGGACGGGTCAGCGTGTCCCCTAGTGTGTACAGGACGGGTCAGCGTGTCCCCCCTAGTGTGTACAGGACGGGTCAGCGTGCCCCCCTAGTGTGTACAGGACGGGTCAGCGTGTCCTCCTAGTGTGTACAGGACGGGTCAGCGTGTCCCCCCTAGTGTGTACAGGACGGGTCAGCGTGCCCCCCTAGTGTGTACAGGACGGGTCAGCGTGTCCTCCTAGTGTGTACAGGACGGGTCAGCGTGTCCCCTCTAGTGTGTACAGGACGGGTCAGCGTGCCCCCCTAGTGTGTACAGGACGGGTCAGCGTGTCCTCCTAGTGTGTACAGGACGGGTCAGGGTGTCCTCCTAGTGTGTACAGGACGGGTCAGCGTGTCCCCCTATTGTGTACAGTACGGGTCAGGGTGTCCCCCCTAGTGTGTACAGTACGGGTCAGCGTGTCCTCTAGTGTGTAAGTGTGTACAGGACGGGTCAGCGTGTCCCCTAGTGTGTACAGGACGGGTCAGCGTGTCCTCCTAGTGTGTACAGGACGGGTCAGCGTGTCCTCCTAGTGTGTACAGGACGGGTCAGCGTGTCCCCCTAGTGTAGAGGTAATGGTGGTGCTCCCTCTCAAGCCTGTGACTCACGACGACGGTAAAATACTCATGAATGTGTTTTCCCGAGAGAGAGGTTCCCCAGTGGTAGTCACCCCCCCCCCCGGGAGTGTGTGGTGTCACCCCAGGTGTGTGTGTGGTGTCACCCCCATCCCCCCCCAGGGAGTGTGTGGTGTCACCCAGGTGTGTGTGTGGTGTCACACCCCCTCCCCCCCCCCGGGAGTGTGTGGTGTCACCCCAGGTGTGTGTGTGGTGTCACCCCCATCCCCCCCCAGGGAGTGTGTGGTGTCACCCCAGGTGTGTTTGTGGTGTCACACCCCTCCCCCCCCCCCCCGGGAGTGTGTGGTGTCACCCCAGGGTTGTGTGTGGTGTCACACCCCCCCCCCTCCCCGTGGAGTGTGAGGTGTCACCCCAGATGTGTGTTGTGGTTTAACCTCCCCCCCGTGGAGTGTGTGGTGTCAACTCCAGGTGTGTGGTATGAAGATACGCGAAAGTTTCAATTATAGTTGTTGTCTCNATCTGGGTTCCCACTTCTCCTCCCTTAGCACAGTTCTCATCTTCCTCCTGCGCTACTTTCCAGTAAACCCCATGCCGAGTCCCGCTGTCCGGACTTCAACACACTGCTCTGTACTGTACAATGATTATTTTCTAAACTTAAGTCTGCTGTTTCCCTTTGTCACTCTATGGCAGCGGGCTCCGATGGTATTCACTATGAGATGCCTCGTGTCTTCCCTCCCATACCTTATGGTTTTATTTATGTATTTACAACCAGATCTTGGACACTGGATCCACTTCAGAGGCTCCAGAGGATACTCCAGAGGTCTGGCTCAATATGCTTGACCTCCCTATTAGGAAATCCTAATAAGAGCGAATTGAATTTTGGATTTTTTTTCAAGTTCAATTCCAAGAATTGAACTTGGAATTTTCGCCCCATGGCCTCAATAGTTAGGTTTACCAATTTGAAACATGATTACATGCGTCTTATGGACTTTTAGGACATAATTGTTGACTCTCCCTCTTCGTTTAGTTTTCGTAATTGAAATGACGAAACTGGTATCTTGGTAGATTTGGAAATGTACGTTCGTGACATTTTTGTGGAAATTTATTGCTAGCAGATGACACTTTCTAGAAATTTCTTATATTGGATTGATTTAATTATTTTTGATCCTAAGAAATTTACCGAATCTTCCTCCAAAACTTCCTCTTCAAAGCTTCTTCTCTTCCCCGAACATAATATTATTGAGTCCTTTATGTGGATGACCTGAGTAGTTGTTGTTGCGATAACGGTTCTGCCGGTTCTTCAGCAGCGGTTCCTGCTAGAGACTCATTGGGTATCGTTCTAAACATCTCTGCGTGCTTTAAGTTCTTCAGTATGAAAACTTGTGCTGTGACTATAAATGAAAGTTAATCGTCCACCTGCAGCCCTTATCCCCGTATAGAAGTCAACTTACATTTAAAGATCATACAAAATATTAAGGGGGAAATGTTACCTCCACCTCTTGTGAGTCCCATGTCCAATACATTCGACAAGAATGTCCAAGGCCCTAACTTTACTCAAAGCCTCGACAGATATCGCCGGGCTGTATAGACGAGCAATTCTCTATTTGTGATTCCTTACCCCGTCTAAACTGCCATATGAATGCCTCGAGTATTCGCTGGCTTCACCCTCGACGCTTCGCGGAATAGGTATTTCCTTCGGCGGTTCTCACAGACAATCTGGCCCCCATTAACGCTCCACCACACTTTATAAGATGCTCCGCTTGAAAGCCCTCCACGCTCTGTGCAGTCCTTCGCTCTGTACATGTCGGTATTGTCTCCTGTCCGACATGCAGCAACACTAGCAAATTCCTTACTCAAATTTGTGTCCTGTTGTTTAATCATTTCTGCACCAAATTACGCACTTTCAAATGTGATCTTCTCCCGTGGTCTTCCTCCTGCCACCAAGACAGGCAGTGCATAGTGAACACCTCTGGCCAGGCTACGTCTGGCCGCACACTCACGGCTGTTGTTCCATATCAAGTCACTCAACACCTCTGGTAATGTCGTAATTTGCAGGATGACTGGAAATTTTGCTTTCTACCGGCTCCTATGTCATGCTGAAATAGAGGGAATACAGAGAACATATACAGCACGTATAGACGCGATAAAGCACCTAAATTATTGGGATCGTCTCAAAGCTCTCCAAATGTACTCACTAGAAAGAAGACGAGAGAGATATCAAATAATATACACCTGGAAGATACTGGAGGGCCAGGTCCCAAATCTACACAGTAAAATAACACGTACTGGAGTGAACGATATGGAAGAAAATGCAGAATAGAACCAGTGAAGAGCAGGGGTGCCATAGGCACAATCAGAGAACACTGTATAAACATCAGAGGTCCACGGTTGTTCAACGTCCTCCCAGCAAGCATAAGAAATATTGCCGGAACAACCGTGGACATCTTCAAGAGGAAACTAGATTTATTCCTCCAAGGAGTTCCGGACCAGCCGGGCTGTGGTGGGTATGTGGGCCTGCGGGCCGCTCCAAGCAACAGCCTAGTGGACCAAACTCTCCAAGTCAAGCCTGGCCTCGGGCCGGGCTTGGGGAGTAGAAGAACTCCCAGAACCCCATCAACCAGGTATCAACCAGGTATGTGAATCCGACTCCTTCAACATCCCTAATCTTGTCTTTGTGCTCTCGGATTGGTATCTTAAAAGATATTAAATATTCTTGAATATTCTATAAGATAGCCGGTGCTGTCTTGGTCTACCTAGATTAAAACATTATTTTGATAATTACTTATTGATTATTGCAACGCGGCTTCTGTTAGCCCATGCGAGATAGCTTCTATTAATATCCAACTATTTCCCAAATACTTATCAAATCTGTGCTCGAAACGTCCCAGTGAGTTTGCTCCTGGGATATTTTTTAATAACTTGTGCAACAGATCTGAAGATCGTTTTTTCCGAACCTGTGTTCTTCCGAACCCATCTACTGTCACTCGGTGATTGTCACCAGGGCTTCCGAGTGCCTGCAGGTGACAACTCTCATCGCCGACACATAACGAGCCTCTCACAGAAGTGGTGAGATGGGAAACTGAACAGATTAACAATGTTATGCAGAGGATCCGCCCGAAGTAACATGCAATCATCCCAGGAATCCTGTCCAGTTCTTGATGGGTCCCTTCAATCCTGCGCCTCGTGTGTGTATACCAGGGGATTATCCTCCAGATCTGACCTTTCATGACGACCCGGTGCCCGTGAGGCAGGAATGCTTGCCTGTCTCTAGCTCTGAATAATGCCACAAACATATCATCAGGATATTACTGGTTTAGGATTAAGGTAAAAGAATATTCCGGTGATGGTTGGCATCAAATCTCCGAGTAAATAGCGAGTGTGTTATCAGTAGTTGGTGTGTGTGGCAGTGTGTGTCAGTGTGGCAGTGTGTGTCAGTGTTGAAGTGTGTGTCAGTGTTGCAGTGTGTGTCAGTGTTGCAGTGTGTGTTAGTATTGTGCACTATGTATCAGTATGATGCAGCGCCAGTGTGATCCATTACGTCAGGATTGTGTAGCGTGTCAGCCCAGAATGTCAGCTTGGCGTGTCAACCTGGCGTGTCAACCTGGCGTGTTAGCCTGGCGTGTCAGTCTAGCGTGTCAGTCTAGCGTGTCAGTCTAGCGTGTCAGTCTAGCGTGTCAGCCTGGCGTGTCAGTCTAGCGTGTCAGCCTGGCGTGTCAGCCTGGCGTGTCAGTCTAGCGTGTCAGTCTAGCGTGTCAGTCTAGCGTGTCAGTCTAGCGTGTCAGCCCAGAGTGTCAGCCTGACGTGTCAACCTGGCGTGTCAGCCTGGCGTGTCAGCCTGGCGTGTCAGCCTGGCGTGTCAGCCATAGTCCGTCACAGTTGGCCTCAGGTGTTGATGCGGAGATCAACGGTGGCGGCGTTCGTCAGTTAAAGCTGAACTCGTCGGTACTTTGCGGTGTGGAGTGGCTCCCTCACGACACCCACACCCTCGTGGGTCGTCTCAGGTGTGGAGTGGCTCCCTCACGACACCCACACCCTCGTGGGTCGTCTCAGGTGTGGAGTGGCTCCCTCACGACACCCACACCCTCGTAGGTCGTCTCAGGTGTGGAGTGGCTCCCTCACGACACCCACATCCTCGTAGGTCGTCTCAGGTGTGGAGTGGCTCCCTCACGACACCCACACCCTCGTGGGTCGTCTCAGGTGTGGAGTGGCTACACCTACACCCTCGCTCTTCTTCCCTATGGGCAGATAGAAGACTTTTGACTGGCACAAAGGAAGCAGTCTTCAAGATGTAACATTGGTTCAATGTGTTTGACAGTGACGCAGACAGGGATAAATCTGGCAGTGACGCAGATAGGGATAAGTCTGGCAGTGACGCAGACAGGGATAAATCTAGCAGTGACGCAGACAGGGATAAGTCTGGCAGTGACGCAGACAGGGATAAATCTAGCAGTGACGCAGACAGGGATAAGTCTGGCAGTGACGCAGACAGGGATAAGTTTGACAGTGACGCAGACATGGATAAGTCTGGCATTGACGCAGACAGGGATAAGTTTGCCAGTGACGCAGACATGGATAAGTCTGGCAGTGACGCAGACATGGATAAGTCTGGCAGTGACGCAGACAGGGATAAGTTTGGCAGTGACGCAGACAGGGATAATTCTGGCAGTGACGCAGACAGGGGATAAGTCTGGCAGTGACGCAGACAGGGATAAGTCTGGCAGTGACGCAAACAGGGATAAGTCTGGCAGTGACGCAGACAGGGGATAAGTCTGGCAGTGACGCAGACAGGGATAAGTCTGGCAGTGACGCAGACAGGGATAAGTCTGGCAGTGACGCAGACAGGGATAAGTCTGGCAGTGACGCAGACAGGGATAATCTGGCAGTGACGCAGACAGGGATAAGTCTGGCAGTGACGCAACAGGGATAAATCTGGCAGTGACGCAGACAGGGATAAGTCTGGCAGTGACGCAAACAGGGATAAATCTGGCAGTGACGCAGACAGGGATAAGTCTGCAGTGACGCAAACAGGGATAAATCTGGCAGTGACGCAGACAGGGATAAGTCTGGTAAGGTGTTGTGAGGCCGGACAGGCAGACCCGGGATGAAGTTAATCAAGTTGTATTGAAGTGGAGTGAGCCGGCTGGTGGTCACCTCTCCTGGCACCCCCCCCATCCCCTAGCCCTGCCCCAGTCCACCCCAGCCCTGCCCAGTCCACCCCAGCCCTGCCCCAGTCCACCCCAGCCCTGCCTCAGTACGTGGAAATACTCTAAAGTTAACGCCATTTAACACTGTTATTAAACTGTGGTTGTTATACGTATCGAGAGGTTTTATTTAATTTCTTAAATAATTAATTTTTGGGGACGAGATAGAAGGTATAAGGCTGCGTCCACCTCGACCGGTCCTCTTCTGTCATATACGGTGAGATAAAGGTCAACAGAGGTGAGGCGCGCGGAGCTGTGTGTCATGTCAGCGGCATGTCAGATGAATGACTGTGTCACGAGAGAGACACCCTGGTGCGTGTTGATGGACTGTAGGTCTGACTCACTGGCTAGCAATTAAGGTAGAAGCCAGGAAGCACGAGGCGAGAAATAGTGTGGTTTTCGGACGATGTCACAATAACGTGGGTGAGGATATGATAATAAATTCATACATCAGGTAATGGAGGAACGAAAACGTTTCGGTCCATCCTGGACCATTATCCAGTCGTGTTCTCATTATCAAATCAACACGTCGTAATAATGGTCCAGGACGGACTGAAACGTAGTCGTTCCTCCATTGCCTGATGTGTCGTTTGATCATATTATGGTTTTGTTTTGTGAAGAGGGAATGGGAGCAGTAGGGAAGGAATACGTGTTAATGGATACACAGGGACGAGATTAATTAATTCTCACAGTGTGACGGATGTTTTTGAGTGTGAAATAAAAAGTCACAATAGTTGGCGGTCTCTGATGGTTACATACGCGCTTCCTGGGTCATTAAAGTATGAACAGAAAAGGATATTTCTTGTCTGAATCAACAGGTGAGTTAATGATAGGAAAAGGCACCACGAGTAATGTACAAGATAAGGATGGTGTTGTGTGTGTAAGGGATAATAGCATGAGACTGATGAAGTGTGTAATGACAGTAGGCTGTGTATTACAAATGCATGCATTAGGTGCCAATGTGTACTTGTGAATATATTGTGGATACGAGTCTATGTGCTCATGAAGAGACACGTGTAATATGTGATATAGGCACAGGAGAAACACATATGTTGACACGCAAAAAAAGCAAGGAATTTGGTTGGTTACTTAAGAGAGAGCGGGAAGTGACCTTCCTGGTCTTGGGTGTCAATACATCTGAAATTAATTGAATGGTGAAATTTACGCCTATGGCCAAGCGCTGGAATTGGAAAATTATTCAACGCAGAAAATTAAAGTAAATATATGTGCAATTCCCAGTAATAAACGCAATTTATAACGAAAACACCGAATGCCATGTGGACGTATCTATACGGAATTTTTTGTTAAGCAGAGTTACTAGGTATATGTTGTTGAACAAGCTGGTAGGTAGGTGAGAGGGAGTGGCTGGGGGGGGGGTGAGGGTGCTGGTAGGTGGGTGAGAGGGAGTGGCTGGGGGGGGGGGGGGTGAGGGTGCTGGTAGGTAGGTGAGAGGGAGTGTCTGGGGGGTGAGGGTGAGAGGGAGTGGCTGGTGTCATCATAAAGTCGCTGTAAGCTGAGGATCAAGAGGCAGCGAACACCATCAATACAGATCAAGGAAAGTAAACATGATACAGTGGCAACTAAATAACCCAATAGCGAAGGAAGAAAAATTATTAAAATATATAAAAATAATACATTCTCCTGTTTTGGTAGTGCTTATAGTAACGACGAGGACCATAGTATATATACCGACGAACAACGAAATTAGAAAGTAGAAATCTGAACTATTCAGTTGGACAAAAAAGAAAATTATTTTTTACTTGTGTTGCTTTGACAAAGTAAACTAACTTAACCCAACCTTCCTAGGCTTAATACACGATATCTGAGGCCTAATATAGTACATATGTGCGCTATATTAGGCCTAGGAATATTTATTTGTGTTTTATCTTTATTTATTTTAAAAGAATTCGTTACTCATTAGTATACTACTGCTATCTAAACAGGAGGATGGAGTGCAATAATAATAATAATAATATATTCTTTAGAAGATGGCAGGAAGTGCAGCTGGAGACTAAACAGGGAATATACATATTCAGGATAAATAAATGAAAAGGTTTTGTGGTGACTAGGAAATTAAATGAGAGAGAGAGAGAGAGAATTGAGATTGAGGTGAGGTGTGGGGAAGATAACAAGATTGAATACAAAGGGAAGAGAAAATGGAAGAGCATCACTGCATGTACTAAATGTTGGGAAGGAACAAATGTGAGCAATATGCATGTGTAAATAATTCATTACAGTGGATGGAGTAAATGGATTGGCTGTGGAACACTTTCTAAAAGGCCTGACATAGTGCCGTTGAGGCGATCGATTGGAAAAAACCGTGATTGCAAAATGGAATATATTCTGAGTGAAACAACTCCAAAGTAAATTGACTAGTCTCCCAAGTATCGTTGGTAAGGTTCACGGCACGATGTGGATTGTGTGGTGAACGGAACTTGTAAGTAATAAAGAAGATTTACCTGGCGAAGTAAGAGGCTGTGTGGAGGAGAGAGTTCACCTGGAGCAGCTGATGATTAGTGAGAGCGTCCAGGTGCGTCTGGCCTTAATCACTCGGGAGAAAGTGTGTGGTCAGGGGAGAACCTCACTCGCTTTTGTTTTAATGACAGTTCACTTTCTGCGACGCAATCATGTGTGAGTGATAACACAGTGATTATATATCATGTATGTTGCACTGCGTTACACTGTTTGCTATTCCTCAATTGTTCAGTATGTATATACGAGCCATGTGTATATACTATATAGGAGTCGGTGAGATTATTGGAGGAGGCCATACACTTAGAGTTTATTCACTTTATATGAAGAACTATCAGAGGCTGTGTGCTGGCGACGCGGCGTTGTATGAGAGAATGTGACAGACAAAAGTATAGTTGTGAGTTCTCTTTGTCTGCTAAAGATAAATGCAGAAATACTAGTAAAAGCAATTTCATGTTATATGACAGATGATATCATGCCTTTAAAATCAACATGAAAATAAGCACTGTAATCTCTCCATTATTTAAACACGTGTGTTGTGTAACTGAGAGTTCAGAAAGTGAGTGGAGTGTAAAGTAGACAGTAGAGCAAGGGAAGGAACGCTGTTAGTAGAGACAGAGCTCTGGTGAGGAAGAACAAGGTAGGAAGAGATGGGAGCAGAGGCCTCCATGAGGGAGATACGGTCCCAGCACCCTGTGAGAGGCCAGAAAACACGAGTCTACCGTGAACATGCACAAGAGAGTTAGAGCAGTTAGAGTTACACACTATGAGGACTGGATGGCGGTGAGAGGATAAACAGAACAATGACACTTCTTAAAAAGAGGTGGAAACAAAAAACCTGTATTGTGCAAAAATGTATTAAAGATTAATGCAGTTTGATCATGTGAAATGAATGGATAGTCAGAGGTGAGGGGGGGTGTCAGATGTGAGGGGGGCGTCAGATGTGAGGGGGGGCGTCAGAGGTGAAGGGGGGCGTCAGATGTGTGGGGCGCCAGATTTGTGGTGCTTCAAGTGTGGGCTGCTAGAGAGGCTGGAAACTTCAAGGGTGTGACTCTTCAGGTGTGTGGTACTTCGAGGATGCAGTGCTGCAGAGGTATATGGCTTCAGGTGTGTGGTGCTTCAGGTGTGTATGGTGCTTCGAGGGGTGTATTGCTGCAAAGGTGTAGTGCTTCAGGAGTGCTGTGCTTCAGAGGAAGGGCGCCACCAGTCTTCACTAGCCTCTGAGTGAGGAAGCAAGTGTGTAAGGTTGTCACTATAAATTCTTGACATTCCTGCCTGGGGGATTTTCCTACCACGAACGTGGCCACACATTTACAATGCTAACCAGCATATATACATTTTCTTCTGTCCTCCATGGACAGGCTGAGATCTGTTGTACATATTGTTCAGTGATGTATAACAGAATCAACCACAGAAGATTATAGTGCTTTTAAAATGCTAATCTAACATCCATACTTAAATACATAAATTTACATCTCTCCTACATAAACAATCTTCGAGGTATGTTGTTTATATATAATATGATTAATATGCATTTTCAAAGGTGAAATATAATTCTGACCAGCTTACACATATACACAAAAATACATATATGAATATATATATATGTGTACTTATATATACATATGTCTCCTACTTTGACAGGTTAGATAGCCCCAGGTGTGAAACTTGTGTGTTGTTAAGCACTTAACCATTGAGGGTTATATGAATGCTTTTACAAGCTCAAGTGTCAGTTACATCACATATGCTACATAACCGACGCATTACAGTCAGTCCTCCAGTAAGTGTATCATAATAATAATTAAACACTTGATAATGGTAACATTTCTCATATATGAGATATGATTGTTAATTACTATGCATACGAGTTGGAATTTAATATTTTATATAGGATTTTAATGATAATGAAGTGTTTCAAACGAAATATATAATATAACATGTCTCAATAGTAATTCTTATGATCCCTGAAGGATGCGAAGCTAGGCCACCAGGGCGTCACCCAAGCAGCTCCTGTACTATATTAACTCTGCCATCGATATCATGCTAAATGTAGGAAGGTCGTGAGACCTACACGCATCCTACACCCGGCTACACTCATGGTTTACAGGCACAGGTATTCCTGGATCTTACCTGTATGGGGTTCTGTGAGTTCTCCTACTCCCCAAGCCAGGACTCTGGGCCAGGCTTGACTTGATAGAGCTTGGTCCAACAGGCTGTTGCTTGGAGCGGCCCGCAGGCCCAAATATTCACCACAACCCGGTTGGTCCGGCACTTCTTAAAGAAAACTCTCCAGTTTTCTCTTGAAGATGTCCACGTTTATTCCGGCAATATTTCTTATACTCTCTGGGAGGATGTTGAACAACCGTGGACCTCTGATGTTTATACAGGAATTCTATCAATTCCTTGTACGTGCTGGGATCATTTGAGTTCTTGTTGAAAAAAACGATGCTAGGACATGAACAAATCCACAAGGGCCGTGACGAGTATTCGAACCTGCGTCCGAGAGCATCCCAGACGCTGCCTTAATCGACTGAGCTACGACATGGTCAAAAGATGCATCACGCTATTGTGATTTCTGTGTGTGATACTAGTACATTTTATGATACGTCATGATAAGGAAATGAATGGCTTTAATTGAGGCTACATTTAACTTGTATCCAAACATTCAACTGGACGTTAAATCTTAGTAATTTGTTTGACTGTTGAACTGAATATTAAGAACAAAAATGTTAATATAGTTGATAAAGTGATACAGAAACACGTGTCCCGTCTTGCCTTAAGCATTACAACGGTACTCGTCCCTGTGTCGGTAATCACTATTATCTCTGCAGATTTACACACTTCACCATATATATATAAATATTATACATTAATGCCTATGTGATTCTAGATCAGCTTTGGAACACTTACAAACACAGGATTCTGTAGCGTATTAGGTTACCTCGTCGACTCACAAGCAAATATGCCATTTCGATTCCCGCGGTAAAAAAAAAGGGGGGCAATGTTTTCTATCACGTTATGCCACTTTTCACCTTGTAATAAATAGGTTTCTGTGAGTTAGCTCTTGTGAGTTAAAATTAGAGTATGGTCAGAAGTTGACCTGGTAGATATGGTAGCGAAAAATAGGTCTGGTTCCATCACACTAGACAACCGGCGGTTAGAAAGGTTGGGGTCCAAGAGCTAACAAGCTAAATTTTGCAGTTACAAATAGGGGAATACAAGAGCAAGATTGTAACATGTACACACTAGATAAAGCGCTTGGTGTAGAGGTGTAGCTCAGTGCCTCGTGGGCGATAGAGTGTTCTCGGCCACACCTGGCGCCCTCTACCTTCACTTCAAGGTAAACGATGGTTATTTGCGGTGTAAGGCTTTTGTAAATTATAGGTAAGTTTGCAGTCGACTTCATTTAAAAATGTTCGCCACTTGGCGGTGTTTGATTTGAAAAGGGAGGACGAATATGCGTGTGTTAAATATGACTGTGTTATTTGTTCATCTGTTCTTCACTGGCAACAAAGATCAGGTCAATTCCTCGTTTACAACACGTGTGGAAAGGCCTTACAACATCATTATGAGGTTACTGCCCTACTGACAACACTAACTGTGTGGTTTATTTCCGACAACATTGTGGACGCGATATACCCCTTGCTGACACCAATAGTCAGACTGACACATCTTTACCAACATGACACACAGCTCTTACCTGTTGGCAGCGTGATTCTTCATGACGTAGGTGACTTACTGCCACCAACCAACGTGTCATAATACAGTAACATAGGCTTTACTGTTGACTTACAACATTACACAATATTGGGATGTGTCTTACTGATGTATTGTTATGTACGTGTGTGGGGGCGGGGAGGCTCCGACCGGACTCGGGTCCCTCTTCCCTCTCCTCCTCTCCCACCTCTCTCAGCTCTCTTTCCCTATCCCACTCTCTTCCTATCCATCACCTCTCCAACTTTCTCCCTCTCTCACCTCTCTCCCTCTCGACCCTCTCTCTCAATTTCCCCCCCCCCTCCACCTCTCCCCCTATTTCTGCCCTCTTCCCTCTCCCCCTGTCTCCCCCTCTCTTCTTCCCTCTCTTGAAACATCCTACCTCTCCTCATCTCCTTCATTCTTTCCCTGAATCTATCTGCATCTGTCCCTATATGTTCTTGTCTGTCTGTCTGTCTGTCTGTCTCTGTGTTTTTCCTGTTTGCGTTCGTGTCTCTCCCCTGGTCGACCCAATTTCTCTGCAGGCCTGTCTCTGTCTCTGTCTCTCTCTGTGTATCTGTTTCCTGTTGGCTTGAGAAGGGGGGGGGTAGGCCTTTTAAGCTGACACAACATGCTTTAAAATGTTCTTATACAACAAATGTCTCTCCCGCTCTCACCTATCTTCTCTCTCTTTCCACTCAGAAAAATAAAAAATACAAAACACCTAAATTATTGGGATCGTCTCAAAGCTCTCCAAATGTACTCTCTCTAGAAAGGAGACGAGAGAGATACCAAATAATATACACGTGGAAAATACTGGAGGGCCAGGTCCCAAACTCTACACAGTAAAATAACAACGTACTGGAGTGAACGATATGGAAGAAAATGCAAGATTGAACCAGTGAAGAGCAGAGGTGCCATAGGCACAATCAGAGAACACTGTATAAACATCAGAGGTCCGCGGTTGTTCAACTCCTCCCAGGACTATAAGAAATATTGCCGGAACAACCGTGGACATCTTCAGAGGAAACTGGAGTTTCCTAAGAGAAGTCCCGGACAGCCGGGCTGTGGTGGTATGTGGCCTGCGGGCCGCTCCAAGTAACAACCTGGTGGATCAAACTCTCACAAGTCGAGCCTGGCCTCGGGCCGGGCTTGGGGAGTAGAAGAACTCCCAGAACCCATCAACCAGGTATCAACCAGGTATCAACCAACCTCAGACAGTTATAAAGGCTTTCTCAAAGCCAATGTGAAACTAT
>WNGS01165318.1:13034345-13054333 GCA_020271785.1 Procambarus virginalis | reverse complement strand
GGTAGTACACAGGTCCTCACAAACCGATAGGTGGACAGTGCTCTGGAGTCGATTCTCGGTCGAATAGAGTGGTAGAAACAAATGGGCAGAATGTTTCTTTCACCTGATGCCCTGTTACCTAAGGCAGTAAATACGGCCACCCGGAAGTTAGACAGCTGCTAGGACTCTCCTGTGGTGTGTGTGTGAAGAGAGAGAGAGAGGATAATATATAGTAGAACCATGATAGAGAAAAGAATAGGTCGGGAAGTATGACATTAAACAACCGCCGGTGATAAAAGGCGGGTTTCAAATTCCTAACAGTTCGATCCTGCAGGGACAAGTCGGTAAATAAACACACACACACAATATAAGAAAGACTACCTCACAATCAATGAAACAATAGACTAGGAGAATAATTGTAAAGGTGATGAACGATGATCACTCAAGGACTGATATAAATGGATGGCTGGATGTTAATAGGACAGGGAATGCCCGACACATTCAAGTCTCTGCTCTCTCCCCGCTATCACCATTTTCACCCCTCAAACATTGACATGTACCCACGGCTACACGGTATCAGAACAATCAATAAAGAATTTAAGTTCTGGGTTCATCAATGCAGATAGACTGTCAAATAAAGCAAACGAACTCAGAGTACTGGGACACAACCTTGATCAATAGCAATAATGGAGATATTCATTAAATGATTTCATCTGTAATATTAACCAGGGAAAATGATGTAATGGCCCCGAAATGAATGTCTGCAAACGGAGAACTAGCCACGGATCATATCTAACTCGACTTTATGCTTTGAAGAAAGACAAAATTTTAAGGCAAATGAAGAGGTATTATAGGATTTGAAGCTTCGAGTAGATCTCTGTACTCACTCGGCTTGAGCTTCAAGACTCTTGTTCCCTCTCTCACTTACTGTCCACTTGTTCAATCTTAAAGAACATTTCTTTTTGTACATTGTTTGAGTGTTTGTACATCTCTAATTTACAGTCTCTATATCTTCGGTTCTTTGTATCCGCAATACTTCTCTAATAGCACCCACACCTGAGGTGATGACCCAGTACCCACCCCTGAGGTTGATGACCCAGCCCCACACCTGAGGTTGATGACCCAGCACCCACACCTGAGGTTGATGACCCAGCACCACCCCTGAGGTTGATGCACCCAGTCCACCCACACCTGCGGTTGATGACCCAGCACCCCACCTGGGTTGATGACCAGCACCCACACCTGAGGTTGATGACCCAGCACCCACACCTGCGGTGATGACCCAGCACCCCACTGCGGTTGATGACCCAGCACCCACCCTGCGGTTGATGACCCAGCACCCACACTGAGGTTGATGACCCAGCACCCCACCCTGCGGTTGATGACCCAGCACCCACACCTGCGGTGATGACCCAGCACCCCACCTGAGGTTGATGACCCAGCACACACACCTGCGGTTGATGACCCAGCACCCACCCCTGCGGTTGATGACCCAGACCCACACCTGAGGTTGATGACCCAGCACCCACACCTGAGGTTGATGACCCAGTACCCACACCTGAGGTTGATGACCCAGCACCCACACCTGCGGTTGATGACCCAGCACCCACCACACCTGAGGTTGATGACCCGCTCACCCACACCTGGGTTGATGACCCAGCACCCACACCTGGTTGATGACCCAGTACCCCACCTGAGGTTGATGACCCAGTACCCACCACCTGAGGTTGATGACCCAGCACCCACACCTGCGGTTTGAGACCCAGACCCCACTGAGGTGATGACAGTACCAAACCCATGAGGTTGAAACCGACCCACACCTGGGTTGATGACCCAGCACCCACACCTGCGGTTGATGACCCAGCACCCACACCTGAGGTGATGACCCAGCACCCACACCTGAGGTTGATGACCCAGCACCCCACACCTGAGGTTGATGACCCAGCACCCACACCTGGGTTGATGACCCAGACCCACACCTGGGGTTGATCCAGCACCCACCCGATGCACCCACACACCTGAGGTTGATGACCCAGCACCCACATGCGTTGTGACCCAGACCCCACCGGGGTGATGATCGACACCGCATGCACACCTGGTTATGACCCACCCACCTGGGTTGATGACCCAGCACCCACCCTGAGGTGATGACCCAGCACCCACACCTGAGGTTGATGACCCAGCACCCACACCTGAGGTTGATGACCCCGCACACCCACACCTGCGGTTGATGACCCAGCCACCCACACCTGAGGTTGATGACCCAGCACCCACACCTGAGGTTGATGACCCAGCACACCACACACCTGAGGTTGATGACCCAGCACCCACACCTGAGGTTGATGCCCAGCACCCACACCTGCGGTTGATGACCCAGCACCCACACCTGGGTGATGACCCAGCACCAAACCTGAGGTTGATGACCCAGCACCCACACCTGAGGGTGATGACCCCGCACCCACACCTGAGGTTGATGACCCAGACCCACACCTGAGGTTGATGACCCAGACCCACACCTGAGGTTGATGACCCAGCACCCACACACCTGAGGTTGATGACCCAGCACCCCACCTGCGGTTGATGACCTCGATCCCATGATCAGTTGATCAGTCTGATGATTAATCAGAATAATTTATATTTACCTCACATATCCCAGCCTCCTCAGTATTACTGGGACGCTTTCCCTAGTCACCGAAAATTTTCCTGCTTCCCAAATCTTATCCTGCTTCCCTTAACCTTCCCCCTGCTTCCTTTAACCATCTCCTGCTACCCTAACCTATCCTGCTTCACCATCCTTCCATTGCTTCCGTTACCTTCTCTTACCCTAACCTTCCCTTCCTCCCCCTAACCATGTACGTGCACCCCTATCCTCTCCTCCTGCGCCAATATCCACTCCTGCGCCATTCCACTCCTCCCATATCCTCCTGGCGCCATATCCTCCCCTCCCTGCGTCCCTATCCTCCCCTCCCTGCGTCCCTCTCACTCCCCCTGTTCCACCAAGATTAGAGTATCTTACATCTCAATTAACAGGTGGGGGAAACTGTCTATTTTTAAACATTTTCTCATCACAGTCACAAGGACAGACGCACTCAAAACTAACAGTTAATATTAAAATACTCTTGAAAACTCCTCTTTAAAATCTCACGAGGATCTCTCAAAACCCTCTTGAAGCCATCTGGAATTTTTCTTGAAATCTTATTGAAGATCTTTATGACCCCTTGAATTTTTCTAAGCCGTATTAAAGTCTTCCTTAAGTTACAAGAAGGCCATTCAATTCTCCGGTGAAATCCTATTCAAGCTCTATTCATACCATATTAATAGTTCGTGAAGATTACATTAAATTTATTAATCCCTATGTTAAATTTTATTTAATCCACATATAGTTCTATTAAGGTTAATCAGAAACTCTTAATAAAAGAATATTTGGAATCAACTGAAGCCATGATGAAATTAGTTAAGCCAGATGATGAGCTCCTGGGATTACTGATCTCGTGCCGAGGGGAACACTTGGGCTGGACGGTAGAGCTACGCTTCATGCAGATCGCGTTCAATCCCCGACCGTCCACAAGTGGTTGGGCACCATTCCTTCACTCCCCGTCCCATCCCAAATCCTTATCCTGATCCCTTCTCAGTGCCATAAGCGTAATGGCTTGGCGCTTTCTTCTGATAGTTCCCTTTCCTTCCGTGCCGAGGGGGAAGAGGAGGAGGTGCCTCGGTGGGGGAAGAGGAGAGGGCTCCGTGCCGAGGGGGAAGAGAGGAGCAGGTGCTCCGTGCCGAGGGGGAAGAGGAGCAGGTGCTCCGTGCCGAGAGGGAAGAGGACGAGGTGCTCCGTACCGAGAGGGGGAAGAGGAGCAGGTGCTCCGTGCCGAGAAAATCACAATAGCGTGATGCATCAAATATACAAATCCACAAGGGCCGTGATGGGTGTTCGAACTTACGCCCGGGACGATCCCAGACGCTGCCTTAGTCGACTAGACCACGATATGATCAAAAGAATTGCAACCGGGAATTCCACTGACTTCACGCGGATCCTGTAACCTCTCAGAGACACAAACCAGAGTTTTACATAGTTTCCCCCAAGCACTCGGGCTCCATCAACAAGCTGTTCTACCTCTTCGTCCTCATTTCAATATACGCATATTGAAATGTCTTGATCTTTCTGAGAAGTGATTGTCTGGCTCCCTGGGAGATTACCTTTCTTGGGCACCGCTAACAACACTGGACACCGGGGGTGGGCCACCCGGCCGGACACCGGGGGAGTGCCACCCGCCGGACACCGGGGAGTGCCACCCGGCCGGACACCGGGGGAGTGCCACCCGGCCGGACACCGGGGGAGTGCCACCCGGCCGGACACCGGGGGAGTGCCACCCGGCGGACACCGGGGGAGTGCCACCCGGCCGGACACCGGGGGAGTGCCACCCGGCCGGACACCGGGGGAGTGCCACCCGGCCGGACACCGGGGGAGTGCCACCCGGCCGGACACCGGGGGAGTGCCACCCGGCCGGACACCGGGGGAGTGCTACCCGGCCTGACACCGGGGGAGTGCCACCCGGCCGGACACCGGGGGAGTGCCACCCGCCGGACACCGGGGGAGTGCCACCCGGCCGGACACCGGGGAACCGACAAACAACTGCGATGATAACAACCATTTCCTGGAGTAATAAGGTGTCCTCTTGTTACCTGGTGGATATGCGCATCCAGACGGCTCAGCATCGTTGAGTCTGGCTTCTAAGTAGATGGGTGTCCATTTACAGGTAACATCGATGGCTTCCTTCTTGGCTTCGAAGGGCTCTATAGACGTAATGTAATTCAAGTTTCCGTCTAACCATTTCAGAAAATACAAAACAAACCCTGTACGTTCTCTCGTTGATATTATTCATAACGTTAATATAGTTTCAGTTTCGTTAGTTTAGCTGTGTGAGGTTATGCCTCGTTGGCTTGGAAGGGGTTGTGCTCTTTTGATCAGTGTGTCTAAGATGTTGGTGAAGTACCAAGGCTAGTTAGACTAGCCTAACCCAAGTGTAGCAAGATTATACTTGGTTATGCTAGATTATACTTGGTTATGCTAATCTTGCGGGTAGGTTAGGTTAGGTCAGGTTATCTTGAGATGATTTCGGGGCTTAGCGTCCCTGCGACCCGGTCCTCGACCACGCCTCCCTTTTGTTACACACCCCCAGGAAGCAGCCCCTAGCAGCTGTATAACTTCCGGGTGCCTATTTACTGCTAGGTAACAGGGGCATCAAGGTGAAAGAAACATTTTGCCCATTTGTCTCCGCCTCCACCGGGGATTGAACCCTGAACCTCAGGACTACGAATCCGAAGCGCTGTCCACTCAGCTGTCAGGCGCTTAGGTAAGGAGTGGATAGATTCAGTTAGGTCACGTCGTGCGTAGATGGAGGCGCGACGTTGTCTAATTCACACCACGACTTCGTGTAGTTGTCCACAGTATGAGAGAAGAGGTGGGAAGGATGATTCATAAGTAAAGAATTCATCTGTGTTGTCTTCGGTGCTGCGTGACATGATAGACTTGTCAACAGAGCGTCACGTTGCTCTAAAAAAAAACTATCAAAGAAGGAACTTCATTGATCGTACTTTGACAAGCGGCCTATTTAACAGTCTTGTGTTGAAGCGGTGTGAGCTTTTCATCGACATTCTTTGTGCAGTCTTGGAGCCGCAGCTTGGTACACGAGGCGTACCGCAGGGCGCATGCGGTTGCGACTGTACGGAGTCACAAGGTCAGGGAGTAAGTCTAACAATGGATTTCCAAATTGTATGCTATTCAAAAGGCTTGAAACTTGATTCAGGAAGGTCTTTGTGTAGAGGCATCTTCACTTGGTGTTGAAAGTTTGGGAACTCGAACTCCTCATCAGGAGAGCATTCTTCCTCAACTTCCTATAGCCATCTTGCCAACTTTGAGTCATTCAGTATCGGTGACCTGAAATCTTCTCTGTGGCTTCAACCGCAACACCTGGACTTGTGACGGTCTTGTTCTGCTGCTGGTGTGTCCGGCCAGTGAGTACAACTGGAAATGTTAGTTGTCTTGAGGGTAACAGTGTAACACATTGTGTTGAGGGTAACACTGTAACACATTGTGTTGAGGGTAACACTGTAACACAGCAACACAGGTTATGACACCAGGGGTGGATCCAGCCCTTGACTGTAAGGTTCCTAGTGTGAAGCGGGCAGCTGGCGTGCATAAACTAATTGATGAACATTACTGATGCCTGTCAACCCAGTAGGCTCAGGAATCTGTACACAAATTGATTGAGAGGTGGGACCAAAGAGCCAGAGCTCAACCCCCGCAAACACCACTAGGTGAGTACATACATGACTGCAGAAAAAAATATTGTAAATATTCCATAAAATCATAATTAACACAGGCGCGTTGCAGAATTTTTTAAAGCGAACCAGTTAATATTTTTCACAGTACAATGGCTGACTGAATAATTGTTGATTCCAATAGCAGCTTTACTGATTTTTAGCGTCAAAGCAGCTTTCATTTGTGTCAGTTGAGCTGTTTAATTAGGAGGTTTGGCGAGGCTCGCGGATTTGTGTATTTACTGCATTTGATATTTTTTATTATTTATGCCTGCAGGAACGGTGTTAGCTCTTGAACCCCGCCTTACTAGCCTTGGTTGTCTCGTGTACCGATTCTCGACCTTTTTTTTTGCTCTACTCTTATAATGCGCTTATTTCCCTCACACGTATCCTCAGGATACGACCCACAACAACTGACTAACTCCCAGTACACACACACACACACACACACACACACACACACACACACACACACACACACACACACACACACACACACACACACACACACACATAACAAAACGAGGGGACATGGGTGGAAGCTGGAAAATCAGATGAGTCACAGAGATGTTAGGAAATTTTCCTTTAGCTTGAGAGTAGTCGAAAAATGGAATGCCCTTACGGAGCAGGTTGTGGAAGCAGACTCTATTCATAATTTTAAAACTAAGTATGATAGGGAAATGGGACCGGAGTCATTGCTGCAAACAACCGACGGCTCGAAAGGCGGGATCCAAGAGTCACTGCTCGATCCTACAGGCGCCTAGGTGAGTACAAGTAGGTGAGTACACACACACATACAATATCCTGTGTGTGGTCCTTTAATATCATCATGGATACTAAAGGAAGAAGCAGAAGCACTGTGCCTGCCACTCTCCATGGTGTATAACAAATCACTGATAACAGGTGAACTGCCAAACATTTGGAAAACGGCTAATGTAGACCCGATATACAAGAAAGGGGATAGACAAAAGTCACTAAACTACAAGCCTGTGTCCCTAACTTGCAAACCATGCAAGTTGATGGAGAAGATTGTGCGAAAAAATCTAGTGGAACATCTGAAGCGAAGGAACTTTGTATCACAACATCAGCATAGGTTCTGGAATGGCAAGTCATGCCTCACAGGATTAATTGCATTCTACGATCAGCCAGCAAAAATTCAGGCAAGAAAGAGAAGGGGGTGGGCATACTGCATATTTTTGGATTGCCAGAAAGCCATTGACAGAGTACCACACAAGAGACTAGTGCAAAACCCGGAGATGCAGGCAGGAGTGAAAGGGAAGGTGCTCCATTGGATAAGGGAGTACCTAAGTAACAGAAGATAGCGAGTCACTGTGAGGGTGAGGCCTCAGATTGGCGAGGCGTCGCCAGTGGAGTCCCGCAGGGGTCAGACCTTGGACCTATACTGTTTCTGATATATTTAAATGATCTCCCAGAGGGTATAGACTCGTTTCTCTCAATGTTTGCTGATGATGCAAAAATTATGAGGAGGATTGAAACAGACGATGATAGTAGGAGGCTACAAGATGACCTAGACAGACTGAATGAATGGCCCAACTGAATGAATGGCTGCTAAAGTTCAACCCGAGTAAATGCAAAGTAATGAAACTATGCGATGGAAACAGGAGGCCAGACACAGGATACAGAATAGGAGATGAAGTACTTAATGAAACGGACAGAGAGAAAGATCTAGGAGTTGATATCACACCAAACCTGTCTCCTGAAGCCTACATCAAAAGAATAACGTCTGCGGCATATGCTAGGCTGGCTAACATCAGAACAGCCTTCAGGAACCTGTGTAAGGAATCATTCAGAATCTTGTACACCACATATGTAAGACCAATCCTGGAGTATGCGGCCCCAGCATGGAGCCCGTACCTTGTCAAGCACAAGACGAAGCTGGAAAAGTTCAGAGGTATGCCACTAGGCTAGCCCCAGAACTAGGAGGCATGAGTAACGAGGAAGGCTGCGTGAAATGCACCTCATGACACTGGAAGGCAGAAGAGTAAGTGAAGACATGATCACTACCTTCAAAATTCTCAGGGAAATTGACAGGGTAGATAAAGATAAACTGTTTAACACGGGTGGTACGCGAACAAGGGGACACAGGTGGAAACCGAGTACCCAAATGAGCCACAGGGACGTTAGAAAGAACTTTTTTCAGTGTCAGAGTAGTTAACAGGTGGAATGCATTATGCTGTAATGTGGTGGAGGCTGACTCCATACACAGTTTCAAGTGTAGATATGATAGAGCCCAGTAGGCTCAGGAATCTGTACACCAGTTGATTGACAGTTGAGATTCGGGACCAAAGAGCCAGAGCTCAACCCCTGCAAGCACAACTAGGTGAGCACACACGAGCGGATAGGGTATATCATTTACAGTCCACTGAACAAGAGACACATGTGGCGCCTCTACAACATCTACAAGACTGGCTTCATAGCATCAGTCACTACTGGAGATCTTTCTCCTCTTTGGTTGTCTACACTTGAAAGTGATGTGTTCCTCTTCCTTCAGAAGATGCTCTAAGGTACGAGTTTTGGCTCTTTAATTGCAGGGAAATTCTGACACTTGTTTATATTGCTAGTGCCTTTACTTGTAGTTCCTTCACAAGCATGTGGTCTTTTACTACAGATATTATGCTTTTCAGTCCACCATTTGGGCTGGAGTTTAGGGCCAGCGAGGCCCGGGAGGTCAGCAGGCCAAAGCTCTCTATATATAATTAGACACTGTTGACATGCTCACCTGAAGCTCTTTGACTCTCCTTCGTTCACTCGGCTCATCGACCTCTTTCACTCTGGTCCTTTTATCTTCTCGATTTATCTCTCTCGATTTATCACTTTATCTTCCTGCCATGTGTTGCTGCTCTCTGTCCTTTTCTCGTGTTTTGGTTCTCTCTCCATCCTGGCTAGGCACGAGGTGGGAAGAATGTTGGCTCTAACACAATAATAAAATGAAATCAGGAGAGCGCGCCATGTCATTACGACGATGTAACACTTGGAATAAGGATAAGGTTTTTTGATGGGACGGAGGTAAGGAATGGTGCCCAACCACTTGGATGGTCGGGGATTGAACGCCGACTTGCATGAAGCGTCGCTCTACCGTCCAGCCCAAGTAGTTGGACTAAGGCTCTAACAACATCAATATTCTCTTAGAAGAGCCGACTTACGCTCAAAAGTCATCATCAATATCCCTCATCTTCTAATGTGAATAATTCTGCAGGTGTCAAGTGATCCACCTTGTCTCTCCCTGTCCATCTCTCTCTCACTAAATCAACTGCTTCTCTTTCTCGTCCGTGTTACTCTTGTCATCTCTCTTGCTGGTTTCGCTAGTTCGCTCTTGACTCTGTTCTTTAACATGTTATTTCATCTCTCAGTTACTCTCTCATTTCTCCTTGGCTTGTTTCTCGGCCAGTGTTCTTGGCTCTAAATGTGTACAGGACCATTCCAGGTGTCAAGGTGTACTTAATTGGTCTCGTGTACACATCTGTAGAACAGCACAGTGGTTATGTGCACATCTGTGGAACAGCACAGTTACCAGACTAGATAATTTAATCTTGTTCATATCTCAGTTTGAATATACTTTCATAATCTGTAGAGCAGTTGTCCCCACACACCTGTACTAGTGAGTATCGCAGGATAACAGCTTCCTACAAGTGTTATCTTGGCTGATCTCCTGTACCATAATGCATCGACCTGGCAAGTTCGACGTTGAAGCAGTGTTTCCTCTGACGCAACAGCTATGATGAACCTCTGTTGCTTGACGTTAGAGAATCAGGTGAATCACGTCAGGTACGTCACTGGTCCACACGGGTAAGAGCAAAAAGAGATGTCCCGCGCAACAATTCCTGGCGAATCAACACAATCACGCAAGGAAGGGCAACGAATCTTCGCAACACATCACACCATATGACGCAAGACAAAACCCAGAAACACAGTACCGCCTCACAACACCTCCCGCAACACAACATCCCCTCACAACACCCGCAACACAACACCCCCCTTCACAACACTTCCCCGCAACACAACACCCCCCTTCACAATACCTCCCCGCAACACAACACCCCCCCTCACACCCTCCCCGCAACACAACACCCCCCTTCACAATACCTCCCCGCAACACAACACCCCCTCACAACACCCCCTCACAACACCTCCCCGCAACACAACACCCCCTCACAACACCTCCCCGCAACACAACACCCCCCTCACAACACCTCCCCGCAACACAGCACCCCCTCACAACACTTCCCCGCAACACAACACCCCCTTCACAACACTTCCCCGCAACACAACACCCCCTTCACAATACCTCCCCGCAACACAACACCCCCTCACAACACCTCCCCGCAACACAACACCCCCCTTCACAATACCTCCCCGCAACACAACACCCCCTCACAACACCTCCCCGCAACACAACACCCCCCCCCCCTCACAACACCTCCTCGCAACACAACACCCCCTCACAACACTTCCCCGCAACACAACACCCCCTTCACAATACCTCCCCGCAACACAACACCCCCTCACAACACCTCCCCGCAACACAACACCCCCCTCACAACACCTCCTCACAACACCTCCCCGCAACACAACACCCCATCACAACACCTCCCCGCAACACAACACCCCCTCACAACACCTCCCCGCAACACAACACCCCATCACAACACCTCCCCGCAACACAACACCCCCTCACAACACCTCCCCGCAACACAACACCCCATCACACACCCCCCCCGCAACACAACACCCCATCACAACACTTCCCCGCAACACAACACCCCATCACAACACCCCTCCAACAACCCATCACAACACCTCCCCGCAACACAACACCCCATCACAACACCCCATCACAACACCCCATCACAACACCTCCCCGCAACACAACACCCCCCCTCACAACACCCCCCCACACACCCCCTCACAACACCTCCCGCAACACAACACCCCCTCACAACACCTCCCCGCAACACAACACCCCCTCACAACACCTCCCCGCAACACCACACCCCCTCACAACACCTCCCCGCAACACAACACACCCATCACAACACCTCCCCGCAACACAACACCCCCTCACAACACCTCCCCGCAACACAACACCCCCTCACAACACCTCCCNGTAGACGTTTCACAACAAAGATCCAAGTATAATACCTTAAGACTATGCTGGCACTAATTGAGTGACTTTCATATTCTGCTCAACCTGAGGGGTACAGTGAGAATTCGTTCTACAAGGTAGTACCTTATTCACTGTTAGACAGAACCCGAGAAACTTGGTGCTTGAAGCTTTGCTTGTATCCCAGTGTGTTATATCCGATCAGAGACACCTGCAGTGCCTAGTTCTCTAGTACAATACATTGGTCTTGAAGTCATACAGTGAATGAGTCCTTATGTGTGTCTTTGTCACTCTATATTTCTCTTTCTATCTTGTCTCTGTCTGTCTGCCTCAGTCTCCTCACGTTCAGTGGGGTTGCTAGAGGCAGGTGGCCAAACATTACGAAACAGATGACAAAGCCTCTTCTCTTTGTGAAAAATCTCTCACTTAAATGCATTCTTGTCGAGTGGCAGAGAGGAAAGGAAAGGCGGCGAAGGAAGAGAAGGGAAGAAAAGGGATGAGTAGGAAAGGAAAGGGATGGGATGGAAGGGAGGGAAAGGAATGACGCCGGCTGAGACTAGACAGTTCTCATGTGAAGGGAAATTGCTGTCTCTCTTCTCTCACTTTCGTGACGTGTTTATTTATCATGGTTATTGTACTCTTTCGTTTCTTCTCGTCCCTCCTTTCTGTCACCGAGCCGAAGAAGTTAGCGATATTTAGTGTCTTTTTAATTAAAAGTCTTCTTTTAAAAAAGATCCCTAGATGTTATTTGGTCCGGATTATTCTTAAACTAGTTTAGCTTTCACTTGTTGACAGTGTCCCATGTAACCTAACTTAGGGTTTTTAAAGCTTGAGATGTTGACTGTAGTGTCTGTAAGTCTGGGGATATGAGAGTTTGACCCCGTCTCAAAACTTTCTCTGGAGACTTGTAATTAAAACTATTTTAATAATCCCATTTTCAAACTTGGCTTTTTAGGGAGCGTGAGTGTTCTTTTAGTTGAAATTTTACTTGTACGGGAAGAAACGTAATTCCAAAAGTTTTTAATGGAGCGAGAAATTATTATTTGTCATGTTTCTGAATTGTTTAACAACTAGATATTATTAAAATGTATAACTGCGGTGACATGGGTTTTGTGTGAGGCCAGGTGAAGGTGGGGTTGTGAGAACACGACACATTGTACCACATTATTTGTACAATGTGGTACAAGTAACAGCTGTAATTTGACTTTAACATCCCAAACAGAAACCTGAAACGTTTGGACGCTGCCAACAACCTCTGCCTGTCTGGACGACGGTGCTGGTCTGTTGTTTCCTGATTTGAAAAACATCACTTATGATTTTTTGGTTTTTTTGGCCTCCTATCCTAAAGCGTACTCGGCTAGGGACACTACTAACTTATTGAAACTACTTCACTGTGCTTTTAATTATCGTTAGTTGACGCTGTAGTCGGTAACAGCAAAATTGTGGTGTGTAAAGTGTGAGGACAGGTCGTCCATGGCTGCTAACTGTTGTTCTTTAGCCGTTAGCGATGATTGGTCTTTAACGAGGCGCACCAGAGGAACGAGTACCAGCGTCAAGGAAAAGTCGCACAAATGCCTCACCACAAGGAAACAATACGGGGATGAAGGGTTAGGGACGTGTCAGGAAAGCCGGAAGTTGCATGCAGCGTCCTGCATGTGCCCGGGTAAGACCTTGATCATCAATGACATTGATAAGGCGTTATACTGTGCTATACTGAGCAGTGACGAAATTGAACATGACACTAAATTAGGGAGACAAATCACTTCATTTGAACAACAGAACCTACACGACAACTTAAGACTATATGCAATACAAAATTTCTTTCCTGTATATTGCAGAATGTTGCAGACAATTAGCTTTCTAACAATTGTGTATACAGCATATACAGCATTTAAAAAAATATTTTTGTGTAGTGATGCATTTCTTTACCATTTTTCAAGTGGTTTTGAATAGTAGGGAGAATGGCCAGGGCCGAGGCCAAGCCGAGGTCAGAGCTGAGGTCAAAGCCGAGGTCAGAGCTGAGGTCAAAGACGAGGTCAAATCCGAGGTCAGATAAGAATCACATGTGACTGGTGTTGCAGTCACCAAAAAGCGGCAGGTTTGGTTGTGTGATAATGGACACACACGTTAGTGTTCATGTGAGAAGCTCGGGTGTGTCAGGAGCTCTAATAATAAACCTTTTTTTTCCCTCCTCCCGGCAAGGTTATATATCACTACTCGCTTAAGCCACGCTGTGAATAGTATAGTTGAATTATGCTCGAGGGCCAGGAATCATCAAGTGTTCATGCGACCACTTACGAAAACTTTACATCTTTTCTAAATTTTGATGGCTTTGTTTATATATATATATATAATAAATAGTTATTAGCTTGGAAAATTCACAACCCATAGTATCGTTGTTATGAACAACCTAGACTTCAGACATCATAAATTGCTTAAAAAATGCAAACAAAGCCGCCATGATTGACGAAAGATGCATAGGCTTCGTAAGAGGTTGCTGAAATGCTTAGTGAATCCTGTGCAGGCGAAGAGTCACAATAACGTGGCTGAAGTATGTTGACCAGACCACACACTAGAAGTTGAAGGGACGACGACGTTTCGGTCCGTCCTGGACCATTCTCAAGTCGCTTGTGAAAGTCACAAGCGACTTGAGAATGGTCCAGGACGGACCGAAACGTCGTCGTCCCTTCAACTTCTAGTGTGTGGTCTGGTCAACTTAGTGAATCCTGTCTGAGGGCAGTCTAGCTCGGTACACTCCCCGTAGACAAGGATAACACGACACTTGTTTTACTGCAATTTATTGAGGAGTCTGAAGTGTATTGCCATTGAGTTTTGTGGTGGTGTTGTGCGGCCTGAGGCATGATAGTGGTTTGTTGACAAGTACGAAGTTTCCTCTGACGTCATACTGCTGTCATACATACCCTTTATACTCATTATTGAATTCCTCACTTGGGCAGCATAAATGCAGTTTTAATACTGTATAATAAATTTGTCATAACGAATAGCGTTGTAGTTTATAGCATAGTTTAATAATTTTGTTTGTGTATCCTTTCAAAGCTATATATATTTTACTGACAGTAAATGTCAGTGTTCAAAGCTATTCAAATGTTCAAAGCTATTTATATATTCACTGACAGTCAATGTCTGTGTTGATACATGGAGAGTAAGCATAGAGGTAACCAATAGTTAAAAGGCAACAATGACCATCATTAAGGCAGGGTAAGAGTCCACTAACAGAGACAGTGGACTGAGACGGCACAACACGTCAGCCAAACTTTCGGCTCATTGCTAACACTTCCCTCTATCACACTGCTGCCTGCTCTATCACACTGCAGCATGCTCTATCACACTGCTGCCTGCTCTATCACACTGCAGCATGCTCTATCACACTGCCGCCTGCTCTATCACACTGCCGCCTGCTCTATCACACTGCTGCCTGCTCTATCACACTGCCGCCTGCTCTATCACACTGCCGCCTGCTCTATCACACTGCCGCCTGCTCTATCACACTGCCGCATGCTCTATCACACTGCCGCATGCTCTATCACACTGCCGCCTGCTCTATCACACTGCCGCATGCTCTATCACACTGCCGCATGCTCTATCACACTGCCGCATGCTCTATCACACTGCCGCCTGCTCAATCACACTGCTGCCTGCTCTATCACACTGCCGCCTGCTCTATCACACTGCCGCCTGCTCTATCACACTGCCGCATGTTCTATCACACTGCTGCCTGCTCTATCACACTGCCGCCTGCTCTATCACACTGCTGCCTGCTCTATCACACTGCCGCCTGCTCTATCACACTGCGGCATGCTCTATCACACTGCCGCATGCTCTATCACACTGCCGCATGCTCTATCACCCTGCATCATGCTCTATCACACCGCTTCATGCGTGGCCTGTCGTGGGGTGTAACCAATCCACAGTTAGTGTAGGTTAACGAGATAGTTTACACACGTCTGCCTTAATAACACGCGACACTGTGTCTAGAGTGGAATGAGGTAATTATTTTCATGTTTTCATATTGGTATGGTCGTGAATGACTGTATGTGGCAATGAATAATGATTGTAATGATGATGAGTGATTATTATGGTGCTATAAATGATTAATTTGAGACATGAATGATTGGTCTCTGGCCATGAATGATTAGTTGGGGAACGAATGATTGGTATGGGATTTCGAATGGTTATAATAGGGCATTAATAATTGGTATGGGGCCGTGTATAACTGGTATGGGGCCATGTATGAGTGACATAGAATCAGGTATTGACACAGAATCAAGTATGTCTACCCAGTCTTCTTTTTCCAGTTTTTTTTAGTAACCTTGTTATAGAGCTTTATCAAATATATAAGGTAGACTTTTCCTTTCTGAATTCATGCTGTACTTTTGTTACAAAAGTTTCTTCTCTCTAGGTGCTTAATTATCCAAATTAATTATATTTACTTTCTGTGAATTACTTGTCAGAGAGACTGATTTGTAATTTAATGCTTCCTGTCTGCCCTTTTTATCGATATTGGGACTACGTTTGCCTTTTTTCATTAATTCTTAATTCTGGGAGATGTCCTATATCAAGTGATTTATTGATAATTATAGTTAGTTAGGGACAATGTATTTCTGCAGTCAACTTTAGCATTTAGATTCTGGAGACATATTTGTAGCTCCTTTACAGTGATATTATCCAGTGTTTCTTCTGGCCTTCCACCTCACAACCCCGCATGGACACCACGTTGGTGCTGTTGTAAAAATCCCCTGATTTTTTTTGTCGAATCCCTCAAGTACCTTCTTTTAGTTGTCCAAGAGAATTATCTCCTCAACCTCATCACATGGTCTCCTATTCCTCTTATGGCTGTACAACAGCTTTGATTGAGCTTAAGCTTTTTGCCTCAGTGTCGTTTTGAAATTGACTTTCAACTTCGCTCCCGACTCGGATGCATTCGTGTGTTTTTCCTCTGTCTAGCAATTTTACTCTCCTTATCTCACCACATGAGACAGGGTTCATATTCAACTATCCAGTCTATTTTAATTTTACAGAGTCACTTTTAAAATGATATAGCAGCAAAGGCTAAGGATCAATCAAAGCTCTTATAGACATATGTGGTCTGACTGTTGTTTTTCTCCTTATAAGACTAAAAAGGCAAGGGCGAAATCGTACAGAAAACAACAAGTTGTCTGAGGAACTGAACAAAATATTTCAGGTCTTTACAACGGAATTACTGTTGAGACCAGAGCTGAGTGATAAACGGCCAGAGGAAACACTGGATGACATAGTAGTCTCAGTGGAAGAGGTTAAAAAACACCTGAAGGAACTAGATGCAAAAAAATCATCTGGGCCGGACTTAATATGACTGGCTACTGAAGGAAACTGCAGAGGCACTGTGTCACCCTCTGAGAACTTTAATAAAACACTCGAAACAGGAAAACTTCCAGACGGGAACAACAAGGCCAACAGGCGGGGCATGAGGAGCTAGACCTCACTCCCACCGTAGTCACTGATAGGTCAGTACTGTACAACATTGTACCTCGGGCATTGTACCACAGTCACTGTACCTCGGGCACTGTACCACAGTCACTGTACCTCGGGCACTGTACCACAGGCACTGTACCTCCGGCACTGTACCACAGGCACTGTACCTCGGGCACTGTACCACAGGCACTGTACCTCCGGCACTGTACCACAGGCACTGTACCTCGGGCACTGTACCACAGGCACTGTACCTCCGGCACTGTACCTCCAGCACTGTACCACCGGCACTCTACCTTCGGCACTGTACCTCCGGCACTGTACCACAGGCACTGTACCTCGGGCACTGTACCACAGGCACTGTACCTCCAGCACTGTACCAGTCACCACCTCGGGCACTGTACCTCCAGCACTGTACTAGTCACTACCTCGGGCACTGTACCACAGGCACTGTACCTCCGGCACTGTACCTCCGGCACTGTACCACAGTCACTGTACCTCGGGCACTGTACCTCCGGCACTGTACCACAGGCACTGTACCTCGGGCACTGTACCACAGGCACTGTACCTCCGGCACTGTACCACAGGCACTGTACTTCGGGCACTGTACCACAGGCACTGTACCTCCGGCACTGTACCTCCAGCACTGTACCACCGGCACTCTACCTTCGGCACTGTACCTCCGGCACTGTACCACAGGCACTGTACCTCGGGCACTGTACCACAGGCACTGTACCTCCAGCACTGTACCAGTCACTACCTCGGGCACTGTACCTCCAGCACTGTACTAGTCACTACCTCGGGCACTGTACCTCCGGCACTGTACCTCCAGCACTGTACCAGTCACTGTACCTCCGACACTGTACCTCCAGCACTGTACCACAGTCACTGTACCTCCAGCACTGTACCAGTCACTGTACCTCCAGCACTGTACCACAGTCACTGTACCTCCGGCACTGTACCAGTCACTGTACCTCGGAGGCAGAAACGCCCCAGTAATTAGACTTGTGGTAGACCATGGATGAATATTTTTATTAAACTTTTTTTTTGACGTGAAAGTTGGCAACGTGGGTCGTTTGATATTGAGTTTTATTTGCTTTAATTAGCAGAGTTGCTAGTTGCTTCTTGTAACGTTTTTATGGAGTGAGTGGCTAGTTGGGCCTCGTTAGAGTATCACATAAAGACAACATTCAACGTTACGGGCCCACATGTCGTTAGGATGTTAAGCTAGAATATTTAGCTTGAATCCGCCTTCATTATCGGTCCGTAAGTCCTCCCTGCTGTTCCACAACTACCTAGTGATTACTTACAAGGTAACAACTTGTCGACGGGTACCTTCAGCCTCCTCTGACCAGCCTACCTGACCTTGATCATCCTCCCTGACCCTCCACCCTGACCTTGTCCCTCCACACTGAAAATCTACCCCTCACATTAACCCTCCAAACTGACCTTTTACCCTGACCTAGATTCTCTACACAAACCCTCTACCCTACACATTGACCCCAACCATGACCCTCCACCCTGACCACCACCTTAACCCTCCACCCTGACCTTAACCCCACAGTACATGCTGACCCTCCATACTGACCTTGACCGTCAGTAGTAACGACGTGATCAACGGTAATGAGAACAACACAGTAATGCAACAGTAATTAGAATATCAGTAATGGCTGGAACAGTAACACCGCCTGTAACTGCAGCACCAACAGGAAGACGACCAGGAACAGTGCCAACAGGTAGACGACCAGAAACAGTACCAACAGGTAGACGACCAGGAACAGTACCAACAGGTAGACGACCAGGAACAGTACCAACAGGTAGACGACCAGGAACAGTACCAACAGGTAGACGACCAGGAACAGTACCAACAGGTAGACGACCAGGAACAGTGCCAACAGGAAGACGACCAGGAACAGTGCCAACAGGTAGACGACCAGGAACAGTACCAACAGGTAGACGACCAGGAACAGTGCCAACAGGTAGACGACCAGGAACAGTACCAACAGGTAGACGACCAGGAACAGTACCAACAGGTAGACGACCAGGAACAGTGCCAACAGGTAGACGACCAGAAACAGTGCCAACAGGTAGACGACCAGAAACAGTACCAACAGGAAGACGACCAGGAACAGTACCAACAGGTAGACGACCAGGAACAGTACCAACAGGATCAAACGTGTTGAAGCCACATTAGGAACGGATAAGAGCAGTTTAACACGTTAAAACTGTACAATCTGAGAGATAAAAAAACTAAAAAGTTACTTAAATTGATTTAAAATGTAAAAATAGCTTCATAACCAGTTTAATCCACACGTTAATCAAGGAGCCTTTCTTGGCAAACAAGTTTGAGAACCATAAATAATCTGTTTAAATGAGGCAAACAAGTTTGGTAGCGAGTAGACAGAAGTTTCTTGGGTGGATAAAAACATAAATTTTGTTTACTAAATACCATAAACTCGGAAGCTGATTTTCAGCTGAAAAGATTCAGATATCATGGGGTACAGAGGTCGCTTCTGCCTCCTACTCCTTAGTCCCCAACTCTCTCGAAGCCCAACCACATCTGACATACATATTCCTCCCTCCTCCAGTACCCACTGCCTACCACCCACGCTCCGCCTATCCTCTATTCCATCATCCAACTACCCGTTGTCCTCCCCATCCTCCACCACTCCCCATTCTGGCATCCCAGAAACTGATTCCGACGTCGAAAATTAAGATGGAAACTGATTGCTCAGGCGACTCGGTCGCTAGGAAGTAATTAGCGATCTGAATGCAAGTTGAAAGCAAATTTATTGGAAAAGCCGAGCTTGATGGAATATGATTAACCAAGTAAATGGTAATTGAGGTTCAATGGATGAATCTTTCTCTTCTCTCTCTCATGGGAACCTTATTGAAGCTCTGGAATAGATGTTACAGGAGGGAGAAGGAAGAGAGAAAACCAGACGGGTCTTGAGAAGCAATGGTGGTGGAGCTAAGGATCACTACCCTAAAGGTAGCCGCGGGAAAGTCGCCCCTCTTGACATGAAAAGAGCCCAGAGGTCATTAGGAGCTGGCCAAAACAGGAATAGAGTTCATCGTTAGTAATATATATGAAGTGGCC
>WNGS01165318.1:13001465-13020074 GCA_020271785.1 Procambarus virginalis | reverse complement strand
AGTCCTATCCCACCCTGGTCACAACACCAGACTGGTCACCACCCTTGAGCCACCTAACCCTGTCACAACCCTGGATCATCCCACCTCTGGTCACCTACCCTAGATCTAGGTCAACCCCTGTGTGTCGACCCCATCCCTGGCCACACCAGCTCATGGCCAACACCCTGGGCCACCACTTCCTGTCACAACCCTGCGTACACCACCCCTTGGTCACGCACCCTGGTCACCACTCTGGTCACCACCCTGGTCAACATAACCTGGTCACAAACCGCTGGTCACCAACCCTGGTCACTAACCCTGGTGCCACCCACCTCTGGTCCCAGCAAACCCTGTCCCCAGCTAGCCCCATGGTCACCCCAGTCCCTTGGCATTCAACCTGGCACCCACCCTTGGCCACCCACCCTGGTCACACCCCTGGCCACAACCCTGGTCACAACCCTGGTCACAACCCTGGTCATCCACGCTGCCAGTGCCACTCACCCTAGGATCCACCGACCTCGAGGGCTCACGTACCCCCTTCACAGACCTAGGGTCTCTACCCGTGGTCACATCCCGCTCTGGTCATCCTCCACCTCTGTGTCACATCACCTCCTGGCCGGATACCTCCCCAACCCTGGTCACCGGTCCATCCCTGGTCACCCACCGTCTGAGTCCCCACCCTGGTGGTATCAACCCTGGTCCACCACCCTGGTCACAAACCCTGTCGTCCATACACCCCTGAGTCACCAAACCTCGTGCTGCGTACACAAGAACCCTGTTCCGCTACACCCACCACATGGTCACTCACCTTTGGGTGCACCACCACATTGCCTTAGTCCCCTGGTCACCCCCCGATACCATCGGTCACCGACCTTGGGTCAGGCCACTCCTGGCCAAGAACGACCCTGGACTGTTCACCATGTCCTCTGGGTCACCACCCTTCACCCCTGGTCACACGGCGCAACCGGCCCCGGTACCTCACCACCCTGCACCTGGTCACCACCCTGGTCACCACCCTGGTCACAACCCTGTCACCACTTCACCACCCGTCCAACGTCCACTTGTCAACCTGGTCCCCTGGTCACACCGGCACAACCACCACGTCCACCCACCGGAAAACACCATCTACTACTCCCACCCAAACACCAACCCCCACATACCACACACCACGCAGACAGCCCAATATACCACCCAATGCCTGTCTACCCCTTGTACAACACAATCAACCACAACCTACAATACCACAACAGCATACCCGTACCTACTACTGACTACAAACTTCAGAACATTTCACCATATACTCAGCCGCCAGTATACATAACCTATACTAGCTTAAACCTCATCACAAAGTATTCCACACCACAACTATACTGCCAGCCCCACCCGGTAATGGTCAAAACCACCCGTAACACACAGTACTAACTACATACTCATCAACCCAAAAGACCCCCACCCATATCAACCCCCTCACCTTGACCCATGCATTCGCAACCTCACTCACACTAACGAGCTTTCAATTCCCTGTGGTCCATATATTGGTATAAATGTATGTATAGAGTGGGAGAGGGATGGCCTTGATCATAAGAATATTATAACAAATTTCCCTGAGGCCAAACTGCTCATGGGGGGAGCTGGGAGCATCTCCCACGGTTGGCTGTGATTCGAAACATATTTAAATAGTTTTTGAACATGTTTTAAATTAAGTTGGTCAATCGCGACGAAATTCCAACCCATCGTTTAAAAATTATTGTGCCAATAAATTTCAATTTTATTGGAATACTGAAAAGATCATGCATACAAAGGCTGAACAGTGAATATAAGCTAAACCCTTTTTATATCTAAATATGCAATACCAGACAATATACGCCATATAGACTTAATTTAGTCTGAGTTTGGTTTTTGCCTATTTAGTTTCGCTACACAAATCCATGAGTAAACAAATAGGTCTTGTTTGTGTGCCAAAAGGGTGCCCCACGGGCACCCTTTGGTGGCGATGCTTAGTTTCCATCAATTTCTACAGTATGATAGCTGGCAAAATTCCAGTCAAGCCTTGACCAGACTGAATTTTGGACGATTAATCGCTTCAGAATGATGAGCGGAGAACATTTTGGACACGACGTACTTCAACAGTAGAACATTTCCTCTATACGATTATCATAGTCTAATCAGTGACCGAGGCCCAGTGCGACGCTAATTGTCATAAAACGTGTGCCTCTGACACCCGTAATCGTCGCGACCGTGTTGTGGTGAACGGTTGGTGCCTACTACCATAGTTAATGCTGCGGTATGACTAGCAGTGTGAATGGTGAACCTTGGGCCACACAACACAGGTATGGTCCATGACACACTCATTTACTGGAACTAGCATTGACACCAGTGAGTTATACATGTGCGATGGGCCTAGTTGAACACCGTGTTAAATTGTGCCTGACACTTAATTAGACCGGTAATGCGGTGCCTTGAAACGCTCTCAGTTTACTATGTGGTTAAATTCGGTGACTGCTTTGACACCCGATGTGAGCTAATTTGGTCCAGAATCCCTCGGGACGACCAGTGTGATATGTGAAACTTGTGACTTGACACCGTGTTACTGGTGCCTACAGTGTAATTGGCCACCCGCGTTGTTAGTGGTGCCTTGGACACCAGTGTTAGTGGTGCCTTGACACCAGTGTTAGTGGTGCCTTGACACCAGTGTTAGTGGTGCCTTGACACCAGTGTTAGTGGTGCTGACACCAGTGTTAAGTGGTGCCTGACACCATTGTATAGTGGTGCCTTGACACCAGGTTATGGTGCTTGACACCATGTTACGTGGTGCCTTGCACCAGTGTTAAGTGTGCCTGACACCAGTGTTAGTGGTGCCTTGACACCAGTGTTAGTGGTGCCTTGACACCAGTGTTAGTGGTGCCTTGACACCATTTATGGTGTTGACCGTGTTATGTGCTGACACATTGTAAGGTGCCTTGACCAGTGTTAATGGTGCCTGAAACCAGTGTAATGTGCCTTGCCAGTGTTAATGGTGCCTTGACGCATGTTAATGGGCCTTGACAACAAAGCACCATGCCATTTGCACAAAACAGGCACCCTGAAGCTCTCAGACTAGCGTCAACGTGGTGTGAAGCTGTCAAACTTCAAACCAAATCCTTGTGTTAAATGTATACTAGTTTGTGTGTAATTAGTCAAGATGTTTTTTATGTGAAAAACTTTATGCAAATTTACCATCTTGAGTAAGCAAATGGGAAGTTGAGTAACAATTGATCGCAAAACGTATGTATAATTCTGAGACTAGGAACGGTCAGGTTTTATTTGATATCTTATGGTATTAGTTTAAACCTATTTAAATATTATACTAAGGAACGTATGATTAAATGTAATATCTTAGAGAGTTATATGAAAATATATATAGGCCAAGGTAAATGTAGACAAATTATGAGTGTAACAGAGTTTGTATTGTAATCAATATGAAGGTGGCTACGTAGCATAGGAAATTTCAAGGAATATACTTGTAATTAGATGTAAAAATCATCTAACATAGGAAATAGTTAACAAATAATTGTGTACAAATTCCATTCTTATGTCACATCACTCCAGCGGTCAGAGTCCGCAGGTCAGGGTGACTGGAAGGGTGGAGCGGGCTGTTTAGGGGTGCGGGGGTTGCTGTGGGGGGGTTTGGATTGGGTGGGGGGCGGGCTAAGTTTGGTGAATCTGTGGTGGTGGGGTGTTGAGTGGGCACCAGATGGGGGGGGGCGGCGCAGTGGGCATGATTGGGGGGAGTGGTGAGTGGGTGGGGGGGGAATAGCGGAGTGGGGGGGGGGGGAGACAGTGTTGAGGGAGGGGGGCCTGGTTGAGGTGGGTTGTGCGATGGGGCCAGAGTTGCTGGCTTTTTACTTCTGAACAGCGACCGGCGGCGAAACTATAGATTCATATAAACTTATGTACTGTATTGTGGAAAGGATTTGGTGCTCAGGGTTATTGTTTATGCATGTAGGCGACTGTTTGTCACTATTTAGTGAAGTTGTTTGACTTACGTTAAACAGATTAGCTGGGTTAAATGGCAGTCATTTCAATACGGCGCCATCAGGCGGGAGTTTGCCCAACTGCTCCTCTGCTTGTCTTTAAATGTTCAGTGGCAGTGTGGACTTGGTAGGGACAGGAAGCATCCAGCATTAATCTGTGATCATTTAAGTATAATAGACCAATTATCAGTTCAGCGTTAATTGTGACTGGAGGCATTTTACCGAGTGCTCCTATTGATCTTATTTCAAGTGCATATGGGGTGAATATTTAGTTAAATATATTGTGAGATACTTTTGAGTGTTACCTTCCTTTTTCATAATATTTTCTAGATACTGTTTCTTGTTGACAAGTTACGATCCGCCTGTGGTATTATAACCCATTCATTCCTCCAGTACTAGAACATGGCATTTTATTAGCAACATTACATACAGTTAGTAAGCCACCAATGTTCAGAGAGTATGTATATAAGTATGTAGAGAGTATGTATGTACAAATGTATGTATTTTTTCAGTGTTTAATATATTTTGTTGATTTGTTACTGGTATTCTTGCTAACCGCTGTTTCTTTCCCTCTACTCTTGGACCAACCTGTCCTCTTACAAAAAGCGTTGCATTTCGCTCGCATGCATTACACAAGGCCAACAATCGCTGTACTAGAAAATGGAAGCGGCTCACGAAAGTGAAATACTGTCCCGTTTTCTGTTTTGGGTTCTCAGGCAGGTTAGGAAAGGACACTTTAATGTGATCGTTTTCTTGACGTCGGGAAACCTTAGGAGGACGCCTGCTTGGACGGCTGGGTTTGCATAGCATTATTTATTTACTGAAAAGCTGGATTGGGGGCCGGGACGAAAAGTGATATTTAAGACTCCGTACATCAACAGCAGCAGTAGCAGGAACAGCAGCAGCAACAGCAGCAGCAGGAACAGCAGCAGCAGGGCCGTGCTGGGGATGAGTGGTCATTAAGATAAGGTCACAACGAGGTGGTTGTTGGCGTGATGGCCCCGGAGAGTGCCACACTAGCGCCAGATGGTGCCACCAGGTGTAGGGGGGGGCATGGAGTGTAGTGGGGGAGTGTGAGGCTGGTGGGGTGTAGTGGGGGAGAGTGAGACTGGTGGGGTGTAGTGGGGGAGAGTGATGCTGGTGAGGTGTAGTGGGGGAGTGTGAGGCTGGTGGGGTGTTGTGGGGGAGAGTGAGACTGGTGAGGTGTAGTGAGGGAGTGTGAGGCTGGTGAGGTGTAGTGAGGGAGTGTGAGGCTGGTGGGGTGTAGTGGGGGAGAGTGAGACTGGTGGGGTGTAGTGGGGGAGAGTGAGACTGGTGGGGTGTAGTGGGGAAGAGTGAGGCTGGTGGGGTGTAGTGGGGGAGTGTGAGACTGGTGGGAGTAGAGAGGGGGAGTGTGAGGCTGGTGGGGTGTTGTGGGGGAGTGTGAGGCTGGTGGGGTGTTGTGGGGGAGTGTGAGACTGGTGGGAGTAGAGAGGGGGAGTGTGAGGCTGGTGGGGTGTTGTGGGGGAGTGTGAGACTGGTGGGAGTAGAGAGGGGGAGTGAGGCTGGTGGGGTGTTGTGGGGGAGTGTGAGGCTGGTGGGGTGTAGTGGGGGAGAGTGAGGCTGGTGGGGTGTAGTGGGGGAGTGTGAGACTGGTGGGAGTAGAGAGGGGGAGTGAGGCTGGTGGAGTAAGGGTGTGTAGAGTAGCAGGGAAGAGGGGGAGAACAGAGATGAAAATAGGGGATCCTCTCCTTGGGTGCTGGGAGCACCTGCCTCCTTGCACCACTGCTATTTCTTATCTCTGGTATAGACAACAATACTAGCCACAGCTTCGTGTCATCCTTTGTAGATACAAAAATCAACATGCCACCTGCAGGCCTCATTCCTGTGAAGCTTTAAAGTACAGCCACTGGAACAAAGGGAGGCTTGGTACCCCTAATAATTTATTAATAATTATATATACTTTTATCTAATATTACACAGCATGAAAATGTGGGTTTTAACTGATCTCAGGAAACTGGATGTTGTCCGGATATTACACTCATCTGAAGATAAAGTGCAATGCAATCGGTCCAGAAACGTTGCAATCCTTGTTTACCTGGTATCCGGTACTGCTCAAACTGCACAGCAGTTCTTGGCTCTTTCTAACTCAAGGCAGCCATTATAATTATATGTTTTTGCAAGAAACTTTGTCATAGTTTCACTGTATATATGACTCCAACTTAACTGTTAGGCTGCCACTCCAATGTTTCTCCCTTGACGGGAGAGATTCAGTGGCTATACTCATAGGCTACCACTTGTAATACTGTGATCACAATGTCTCTGGACTAACAAAACTCTATTGTCTTGGTACTGCTCTTCTTACCTTCTTGAAAGCATCTTCACCTGACCGGGACTCTTCGTTAGATGTTAGTTCTTCAGAGCCTGGATGTGGTGCCCTTGGCCCCACCACCACTACCGTCTGGAGGCCTCACACAGCACTCCGCCCCCCTCCCCCCCTGGCATGTTACTAACTCTTGGAAATGGTAAACTTCTTCCCCTTGAAGTTACCGCTTCATTCGTTTCAGAGCCATACGGGCCTTCTTCACTCTACTTGTTAAGGTTTGACGTTGTTACACCGAGTTAAAACTTCGTCAATCAGGGAACATGTTGCAGCACGCCCACTCTTACTCAGCTCTCAACCAGGCTTCACGGCCAATGAGCTGTTTCGATGTTTCTCTCAGGAGTCATGACAACAGGTCACATTCTGATTGGCAGGCCAATACAAAACTTAGCAAATCAGGTCACAAACTTACATTTTGGCCGCTCCCTGGCCTGGCTCTGCACTCAGCCCGTCTCCTTAGCGTTCTCAACGTCACTAAACTGTTGTACTAAGGTGCCCGAACTTAACTAACCTGAGAACCCACGAACAAAAAACGGGCATCATGTCAATTATGCAAGCTGCTACCATTATTTTATACATTAATTTTTGGCCTTGGGTAAAGTATAAGTTAAAATGCGATTTGCTATCAGGACAGGTATTGTGGTTTCTTCAGGCGAGCTTTCAGCCCCACTAGTGCTGATGGCCGCGGTGATCTTGACTCAAGCAGTGACAATACGTGTCGCCATAGTTCAAAATACCAGGTGTTGGAAACTTCCCATCAATAATTAACCGCCAGAACTCAACACTTACGATTCACATTTACAACCATTAATAATAATAATAATAATAATAATAATAATAATAATAATAATAAATAATAATAATAATAGCGAGTAAACTTAATATAAAAGGAATGAAAACAAAAAATCAGACTGAAAAAAAACACGAGTTAAACAATCCAAGATGGATGAGATATTCTGCGATAAATATATGCTTGAGCAGCTGGTGCTATACCAACAGCATGGTTGATCTTCAAGTTGACCAGCCACTCTGCAAGCGCATATTATCCAAATCAGTAATCAATCAATTAGAAAAGATAAAGCACACATTAAAATTTCATTAATTATTAACATTGTATATTTGTAAAATATGACATGACACGAGCCGAATCACAAATGAATTATATCACTGCGACATTGACGTGTTTAAACTTCTAGAGTCTAATGCAATTATTTTAAAATTCATGGAATTGTGTTTGTGACATTTATCATCCCAAATTTAACAATATAATGATTTATATAGCGACCTTAAAATATCTTCATGCAATTACTGTATATCAAACCAACGCCAGTAAAATGTGACAAGACTGACTTTGAGTTGATCAATGGGAATGGGTACCTCCCTTCTCCCCCCCCTCCCTACCTACCTACCTACATCCCTCCCTCCCTCCCCCCCCTCTCTCTCGTTCTGGTTGTAAAACACGCAGGACCGGCAGTGTTACCTCAAAATCATTTGCCTCGACTATTTTAGTGCCTGTCTCACTGTTAGATAAAGAGATGATATAGGTTTACAATCACTGAGATGATAAAGGTTTAAAATCACTGAGATGATAAAGGTTTAACATCACTGAGATGATAAAGGTTTAAAATCACTGTTCTCTCTCTCCCTCTCCAACCTTCCCTCATAGCTACTTTTTCTGACCATCTATCCGTCTCTCACCATCCGTCCGTCAGTTCTTCCGATTAGTGTGACTCTTCGCCCGTCAATTTCGAACACTCGTGAAACTTAGCCTGAAGTGTCCGAGACAGCTCAAAATATCCGGCTTCTCTGACCCCGCAAGTAACGTACAGTTGGATAAATCCACAAGGGCCCTGACGAGGATTCGAACCTGCGTCCGAGAGCATCCCAGACGCTGCCTTAATCGACTGAGCTACGATACAGTTGATACATCAGGCTATTGTGATTTCTGTGTGTAACGAACAGTTGGATTTGTGATAACTAATAATCACTGTATTATTAACAACAGATTGTCACATCACTAATTCTGAGTGATGGACTGAACATTTGTAAATTCCAAAAAGTTACTGGTGACTGACACGAGGACTGGATGGCGCGTCTTAACTTTAACTATATTAGCTAAGTTTAGTGCTGTTAGTTTTAACATGCCTTCACTGGAATTCAGGAGTTAGTCAACATTTAAATTTATTCTTGGTGAAGAGAAGGTTTGTATTAAGCAATAAATACCCGCAGGAGAATGTTGCAGAGGTTAGAATGAACCAATGGAGGTGTTATGGTGAATAACAAAGGTTCTAACAGCTATGTTGATGAACACCAATAATATGTGAATATATTAATAAACTGCAGACGGCCTATAGGCCCATACGGGGTGACTTGTTTATATCCGACTAAACTCGTGCACATGGCTGACCTATAACTTAATCCAGCGATTACATGACATTTACCTGGTAATTTATTCCATTATTCAACATCCCTATTTGCTAACCAATATATATTCAAGTCTTCTCTAACACTATATATATTTATCCAATATATATATATATATATATATATATATATATATATATATATATATATATATATATATATATATATATATATATATATCCATTTAGAGTTTACTTTAATTAAGGTTAAACTTCCCCAATAAGGTCTTTATATAATCTAAAGGATACAAAGGTAAAACGTTTCCTGCAATCGAAGTCAACTTTTATCTTGGTATTCGTGGACATCACAGAAATGTGAACTACCACACGACAGATGTGGTTGTCGCAGGTGGTTCAACAGGTGGTTGCTACCACACGTACACATGTCGACACCAGAATTTGTCATCATTAAAGACAGTTACACAGAGAGTGAAGTCTCAATTGACATAGGTGTTGATAATAGAGCGTGGCATCACAGTAGAGCCAGGTGGGGAGAAGGGAGGGTGGCGGCGCGGAAGGCGAGGGGCGTCACACTGACTCAAGACATATAACACGAAGGAAGACAGCGACAACTGTTGCTGGCCTCAACATGAATATTCAGAGCGCCGGGAGGTGGTTGTCGCCGCCCGCTGCCCACCTCTCGCCAGGCGCCACTAAATATTACACTCCGGCAACACCGAGAACAAAACTGTATATTTTGACACACGAAAATATAATGTAAATATTTAATAATATAAAGAACGCGTTATTGCCCGACTCCAAGGCATATAGGGTGCACAAGATCGCCCAAATGCTATCAAGTCGAACACTATTACCACTATTTTCAATACAAAGAATTATCAAGTGTTATCTCTGCACATGATGCCACTATCCAGGCTACTTAGGATCTTTGTAAACTAAGTATAGAAGGCAAGGTCTGGGTGAAGATAAACTCTCCAGTCTTTCCCAACGTTCCAGTGCCTCAGGGTACCAAGCAGCAGAGATATTTTTTGTTCTAAAGCGAATCAAGAACTATCAAGAGGTCAGGAATGAAAGAAAAGTTGAACAACTTTTCCATCATGTCCATCGAGTCAGGGCATTTGCGTTAAATCGACTCTCAGGAAATTATTCATGAATTTGCAAGGCATAAATGTTGCAAATTAAATATTAGAATTTTGTTTGTCTTGTGACTATTTCTATTTATTTTTGTCAAAGGATATAATGCTGAGTTTTAGAGCATGCATTTTATTTTTACATTTAGTTCTGGCCACCTACACCACCTGGCTTCCAAGACCTCCGGGCCTTAGGGTTAAGCCTATTCAGCCTATAGAGCATTCCGGCCCTGGTGTAAGGGACCGGATATATAGACGAGTATTCATTGGTCTCTTCCCTCAGACCGAGATGATGCATGACCTTCATCCGGCTGGATATTTGTGATCCAGCTGGGTTGCTTCAAGCCGAATAGGACCTGGCTATAATCCATAAACAAGCTTAAATGGAATTTGAAACAACACTCACGTCTCGGTTGGAATCGAACTTGGAGCACTTGGATTGCTAGTCAGTTACGATAACAAAAAAGTTAGAGATGAGGAAACAAGAAAGAGTGGCACACAAAAGGATAAATGTAAAATACGGAAAGGAAAAAAAGAGCAAAAGATAGTAACCATTCTTCCACTAGCTGATCCCACCCACATACACCACCTGGCCTCACCCACCTACACCACCTGGCCTCACCCACCTACACCACCTGGTCTCACCCACCTACACCACCTGGTCTCACCCACCTACACCACCTGGTCTCACCCACCTACACCACCTGGTCTCACCCACCTACACCACCTGGTCCCACATCTCCGTCGGTGATGGCTTCCGATACGTGGTCTTCCTCAGTGATGCCTCCGACATTATCACATCAATAACACAGTTCTCTTGTGCCACCAGCCACGCTGTCGCTGCTGTCTGCAACCGCAGCAACTGCTGATCACAATGCAGCAAATTCTACTGTTGTCGTCAGGTGCCGCTAATGCTGTTACTGAAGCTGCTGTAGTAACGTTGCTACTGAAGCTGCTGTTGTAATGCTGCTACTGAGGCACTATACACAAACAAATGCAATGGATCCCTGTGAAAAGTGGTTAACCCATAAACCACCACAGAAATACAACCCAAAATTCGGATAATGTGCGTTCCGGCGGCAGTAAAAGGCTGCATTTTTCTCCTCGACACATTAAATTAACAAGGTTTGATAAGAGCTAACTAGGCTTAGGTTTACTTTGTGGCTTACTATATATGTGGAGGCTTGGGGTTCACGAGTACAGCTACAGAAAACAAAATGCTGTTTATTATACCCGCTGTGAGTGTGTGATATTAAGGTATTTACTGCTCTTTTATGATGAAATCACACCCAAGACTTCCTTAACATGGAATATTTTAATAGATGATGTTTCATGCACGTCCTTTGAGATCTGTTAATGTTGGGTGTGTTGGTGACAGTGTTGGGTGAGTGTGTTGGTGACAGTGTTGGGTGAGTGTGTTGGTGACAGTGTTGGGTGAGTGTGTTGGTGACAGTGTTGGGTGAGTATCATCCATCACCAAGACAGTGTGAGTGTCATGGTGATGGATGACCTGCAGGTCATTGTATCTTCTCTTTCTCTACATTGAGTCATACCCGACAATTAGGATTGTTCCAGATTATACACAATCTAATGAACAATATGTAATTAAATAATCTTATAATATATTTTCCTATGTTTATACAAGAAAATTTTCGATTCAAGAAGGCGCTTGGTTGAGCTCTGACGTAATTAGATCACGCAACGCCTCGTGAGTTACATGACGCAAGGCACCCAAAAGGTTGCTTGCGTCACTCCAATAGTGTGCCACCTAACAACCCATATGCCACCAGGTGCGTCCCGTAATTGGACGGTCTGCTATTGCAGGCTCCGCATGAAAGCATGTGGGCCACTCTTGACCTAGCTATGAGCATAACCAGTTGTGGAGTTAGGAGCAATCTTCCTGGGCGGCTGGACAACCTGCGCACCGTCCTCCAGCCCGCGTTCACTGCTGGGGGAAGATTAGCAGTGAACGCAGAGCTGTAGCAACAGTGGTTCGTAGAGTGGACAAAGTGTCTCGGCGGAAACGTGTACGATGGTTACACTCTAGTTTACGAGGACTAGCGCAGTCACTTTGATGAGGCACAGTCAATTGTCAATTAAGGTTAGATAATATTTTGTGTCAAGTTATATCCCTCAATATGACAGTGGACTCGTATATGTGTTTTAGTGGATATAGAAAGAGAGTCACAGATGGTATTTAAGTTTGTGTCTATTATCAATGGTTCCCAGTGGAGTCCACATTCCAGAAAAGGCACAGTTACCAGTGGTAAAGGTCTCCAACCAAGAGGTAAAGTTAGTGAAAACCTACATAAGACATCCGTAGATTTAATTGGTAACCTACTAATGAAAAAAAAAAGTTGGCATGAGGTACCTGGAGCTTTACAATTACTTTATTCATTCTCGTATTCTTGAAGATATCCTCACAGTGTACCCAAAATTTGCCAGTGCAGGCTACTAAACATATGGCCCTGTATGACTAACCATCCTGTGAGATGGGGACTTTCAATATCACTGCTGCCTTATTCACTCTTGTGTTCACGATATCCTCATAACGAACCCAGAGTCTGCCAGTGCAGACTACTTATCACATGCCTCTGTATGACTAACCATCCTGTGTGATGGGGATTTTTAGCATCACGTAGCTAGCTTTTTGACACTGTATTCCACTTCATATAGTAGATATGAAGTAGAGGGTAGCTGCACAAATGCAGATGTACCTAATGTATTAATAAAACAAACTGGGTCAGGAGCACTGTGAGGGGCGCGTCTGCCCTTCCTCGTGGCTTTGTTTTCAACTGATATATTCTCCCCAGGTTTATAGCTATATGCATAAGTGATAGCCTGAGAAGATATCAGGTAACAGAGATATTGGCAGGGAATGCTGTAGAGTTGACGCAGTAAATGAAGCAGAAAAGATGTCCGTGAGAATGTCTGTTATCACATGATTAATAAGTTGATTGGTCAAGTGGTTAAGGTACCAGGTACGCCAGTTGCATAGTGACCCTGGCTGTCTGGGTTCGAGTCACTTCTGGGGCGTGGAGTTTTCAGTTGCATATTGACATGGGGGACCATTCAAGCTTGTTCGCATATTATATATATCTTATATATATATAAGTTCGAACACACCAATAAAAGTGTAAGGGAGTTTTCAGACATTGGGGCCTACAAACATTACCAACAATGCAGAAATTGGATTAGATATTCATGTAATTCCAACCGAGCCAATAATTACATTAATACTAACAAAATAAAATGTAAATTCTGAGCTAAATGACAAAATTTGCATTGTGGTTTGGTAACTTTGAGTGAATTTCTGTTTTGGAGAGGGTTTGGTCTAGTTACATTTGTTGGGGCAAGGGCTCTTCCTTTCTCTTGACCACGACAAGGGTTTGTTGGCTCTTTCAGGGTTCGTCAGAGGACGTGGATGTAACCTTGAGCTTAAGATACACGGATGGAAGGAAGCACTACCGAGTTAGAAACAATGACAATCAAGAGACAGAATAATCAAGGGTGACGTAAGACAGATGTGGAAGAGGCCCGAGACATTACCTGAGGTAAGACAAGACAGGTGGTTCATGAGCTGGTGCGCTTGGGCCCTACCAGCTTACCCTGGTGAGAACACTGTACATACGTAACACACTGTCTCCGTGGTGGGCCCTGTACTTTCTTGTCTCTCTCACTCCCTCTCTCGCTCTCTCACCCTCCCTCGCTCTCTCACCCCTACCTCGCTCTCTCACCCTCCCTCGCTCTCTCGCCCCTCCTTCGCTCTCTCATTTCCCTCGCTCTTCACCCCTACCCTCGCTCTCTCACCCCTCCCTCGCTCTCTCACCCCTCCCTCGCTCTCCCCCCATCCTCAGACGTCCTCTTTGAACACTCCTCTGTTGATTGGCTTCGTTGTGCTCGAGAAGCAACCTTTAAGCTCTCTTCCGTGAATCGGATTCCAGGGTGATCTTGTTATTGGAGGCGATCACAGCACACTTGTCTGATCCGTCTCGCCGAGTCGCCTCCCTCTCTTTCTCTCCATCTCATTAAAATTAATAATAAACTCAACATCAAGGACGCCTTAACACTATCGTATTGTACAATAAGAACTGGTGGCGGCCAGGGTGTGTCGGTGGCGGCCAGGGTGTGTCGGTGGCGGCCCAGGGTGTGTCGGTGGCGGCCAGGGTGTGTCGGTGGTGGCCAGGGTGTGTCGGTGGCGGCCAGGGTGTGTCGGTGGCGGCCAGGGTGTGTCGGTGGCGGCCCAGGGTGTGTCGGTGGCGGCCAGGGTGTGTCGATGGTGGCCAGGGTGTGTCGGTGGTGGCCAGGGTGTGTCGGTGGCGGCCAGGGTGTGTCGGTAGTAGCCAGGGTGTGTCGGTGGTGGCCAGGGTGTGTCGGTGGTGGCCAGGGTGTGTCGGTGGTGGCCAGGGTGTGTCGGTGGTGGCCAGGGTGTGTCGGTGGCGGCCAGGGTGTGTCGGTGGCGGCCAGGGTGTGTCGGTGGCGGCCAGGGTGTGTCGGTGGCGGCCAGGGTGTTTCGGTGGTGGCCAGGTGTGTCGGTGGTGGCCAGGGTGTGTCGGTGGTGGCCAGGGTGTGTCGGTGGTGGCCAGGGTGTGTCGGTGGCGGCCAGGGTGTGTCGGTGGCGGCCAGGGTGTGTCGGTGGCGGCCAGAGTGTGTCGGTAGTAGCCAGGGTGTGTCGGTGGTGGCCAGGGTGTGTCGGTGGTGGCCAGGGTGTGTCGGTGGTGGCCAGGGTGTGTCGGTGGCGGCCAGGGTGTGTCGGTGGCGGCCAGGATGTGTCGGTGGTGGCCAGGGTGTGTCGGTGGTGGCCAGGGTGTGTCGGTGGTGGCCAGGGTGTGTCGGTGGTGGCCAGGGTGTGTCGGTGGTGGCCAGGATGTGTCGGCGGTGGCCAGGGTGTGTCGGTGGTGGCCAGGGTGTGTCGGTGGCGGCCAGGGTGTGTCGGTGGCGGCCAGGGTGCTACAAACACACACACACACACAGGAGGCATTTAGGGCGCTTTACACTGCCTACTTTACACTGTAATTACTATATGAGTACTGGAACACTTGATGATATATTGGACTTGTATCCAAGATTGACCATGTAATAGATTAATTATACAATGTATATGATGTAACTATATAACCTGAGCTTGTAAAAGCACCTTAATCACCTTCAGTGATTAAGTGCTTAATTGCACACTAGTTTCTTTATCAGCTATCTCACCCTGTCAGAGTAAATGAGATAAATGTCTGTGAATGCATGTGTGTATATATGTATATGTGTGTGTATGTATATGTATGGGTATAAAGTATATATGGAAGCTGATCAGAATTACATTTCACCTTTGTAAATGTACATTAATGACACTGTGTAGAAGACACATCGAACACTTTATGTAAGGCATACGTAAATCTGTGTATCTATGTATTTACGTATATAAGTTAGCTTAGCATTTTAAAAGCACCGACTCACCTTCAGTGGTTGATTGTTCAATAAACCCTTGAAATATATGTTTAACACATCTCTAACCCTGTCCATGGAGGACAGAAGAAAATGTATATATGCTGGTTAGCATTGTAAATGTGTGGCCACGTCTGTGGTAGAAAACAATAAAAAAAAAATGCCTACGTGAGACCAGTCTTAGAGTATGCCGCACCATCATGGAGTCCCCAAATGAAGAAGCACATAAGGAAACTGGAAAAGGTTCAGAAGTTTGCGACGAGGGTCGACCCAGAGTTACGAGGAATGGGATTTGAAGAGCGCCTGAAGGAACTGAACCTTACGACACTAGAAAAAAGAAGGGAGAGAGGGGATATGATAGAAACATATAAAATACTCAGGGGAATTGACAAAGTGGAAATAGATGAAATATTCACACGTAATAGTAACAGAACGAGGGGACATGGGTGGAAGCTGGAAACTCAGATGAGTCAGAGATGTTAGGAAGTATTCTTTTAGCGTGAGGGTATTGGAAAGCACTTAAGGAACAGGTTGTGGAAGCAAACTCTATTCATAATTTTAAAACTAGATATGGTAGGGAAATGGGACAGGAGTCATTGCTGTAAATAATCGATGGCTAGAAAGGCGGGATCCAAGAGTCAATGTTTGATCCTACAAGCACAAATAGGTGAGTACACACACACACACACACACCCTTGGGGCTTCGCGGCTGAGTGGACGGGGCTTTAGGTTCGTAGTTTTAAGGGCCCAGGTTCGATGCCCGTAGAGGCAGAAACAAATGGGCAAAGTTTCTTTCACCCTGGTGCTGTTCACCTAGCAGTAAATAGATACCTGGGAGTAAGATGGTGCTACAGGCTGTTTCCTGTGGATGTGTGCGCGTGTGTTAGAGAGAAGTATATGTAGTAGACATAATAGAGGGAAAAATAAATTGGTTACAAACGCGGGGTTCAAAAGCTAACAGCTCGATTCTGCAGATACAAATAGTAAAGACAAATATTAAACCACACACACACACACACAACTAACAACGTACACAACGCCCCTGGCTAACAACGTACACAACGCACCTGGCTAACAACGCACCTGGCTAACAACGTACACAACGCACCTGGCTAACAACGTACACAACGCCCCTGGCTAACAACGTACACAACGCCCCTGGCTAACAACGTACACAACGCACCTGGCTAACAACGCACCTGGCTAACAACGTACACAACGCCCCTGGCTAACAACGTACACAACGCCCCTGGCTAACAACGTACACAACGCCCCTGGCTAACAACGTACACAACGCACCTGGCTAACAACGTACACAACGCCCCTGGCTAACAACGCCCCTGGCTAACAACGTACACAACGCACCTGGCTAACAACGCCCCTGGCTAACAACGTACACAACGCACCTGGCTAACAACGTACACAACGCCCCTGGCTAACAACGCCCCTGGCTAACAACGTACACAACGCACCTGGCTAACAACGTACACAACGCCCCTGGCTAACAACGTACACAACGCCCCTGGCTAACACGCCCCTGGCTAACAACGTACACAACGCCCCTGGCTAACAACGCCCCTGGCTAACAACGTACACAACGCCCCTGGCTAACAACGTACACAACGCCCCTGGCTAACAACGTACACAACGCCCCTGGCTAACAACGTACACAACGCCCCTGGCTAACAACGTACACAACGCCCCTGGCTAACAACGTACACAACGCACCTGGCTAACAACGTACACAACGCCCCTGGCTAACAACGCCCCTGGCTAACAACGTACACAACGCCCCTGGCTAACAACGCCCCTGGCTAACAACGTACACAACGCCCCTGGCTAACAACGTACACAACGCCCCTGGCTAACAACGTACACAACGCCCCTGGCTAACAACGCCCCTGGCTAACAACGCCCCTGGCTAACAACGTACACAACGCCCCTGGCTAACAACGCCCCTGGCTAACAACGTACACAACGCACCTGGCTAACAACGTACACAACGCCCCTGGCTAACAACGTACACAACGCCCCTGGCTAACAACGTACACAACGCCCCTGGTTAACAACGCCCCTGGCTAACAACGTACACAACGCCCGTGGCTAACAACGCCCCTGGCTAACAACGTACACAACGCCCCTGGCTAACAATGTACACAACGCCCTGGCTAACAACGTACACAACGCATCTGGCTAACAACGTACACAACGCCCCTGGCTAACAACGCCCCTGGCTAACAACGTACACAACGCCCCTGGCTAACAACGTACACAACGCCCCTGGCTAACAACGCACCTGGCTAACAACGTACACAACGCCCCTGGCTAACAACGTACACAACGCCCCTGGCTAACAACGTACACAACGCACCTGGCTAACAACGCCCTGGCTAACAACGTACACAACGCCCCTGGCTAACAACGCACCTGGCTAACAACGCACCTGGCTAACAACGTACACAACGCCCCTGGCTAACAACGTACACAACGCCCCTGGCTAACAACGTACACAACGCCCCTGGCTAACAACGTACACAACGCCCCTGGCTAACAACGTACACACGCCCCTGGCTAACAACGTACACAACGCCCTGGCTAACAACGCACCTGGCTAACAACGTACACAACGCCCCTGGCTAACAACGTACACAACGCCCTGGCTAACAACGTACACAACGCCCCTGGCTAACAACGTACACAACGCCCCTGGCTAACAACGTACACAACGCCCCTGGCTAACAACGTACACAACGCCCCTGGCTAACAACGTACACAACGCCCCTGGCTAACAACGTACACAACGCCCTGGCTAACAACGTACACAACGCCCCTGGCTAACAACGTACACAACGCACCTGGCTAACAACGTACACAACGCCCGTGCTAACAACGCACACAACGCCCCTGGCTAACAATGTACACAACGCCCTGGCTAACAACGCCCCTGGCTAACAACGCACACAACGCACCTGGCTAACAACGTACACAACGCCCCTGGCTAACAACGTACACAACGCACCTGGCTAACAACGCACACAACGCACCTGGCTAACAACGTACACAACGCACCTGGCTAACAACGCCCCTGGCTAACAACGCACCTGGCTAACAACGTACACAACGCACCTGGCTAACAACGTACACAACGCACTGGCTAACAACGCCCCTGGCTAACAACGTACACAACGCCCCTGGCTAACAACGCACACAACGCCCCTGGCTAACAACGCAAGCTTTATAACCCAGACGAACACTTATTACCAACATGAATTACTTCACATAATTAGAGTACGATCCCTTGTCAC
>WNGS01165318.1:12988853-13000465 GCA_020271785.1 Procambarus virginalis | reverse complement strand
CCTACCATTGTCAACGGAGTGGTGCGATCTACCTCTTAATGTCACGCTTCTACCCTTGTTGTATCTGTTGCGTTACAATTTTAACTATTCTGACGTTCGAATATGTTGTCGAATCTTGGTTTTGAAGTTGTGGATAGAGGTGGCTTCCACAACCTCTTTTCAGTGATTGTGGGTCTACCCGGATTTTACCTACAGAGGTTCCGGGAGTTCTTCTACTCTGGTGTTTTATATATTATATATCATTAGGTTTATTTTCTTCTACTTTTATTCTAGGTACCTTTGCCCCCCTCATTAAGGTAGCTGAGAACATGTTCCCCTTTTACCTCGGCTGGACAAGCTATGGGAGGCTCCAGCACCCGTGTGGCGCCAATCTTGTTTTCATGATCTTTGGAGTACAATTTAAACATAAAGAGTTTTCAGAGACTGTCCCTGCCCTTAATGTAGACTGCTTGGGCCATGAGGACACTCATATAAAGATAAGGGACACCTGTCCCTTATACGTGGAGAATCATAGATGGGACCGATCACTATATACGAGATACTTAAGAGCATCATCACGGTGTACGGGTTCTTTAAAAAGAACAGACGAAGGAACAAAGGAAGAGGGGGGGGGGGTAGTGGAGGCAAGTTCCGTAACGAATTTTATATAAATACAACAAGTCTATGGTGATGGTAAGGACACACTGGGGAGTTTAAAGTGGATCCCAGTAGCTGCAGCTCTCTGCGCGCACTCCCCTATTGAATACAGAAATTAGCGGCTAAAAACAAATTAACAGAGAACGAAGTCACTGCACTCCACTCTTCCGAATACGAAATATGATTGCGTAATGGTCCACGTGCTGGAAGACGGGAGGCACAGCGGGCCCTCGTGCTGGAAGACGGAGGGACAGCGGGCCCTCGTGCTGGAAGACGGGAGGACAGCGGGCCCTCGTGCAGGAAGACGGTAGGGACAGCGGCCCTCGTGCTGGAAGACGGGAGGGACGCGGGCCCTCGTGCTGGAAGACGGATACAGCGGGCCCTCGTGCTGGAAGACGGAGGACAGCGGGCCCTCGTGCTGGAAGACGGGAGGGACAGCGGGCCCTCGTTCAGGAAGACGGGAGGGACAGCGGGCCCTCGTGCTGGAAGACGGGAGGGACAGCGGGCCCTCGTGCAGGAAGACGGGAGGGACAGCGGGCCCTCGTGCTGGAAGACGGGAGGGACAGCGGGCCCTCGTGCAGGAAGACGGGAGGGACAGCGGGCCCTCGTGCTGGAAGACGGGAGGGACAGCGGGCCCTCGTGCAGGAAGACGGGAGGGACAGCGGCCCTCGTGCAGGAAGACGGGAGGACAGCGGCCCTCGTGCTGGAAGACGGGAGGGACAGCGGCCCTCGTGCAGGAAGACTGTGGTCATTGTTCCAGCAGCGTCGGGGAGATCTTGCGAAGATCTGGCCGGGTTTAATGTTTGGTTCTTGATAAATTACTTTGATTCTACACTCCAATGTTATTATTTTTCGGGGGAAGGAGTGCACGTTCGCCCGGTATTTAGTATCGTGAGAAGGTAACACGAGGTTATGGTCGTTACTTCAAACAACCGAAAACTAAATTGCGGGTCACAGAAGCTTCTTCTCGATATTTATTACTTCCTCTTCGACACACACACACACCACACACACCACACACACACACCACACACACACACACACGCCAGACCTGTCTCCTGCAGCACATATCAAGGATAACATCAGCGGCATATGCCAGGTTGGCCAACATACGAACGGCATTCAGAAACTTGTGTAAAGAATCATTCAGAACTTTGTATACCACATATGTCAAGCCAATCCTGGAGTATGCAGCCCCAGCATGGATTCCATATCTAGTCAAGGATAAGACTAAACTGGTAAAGGTTCAAAGGTTTGCCACCAGACTAGTGCCCGAGCTGAGAGGTTGAGCTACGGAGAGACTACGGAATTAAACCTCACTTCGCTGGAAGAGACAGAGTTAGGGGGACATGATCACCACATTTAAGATTCTGAAGGGAATTGATAGGGTAGATAAAGACAGGCTATTTAACACAAGGGGAACACGCACAAGGGGACACAGGTGAAACTGAGTGCCCAAATGAGCCACAGAGATATTAGAAAGAACTTTTTTAGTGTCAGAGTGGTTGCCAAATGGAATGCATTAGGAAGTGATGTGGTGGAGGCTGACTCCATACACAGCTTCAAGTGTAGATATGATAGAGCCCAGTAGGCTCAGGAATCTGTACACCAGTTGATTGACAGTGAGAGGCGGGACCAAAGAGCCAAAGCTCAACCCCGCAAGCACAATTAGGTGGAGTACAATTAGTGAGTACCTCCTCCAGTGGGGCCTCGCGGCTGAGTGGATAGCGCGTTTCCGCCTCCCGGCGAAGGCGGAAACAAATAAGCAGAGTTTCTTTCACCTTGATGCCACTGTTTACCCTAGCAGTAAATAGGTACCTGGGAGTTAGAGAGCTGCTACGAGCTGCTTCCTGGGCATGTGTGTGTGTGTGCGCGTGTTAGAAATATATGCAGAGGTACAATAGAGGAAAAATATATTGGTTGGAAAGGCGGGATCCAAGAGCTAATAGCGCGATTCTGCAGACAAATAGTAAACCACAAATACCCCAAGAATATATATTATTATTACTCTCAGGATGTAAAACTCTCTCTAATTAACACACATACCGAAGATTCCTACGTAATAATGTTGGTATGAATTAGTCATATCTGGCTTCCTACCCGACCAGGGGTACGACCTCACTCCTGCCTGCCAGGTACGACCTCACTCCTGCCTTGCCAGGGTACGACCTCACTCCGCCTGGCCATGGTACACCTCACTCCTGCCTGGCCAGGGTGTACGACCTCACTCCTCCTGCCAGGTACGACTCACTCCTGCCTGGCCAGGGGTACGACCTCACTCCTGCCTGGCCAGGTACGACCTCACTCCTACCTGACCAGGGGTACGACCTCACTCCTGCCTGGCCAAGGGTACGACCTCACTCCTGCCTGGCCAGGGGTACGACCTCACTCCTGCCTGGCCAGGGGTACGACCTCACTCCTGCCTGGCCAGGGGTACGACCTCACTCCTGCCTGGCCAGGGGTACGACCTCACTCCTGCCTGGCCAGGGGTACGACCTCACTCCTGCCTGGCCAGAGGAAACACCCGAATTTCTGATTTCATTTATTATTTTTTCATGCTGTTCTTTTCAACTCAGTTGAGCATGATCCTGGTGTAAGCACGACTCTGATGTGGTGGTCATAACTGAGAACACTTCTGTTGGAATTATATTAATGCTTGAGGTGGGCTTCACACCGCTAAGGCTGGCATTGTTGCTGCTAATGCGTTGGGATCTATGGTTGGGGAAGTTTGTCTGGGTTTAGACCGTTAGCTGATAGAGGTATCGTAATGTATTCAAAATGTAAGGTGAGGTAATTTTTAACAGAAAACACTAAGCTATTACGAAGGGATATTATGATATGGATGTAAGACAGGGCGGTGGGAAGGTTAGGTGTCCAACACTTGGACGACGACCTGCAAGACGCGTGACCGCTCTCTCTCTCTCTCTCTTTTTTGTTTCTCTCTGTCTGTCTCTCTCTCTGCCTCTTGCTCTCTCTCTCTCTCCGCTTCTGCCTCTCTCTCTCTCTCTCTCTCCTCCCTCTATCTCTCTTTAGCCAGGTCACCTGTTCATGCACAGACTTCTCTCTTTCGGCTTTGGATTTTGTTGTTGTTGTTCTGGCGTTCTTCTAATTCTTATATACCCGTTCCTCTTTCTTTTATGGAGGTTGTGATTACATCTGTGCGCTCTTTATTTCAATTATTCCCTTGTTTAGGGGCACTGCATGATAATTGTTCCCTGACCTGTAGAGTCGACGCGAGTACACACAACTGAACCTTTTAGGTCACCAATATAATGTCCTTATTCACTGTTTTATTCTCTGGTCTTTTGGTACACCTGAGGAAATGCAAGTTTTCCACTCTCCTTCTGTTCTAAGAATCCTGTGTAACGCTGTGTTATTCCTCCACCACCATTATCATCTGTCCTTCCTCTACTCTCCGCTATCCTTTAATCTCTCACTTATCCACTTCTTCCTTCTTATGACATCCCTGCACGCCAGCACCTCCATCTTTGTCCTCACTCCCTCCAAACACTTATTACCGTTACCTCCCTGCTTCCTATTCCCCCTCCTTCCGTCCTAACATCTATTCTCCTTCTTATCCCCTATTCCCATTCCATCCCTTCCCCTATCCTACTACCCTATATACCACATGCCACGTACGCTAAAAGAAAGCGGAACATTTCATGTTGTTTACTGTCCTTACTCTCAAATTGGCAGTGGGAGACGAGTGGACACCCAACCTGTCCTCTTACAAATTACGTCTGAATTTGACCGTTTGCCCGTAAGGCCGAAAATGGACGTAATTTGAAAATGAAAAAAATTAAAATAAATCTGGGATTTTTTTCCAAAACAGTAAGCTAAGGGTCCTCTGGTGAGTTAGGAGAGCAGGAAATTCTCATAGTTTCAAAACGTCATGAAAAACGGTAATTGAAAGTTTCCCCTCCTAACCTTTCCGAGTAAGCCGGAGGACTCAAACAGAAAACGGGCCAGTACATCACTTTCGTGAGCCGATTTCATTTCAAATTATGTCAATTTTTGGCCATAGCGCGCATACGAGCGAGAAACGACGTTATTATTAAGAGGACGGGTTGCACAGAGGGAGGGGGGGGATGTTTGGTTATTGTGAGAGTAGCAATGGCAGGAGACGATGATGATGGCGACAATGATGGATGTGGATGGTGGTCATGTAGTGAAGCTGAAACACTAAATTTTGATCAGTAGCCATTATTTGACTGTGAGGCTGGGATCTTAATAACTGAGACTTGAGCACTGAGCAGTGGAGAGCAGGTGGTGAGACGCGCACCGAGTAGTGTAGATGGTGGCCATAACACAACACAGCCTCCGGTTTAAATAGTACTGTTGCAACTATGTGCACCGTCGTGCATATATTGACGTAAAAGGCAATTAGATAATAGAATTTGGTCCTACTCACTTTATAAGAGTCCGAAAACGTTAGGCTAAAAAGCAAACATAAATAATCTTAGGCCTAGTATAGCATATGTACTATATAAGGTCTCGGAGTGTATTATGTCTGGGATGGTTAGGTTAGGTAAGTTTATTTTACAACATAATTACAAAATCTTTCCGGTTTGTCCAATTTCAATAGTACCGATTTCTACTGTCTAATTGCCTTTTACGTCACTATGTGTAGGCGGGTCCTCGTCGTTACTATAAGTACTATCACCAGTATAGTATCACCATCCTACAGCAGCAGGATGGTGATCATTACCATACTAAATACGTGTAATTTATTTATAAACAATCTTCTCGACAAATGATGTCGACATCCGACACCCAACCTGTCCTCAGGCCAGGCTCGTCAACGCGGCGGGGAACACCCAAGATGCTTTCCTCAATATTAACAAATAGTGTACTGAAAATAAATACATTATCACCATATGCAGTCGAGCAGTCACAATACATTATCACCAGTCTGACAATTACTGATTATTGAACAGCTGTTCCCAAGATCATTTACTTTCTACATGTACAAAAAAAATGTCCCAAGAGAAAAGACGAATGATCTATGTTCATTTTCAATACCAGTACGTAATTGGTGGAGTCTTGCTTAAAAACTCTAGTTACCAGGTATACATTAACAGCCAATTGTGAGGAAGACGAGCTGGGATTAAATATTTATTCAAACTCTTTAATAATCCTCACGAATGTGAAGCGTTAGAGATTCGTGGCTCGCTTGGAGGCGCCTGTGTACCATAGTGACCACCGGCCCACCACGATTTCCAGGAATTCCAGCTGTAGAGTTATATAAAATTAAACATAACGAGGGTTTTTGGCACATCGTCACTTAGCGGCGAGACTCCCGGCAGCAGTGGACGGCAAGTGAGTGCTAAACCAGCGAACCCCGCCGTTCCTGTGGGGCGGCTGGCGTGGGGTGTGGGGGTGAGTGTAGGGCGGCTGGTGTGGGGTGTGGGGGGCGAGTGTGGTGGGGCTGGTGTGGGGTGTGGGGGGTGAGTGTGGGGCGGGAGGTGTTCGGGGGAGGGGGAGGTGACCTGGGGTGTGGGGGTGTGCAAGGTAAGACTTTTCAGAAGTAATTGTTATAAAGAGGCAAAGTTAAGCGGCTCTGATGGTGGCGAGATGGAGGGGAGGGGCGAGGCAGGGGAGGGAGGAACAGGGGTGGGGCGTGGCGTGGCAGGGGAGGGCCTGGCAGGGGAGGTGCCATACAGGGAGGGGACAGCAAGACTGGTGAGAGACACAGGGGCTGGAGGACCACGAGGAGAGAGACCATACACTACACTACACAAAGTTAAGGGTTCCAGGAATATAAACAAGGATCGTCTCGGGGAAATACGTCGAGCTTCCATTAACGAGTGGAAGTATTAAAGTGAGTTTCTACGGCTGTATTTTGACAAGAATATTATTGTGTGTGGCTTTGTTAAACCTGACCTAGTAACTTGTCCCTGAACACCAGCCTGGTCCTTGTAACTTGTCCCAGAACACCAGCCTGGTCCTAGTAACTTGTCCCAGAACACCAGCCTGGTCCTAGTAACTTGCCCCAGAACACCAGCCTGGTCCTAGTAACTTGTCCCAGAACACCAGCCTGGTTCTAGTAACTTGCCCCAGAACACCAGCCTGGTCCTAGTAACTTGTCCCAGAACACCAGCCTGGTCCTAGTAACTTGCCCCAGAACACCAGCCTGGTCCTAGTAACTTGCCCCAGAACACCAGTCTGGTCCTAGTAACTTGTCCCTGAACACCAGCCTGGTCCTAGTAACTTGCCCCAGAACACCAGCCTGGTCCTAGTAACTTGTCCCAGAACACCAGTCTGGTCCTAGTAACTTGTCCCAGAACACCAGCCTGGTCCTAGTAACTTGTCCCAGAACACCAGCCTGGTCCTAGTAACTTGTCCCACCTGTTACTAAGGGCAGACTAGTCAATTAGCTTGTCATTGATCGTGGAAAAGTTCGAGGAAGCAATAATTTCAGATTCTGTTAGCAAATTACTTAGCAAATTACAGGTTGATAAGATTCTGATGAATTCTAGGAATTTAAACTGCTAATTCGTAACATTTTAAGAAATGCATTTTGAGTATGTTTGACTCATAGTTTCTTCAACCGTGTCTACATATGAAGATTATTTAAGTAATATTTAAATTTGTCCTGGACGTCTTAGTATGGTGGAGGCCAGTGGCATTGAGGGCGTGAATCATTTAGTATTGTGCTTGACGTGTATACTACCACCCGTGTTCTCTCTCGTGTATACTACCTCACGTGATCTCTCTCGTGTATACTACCACCCGTGTTCTCTCCTGTGTATACTACCACCCGTGTTCTCTCCTGTGTATACTACCACCCGTGTTCTCTCTCGTGTATACTACCACCCGTGTTCTCTCTCGTGTATACTACCTCCCGTGTTCTCTCCTGTGTATACTACCTCCCGTGTTCTCTCTCGTGTATACTACCACCCGTGTTCTCTCCTGTGTATACTACCACCCGTGTTCTCTCCCGTGTATACTACCACCCGTGTTCTCTCCCGTGTATACTACCACCCGTGTTCTCTCCTGTACTCACCTAATTGAACTCACCTAATTGTGCTTGCGGGGGTTGAGCTTTGGCTCTTTGGTCCCGCCTCTCAACTGTCAATCAACAGGTGTACAGATTCCTGAGCCTACTGGGCTCTATCATATCTACAAATCCTGTGTATATCTACATCCTGTGTATACTACCACCCGTGTTCTCTCCTGTGTATACTACCACCCGTGTTCTCTCCTGTGTATACTACCACCCGTGTTCTCTCCTGTGTATACTACCACCCGTGTTCTCTCCTGTGTATACTACCACCCGTGTTCTCTCCTGTGTATACTACCACCCGTGTTCTCTCGTGTATACTACCACCCGTGTTCTCTACTTTGTATACTACCTCCCGTGTTCTCTCCTTTGTATACTACCTCCCGTGTTCTCTCGTGTATACTACCACCCGTGTTCTCTCGTGTATACTACCACCCGTGTTCTCTCCTGTGTATACTACCTCCCGTGTTCTCTCTCGTGTATACTACCACCCGTGTTCTCTCCTGTGTATACTACCTCCCGTGTTCTCTCGTGTATACTACCACCCGTGTTCTCTCCTGTGTATACTACCACCCGTGTTCTCTCCTGTGTATACTACCACCCGTGTTCTCTCCTGTGTATACTACCACCCGTGTTCTCTCTCGTGTATACTACCACCCGTGTTCTCTCCTTTGTATACTACCTCCCGTGTTCTCTCTCGTGTATACTACCACCCGTGTTCTCTCTCGTGTATACTACCACCCGTGTTCTCTCTCGTGTATACTACCACCCGTGTTCTCTCCTGTGTATACTACCACCCGTGTTCTCTCGTGTATACTACCACCCGTGTTCTCTCTCGTGTATACTACCACCCGTGTTCTCTCCTGTGTATACTACCTCCCGTGTTCTCTCCTGTGTATACTACCTCCCGTGTTTTCTGCCGTGTATTTCGTATACCCTTGTATACAATTGATCCAGCATACATGAAGCGAGTATGACATCAACACAATTAGTGTAGCGAGAGCATTAGCAGCCATTATCACTGCTTTAATTTATGTGACAAGGGATCGTACTCTAATTATGTGAAGTAATTCATGTTGGTAATAAGTGTTTTGTCTGGGTTATAAGCTTGCGTTGTTAGCCAGGGGCGTTGTTTACGTTGTTAGCCAGGGCGTTGTGTGCGTTGTGTGCGTTGTTAGCCAGGGGCGTTGTTAGCCAGGGGCGTTGTGTACGTTGTTAGCCAGGGGCGTTGTGTACGTTGTTAGCCAGGGGCGTGTGTGCGTTGTTAGCCAGGGCGTTGTGTACGTTGTTAGCCAGGGGCGTTGTGTACGTTGTTAGCCAGGGGCGTTGTGTGCGTTGTTAGCCAGGGGCGTTGTTAGCAGGGGCGTTGTTAGCCAGGGCGTTGTGTACGTTGTTAGCCAGGTGCGTTGTGTGCGTTGTTAGCCAGGGGCGTTGTGTACGTTGTTAGCCAGGGGCGTTGTGTGCGTTGTTAGCCAGGGGCGTTGTTAGCCAGGGGCGTTGTGTACGTTGTTAGCCAGGTGCGTTGTGTACGTTGTTAGCCAGGGGCGTTGTGTACGTTGTTAGCCAGGGGCGTTGTGTACGTTGTTAGCCAGGGCGTTGTGTGCGTTGTTAGCCAGGGGCGTTGTGTACGTTGTTAGCCAGGGGCGTTGTGTGCGTTGTTAGCCAGGGGCGTTGTGTACGTTGTTAGCCAGGGGCGTTGTGTACGTTGTTAGCCAGGGGTGTTGTGTGCGTTGTTAGCCAGGGGCGTTGTGTACGTTGTTAGCCAGGGGCGTTGTGTACGTTGTTAGCCAGGGGCGTTGTGTGCGTTGTTAGCCAGGGGCGTTGTGTACGTTGTTAGCCAGGGGCGTTGTGTACGTTGTTAGCCAGGGGCGTTGTTAGCCAGGGCGTTGTTAGCCAGGGGCGTTGTGTACGTTGTTAGCCAGGGGCGTGTGTACGTTGTTAGCCAGGGGCGTTGTGTACGTTGTTAGCCAGGGCGTTGTTAGCCAGGGGCGTTGTAGCCAGGGGCGTTGTGTACGTTGTTAGCAGGGGCGTTGTGTACGTTGTTAGCCAGGGGCGTTGTTAGCCAGGGCGTTGTTAGCCAGGGGCGTTGTTAGCCAGGGGCGTTGTGTACGTTGTTAGCCAGGGGCGTTGTGTACGTTGTTAGCCAGGTGCGTTGTGTGCGTTGTTAGCCAGGGGCGTTGTGTACGTTGTTAGCCAGGGGCGCTGTGTACGTTGTTAGCCAGGGGCGTTGTGTACGTTGTTAGCCAGGGGCGTTGTGTACGTTGTTAGCCAGGGGCGTTGTGTACGTTGTTAGCCAGGGGCGCTGTGTACGTTGTTAGCCAGGGGCGTTGTGTACGTTGTTAGCCAGGGGCGTTGTGTACGTTGTTAGCCAGGTGCGTTGTTAGCCACGGGCGTTGTGTACGTTGTTAGCCAGGGGCGTTGTGTACGTTGTTAGCCAGGGGCGTGTTAGCCACGGGCGTTGTGTACGTTGTTAGCCAGGGGCGTGTGTACGTTGTTAGCCAGGGGCGTTGTGTACGTTGTTAGCCAGGTGCGTTGTTAGCCACGGGCGTTGTGTACGTTGTTAGCCAGGTGCGTTGTTAGCCACGGGCGTTGTGTACGTTGTTAGCCACGGGCGTTGTGTACGTTGTTAGCCAGGGGCGTTGTTAGCCAGGGGCGTTGTGTACGTTGTTAGCCAGGGGCGTTGTTAGCCACGGGCGTTGTGTACGTTGTTAGCCAGGGGCGTTGTGTACGTTGTTAGCCAGGTGCGTTGTGTACGTTGTTAGCCAGGGGCGTTGTGTACGTTGTTAGCCAGGGGCGTTGTGTACGTTGTTAGCCAGGGCTGCGTGTTAGCCAGGTGCGTTGTGTACGTTGTTAGCCAGGGGCGTTGTGTACGTTGTTAGCCAGGTGCGTTGTGTACGTTGTTAGCCAGGTGCGTTGTGTACGTTGTTAGCCAGGTGCGTTGTGTGCGTTGTTAGCCAGGGGCGTTGTGTACGTTGTTAGCCAGGGGCGCTGTGTACGTTGTTAGCAGGGGCGTTGTGTACGTTGTTAGCCAGGGGCGTTGTGTACGTTGTTAGCCAGGGGCGTTGTGTACGTTGTTAGCCAGGGGCGCTGTGTACGTTGTTAGCCAGGGGCGTTGTGTACGTGTTAGCCAGGGGCGTTGTGTACGTTGTTAGCCAGGTGCGTTGTTAGCCACGGCGTTGTGTACGTTGTTAGCCAGGGGTGGGTGGGTTGTATGGTGGGTGGGTTGTGTGGTGGGTGGGTGTATGGTGGGTGGGTTGTGTGGTGGGTGGGTGTGTATGGTGGGAGGGTTGTATGGTGGGTGGGTTGTGTGGTGGGTGGGTTGATTTTCTTAGTTATGTATACTGATATTTGTTCGTATGTTACTGATATAGGTATATGTTACTGATATAGGTATATGTCACTGATATAGATATGTCACTGATATAGGTATATGTCCACTGATATAGGTATATGTTACTGATATAGGTATATGTTACTGATATAGGTATATGTTACTGATATAGGTATATGACTACCTTTTTACATTCTATTTAATTACCAGTATGTTCATTTATATTTAGCGTATTCCTTTACTTAGCGAATTTCTTTATTTAGCATAATTTTATGGTTGACATATTTCTTTAATTAGCCTAACTCTTTATTTACCGCATTTCTTTACCAATTGTAGAATTTAGTTTTACTAATTTACATTGAAAGTAGCATTAAGTAACAAAATGAATTAAGAGCACAGACACCACGAGGGTTAAGGAACCAGTAGCGTCCACCATGAGACCAGGTTACCATTGGCGCTGGTGACCTGCTGCACCACCACAGGTGATGGTGTTGACCTTCTGCACCACCACAGGTGATGGTGTTGACCCTCTGCACCACCACAGGTGATGGTGTTGACCTTCTGCACCACCACAGGTGATGGTGTTGACCCTCTGCACCACCACAGGTGATGGTGTTGACCTTTTGCACCACCACAGGTGAT
>WNGS01165318.1:12963988-12985010 GCA_020271785.1 Procambarus virginalis | reverse complement strand
CATACAACCCACCCACCATACAACCCACCCACCATACAACCCACCCACCATACAACCCTCCACCATACAACCCACCCACCACACAACCACCCACCATACAACCCACCCACCATACAACCCACCCACCATACAACCCACCCACCACACAACCCACCCACCATACAACCCACCCACCATACAACCCACCCACCATACAACCCACCCACCACACAACCCCCCACCACACAACCCACCCACCACACAACCCACCCACCATACAACCCACCCACCATACAACCCACCCACCACACAACCCACCCACCACACAACCCACCCACCATACAACCCACCCACCATACAACATTCTGGAGGAGCGTCCAGGCCCGTCATCTTGGGTCAAGTTACGAGACTTGCAACCAACTTGATGAAAGCATAAAAGTTTAAACACTGACCTGGTGAAATTCTTTGTGAAATTGCATGGGAAGTTCTGGGAGTGATTGGTCCGGGGAGTTTGATGTGGGAGTGATTGGTCCGGGGAGTTTGATGTGGGAGTGATTGGTCCGGGGAGTTTGATGTGGGAGTGATTGGTCCGGGGGAGCTTAGTCTACGAGAACTATGAGAACAAGTATTGTTGTTTCAGTAGCCGTGCTCTAAGGGTGAGAACGAAGGAAGAAACCAGTGTGTAAATATATCCTTTGTCTATAAAATAGAATGTTTGTGCCGAGTAGGCCGTCAGACGATTAAGGCTTAGCCTTGTATAACTTCCCCCGATGAAACATGCGCGGTGTGTGAATGTCTCTGGCCGGTCACGGTCGGCCTAAGAACTGAGTTTTAAGAAATATCTGCATTTTAATTATCCCCCCCCCCTTCTTCACCACCACGATTTTCATGAAGTTGGAAAATAAATCTGAGTCAGAGTTAACCGTAGATTTTGATGCTTACTCCAGCCTTTTACTTGGGTGCTTGGGAGAGAAGGAGAAGGTGTGAAGGTGAATGCAGAGAAGGGTGGAGGGGGGAGAGAGGAGAGGTTGTGAAGAGGACGAAGGGGGTTTATGGGGGAAGGGGGAAAAGGGAAGGAAAGAGGGGAGGAGATGAAGGGAAGGTTGGAAGAGTGGGAGGAAAGGGGGAGATAGTGGAACGGAGTTAAGGATAGTGGAAAATATTTAAGAGGGAAAAAGAGCGCGAGATGGAAGAGAGAGACCCGAGCACGGCCGGGTACCCTATCCAGACACTAATAAACCAGGAATATACAATCTAAATTCAGCAGAGCCAGCCAGTCCTCAGGATAGGTCAACCCTAAAATTTGAGGTGGTTTAGTGTAGCCAGAAGCGTGTGTAACCACCCTCCAAAACCCCCAAGGTCGGTATACTCATCGGCGCCAAGAAACGTCACAATTTTTACGTTTGGGTCAATAGCGTAAAATGTTTAGTTTCTCAGGCGAGAGGTCATGATGTGCGCGTGTTGATGCTTAACAGTGGTCACCTCCATTTACTTACTGTGATCCGCTGCGACTGTGTTGATGTGAAATGTCACAAACGAATAAGATTGGAAAAGAACGAGGTCCTCAACCCTTTCATGGCTCAAAATTCACTCTTCAGACTGGATGAGATAGGAAGGTATTGATCTCGTGCACGTGACGCCGCAGGGGTCAAATGACGCCGTGTTCGTGTCATGTTGAGAGTGTCAGGTGGGACTAGCGGGCTGTATCACGGTGTCTGCCACTGGTCAAGACAACCGTCACATCACCGCAGCATCTTTGTCATTCTCAACACATGAACCATCGCACAGTCCATTATTACAACTGATGACGTAGGCATAATTCGTGTGCAGTGTCGTTTGTCCCCAGTGTGACGTCAGTGTGACGTCAGTGCAAGAGGACCGTATCTCCCTCAAGATTTTGTCTCACTACCTTCCTTTATTAAAGGCACACATGATTCACAAATTAGATTCCTTCAAGGGAATGTTAGGATAATCGGGCACACTAAGTTGACTAGCATCCTAGCCATATAATTTATTATATAAACCAACAATGAATTATCAGAGATGACTCATCTTGGGTCGTTGGCATCCCTCCCACGTCGTAACCCTCACCATTAAACTTTTTATTTACCTTTAAGCTCAGAAGCTGCAGGAGATGGCTAAGATTTTGTAAGATGCTCCACAACGTTGCCAACTCCTCCGTGACATTACAGTTCGGCAGACTTCAAATGTTTCCAGTTTTCTTCGACTTCGGCACCTAACCGCTTGGACTGGACGGTAGAGCGACGGTCTTGCTTATTACAGGTCGGCGTTCAACCCTCGACCGTCCAATTGGTTGGGCACCATTCCTTTCCTCAGTCCTATCCTAAATTCTTATTCTCGTCCCCCCTTCCATGTGCTATATAGTCAAATGGCTTAGCGATTTCTCCTGATAATTACCTTACATTTGACATTGGGTTTTAATCAAGCGGTGCACCGCCCTCGACACACTGGTCGACGGACTAATCTGGCGGTGCACCGCCCTCGACACACTGGTCGACGGACTAATCTGGCGGTGCACCGCCCTCGACACACTGGTCGACGGACTAATCTGGCGGTGCACCGCCCTCGACACACTGGTCGACGGACTAATCTGGCTGTGCACCGCCCTTGACACACTGGTCGACGGACTAATCTGGCGGTGCACCGCCCTCGACACACTGGTCGACGGACTAATCTGGCTGTGCACCGCCCTTGACACACTGGTCGACGGACTAATCTGGCGGTGCACCGCCCTCGACACACTGGTCGACGAACTAAGCTCTCTTACGACTGATTGATTCGTTCTGAGAGATGCTCATATCAGATTAATTGGCGATCTTTGAAATATGAAATTACTGAATTTTCAAGCAGCTCTCCAGCTTCCCTATATTACCCAATATTCTGATGTATAAAAGCTGACATCCTGTGTAATTGTTGTCAGACATATTCGCATGTTTTAATTGGTAAGACATTGCGGGGTTTCATGTTCCCATGACCGCTCTCGTTCCCACGACCAATGTAAGTAGTGTTGTCTAAACTTTTCTACAACACAACACACAGGTAACACATTTGGGCTCCAAGTATTGGCCTATTGCTGCTTTGTTTATCAATCCAATTACAATAATCGAAATATTCTACCTAACAAGAGGAATTCAACTTTTGCAAAAAAGTTTTCATCACCTTCAGTTAAAAAATGAAGCTCGTCTTTTAATCATGGTTGACTTCAACCGTGGCACAATTGACTGGGTAAACAATGAACCTTATTGACGGACAAAGATAATGGAGTTAAAATACTTGTACGTACAATTAAAAATATTCTAAACCAGCGTTTTAAAAGACCAATATTAATATGAGGATGTGATACACAGTCCAGAGAGGACCTAATATTAATTCTGGATTGAACATAACGTAAACTGAAACTCCCGTTGAGAATAAATGACCACTGTAAATTTACCATTATCTTGTGGCAGTAAAGGTGAGCCGTCTGTGAAGGGAACAGGAGCTAGGGGGGGCCGGTATCCAGAAGCAAGTACTGTGAGGGAATACCAGCATTTATGCTGATGCATTTATTCCTAATCAAAGAGAAACCAATTGAAGTCACCCATATATAACCAATGGAGAGGCCTCAATGTGAGAAGAAGCCCAGTGTAGAGGAGAGGCTTTAGTGTGGGAAGAAGTTCAGTGTAGAGAGAGCTACTTCAGTGTTGGGAGAGGCCTCTGTGAAGAGATGAAACGAGCATTGTTAAAATGGATCAATACTTGAGCCAATACTCTTCCCGGAACGCTGACGACCTGACGATCAATAACCGAGACATGACAACCGGACATTACAAGAGATAAAGCTGGACCTGGATTAGCTCTTAGTCTGGTTTGAGACGTATCTATTTTATTTAGATCTCGGCAGATGCTAGTTAATGAGAATTAAACCAGAATTAAGTAGGCTTCATGAACAATTTAAACTTAGTGATTCGATTCCACTAATCGAAGAAAGGGGAAGTATTTGAACAAATCCACATGGGCCGTGACAAGGATTCGAATTTGATGCATCACGTTATTGTGATATCTGTGTGTAGGGAAGTATTTGTTTGTTTATTTTTTCCTCCCCCACTCTTAATACCAAAGGCGAACACTAACTGGATAACCCCAGCGGCATAAGCGAAGCTAACAAATTGTGTAATAGCTCTCAGGAATGTAGGTAAGGCCACCTAGGCGTCCTATACTTAACACTTGTGTATAGTCGTAAGGTAAGGAGCACAAGCGTGGAACTAGCTCCTCCTCCTCACCCCCCACACATGCACAGCTCAGAGGCATGGTACACACGGACTGAGAGTCGAGCTGAGAAGACTTATCTCCAAGGAAAGAATTCGAGCTTCAACACACTTGAGGACATGCTGAATAGTGAAAACATGATAATGATTACGTACTCGGGAAATGATCAAGATGACACATGCTCAGTGGATGTACCTAGAGGCATAAATGAGTCACACGGAACTTGTGTGTCTAAGGAATATTAGAGTACAAGCTGATTCAAAACCAGTGTCAGAAGCAGATAGGTTAAGAAACAGGAGCCATTGACAGCAGGCCAGGGCGGGGCTTGAAAGTTCACACACAATACATCCAACACATTTAAGTGAAATACACCTTCCAGAAACGGTATTTTCGCTCTGGAAAAGGTGAGAGGCACCTTAATACACAACAAGCACCTGGTGGCTTAAGATACAATTACAAAGAACGTAGGGGGGAAAGAACACGTAGAGTGACAGGAGTCATAGGGACTGTGAGGGGCGCAACTTGGAGCGTGATCTTGGCTGGTCATCGACCCGGAGACTCCCGCCTCCTGCCTCATGTTTATCACCTCACCTAATACATAGAAAGCCACGGAACCGTGAGTGATGACTATTTCTACTTCGCTAGTAACAAGGGCCTCACCTAGCACGCTGTTGGAGACCTGCACGCTCAGAGCGGCTTAGATAGCCAGAACGCCATCTATATACATGGCCAGTTATCTATGTAGATGGCCAGAGTCATCTATTGGTCATCAGCGCCACCACGGACCTCAATTTGTTAAATTTGTAATGTCTGAATTAGCATGTTTTGTGTAATGCATAATTATAATAGGCAATATTACTTCACAGAATTTTTCCCTTTTATAAATAGGAATTTGCTAAATTTTGTAAAATATATAAAAAAAATTATAAATTCATGGAATCATTTTAGGGTCTTTGTTTGGAGGACGGGATGAAGCACGGTTTAAGAAAAATTCGAACTTAATCAATTATGTACACCGTTTCGTGGCGATGTATACAATGAGAGTTTACTTTAGTCCTGAACAATACTTAGAAATAAAGTAAACTTGTCGGCTCGGAAGTGAGTTCTTGTGGTGGCCTTAAAAACCCTGTCGCGACTAATAGGTCTTAAGGCCAAGACCAGAAAATGTGTGGGGCTGTGGCTCCGGGTCTAGTGGTACCTGGCTCATCCAGGCTCGCCACCTTGCGCCTCGCTCTCATACTGCAGCTAACAACGATAGCGGCCATTTGCGTCAGTCAGTGCATTAAGGTGGCAGTGAGCCGCGAGTGAAAGTGTTATCGTGAGTTTTATTACAATTGCTAAGGTCCACAGCGCTGTGGTAATGGCATTTTCATACCCCCAGTTGAGGTAAAGTTAAACATTTTCTGTATAAATATAACAGTTATAATTTACTTTTGTATGTGTGTGGGTAGACTAGGTGTACTTACTTACTTATTACCTGTTCTTGGAGTGCTACATTTGTTGGAGTTAGGCTCCAGCCTCTGAGCCATACCCCTGAGATTATTGTCTGAGTCATGTATGCAGCAAGGGAGGAGGAGGAAACACTTGCATGGGGGTGACGGAATGTTGTTTATTACAGTAACGTTGTTACTGAGGGAGACGAGCGAGTGCTGGAGCTGGTGTAACGATTAACATATACATGCAGTAGTTGGCCAAGCTCGCGTTTGTCTTGACTATTGTTCAGTGGATATGTACAACTGTTCTCTCGTGAGGCGTCTTGGTTGGAATATTAAGGAAAGGCGTGTAACTGTAGCTTATTAAAGTTATATGCAGGTGATGTATCCATGTAGAGGAGTTGATAATCCAGGTGCGTGGGAGGAGGGTGATAGTGTGGAGAGACGTACAGTAATGTTGGTGGTGTTAGTGGAGACGGGAGACAGTTGACACCAACTTTATGGTGTTCATTAAAAGTAAAGTGTTTCGACACGATTACTCTAAAAATTTGTATTGCGTTTTCGTTCTATAGTGTGATTTGACTGCTTTTTAAATGTGGTTTCCGTTTTTCCATAGCGCAGGCGGACTTATCTTCATTAATTCGAAAACTTACCTTCATTAAGCAACATGATATCATCATCATTTTTGTGGTCTATTGAAAGACTTGTATTACATCAGTCGGGAGGTTTACTGTTTCCTCTTATGTTGTCTTCTCTCATAAAATCCGTAGTATCATCTCCACAGGATGATACGGTGGATGATCCGGATTTTACACTGGGTTATGTTCGTTAGGAAATTAAGGATCCGTTTTCCCATTTTGCCAGTAATTCCTTTCTAGCGCATTCTGTGTGCAATAACATTATGGTCACACATGTCGAAGGCTTTTGCGAAATCTGTATATATTACATCAACGTTTTGCTCGTCTTCCATGGCAGCTAAGGTCATGTGCTAGTGGTCTAGGAATTGAGAGGCGGGAGCGCCCTGTTCTGCACCCATGTTGCCTCGGGTTGTTTAGACGTTGTGATTCCATGTGTTTTAAGATATTATTTCTTATCACTCTTTTCAAAGATTTTTATAGTGTAGGATAGTGTTATTGGTGAGCAACTTTTGCGTCAGCTTTATTTCCTCCTTTAGGGAGTGGTGCTCCGCTGTTTTAACGAAGTAGGGGATAACACCAACATGGGCTTCGTCTCTAAATAATGTTAAGTGAATGTTATGATGACTGGTTTTTCCAGTTCTTAATGAATACGGAATTCATGTGAATCTGGTCCTGGTACAGAGTGCATGGGCATGCTGTCTATGGCTACTTCAAAGTCCAGTGAGGTTAGGGTGACATCTGATGTATGATTTGATGTCACATTCATGGAAAAATTCGTTTGGATCATCGATCTGTAATGTATTTAGGGATTTTACTGAAAACAGAATCATACGAGAGAATGCACACATATGACCACCCATCATCTTAAACCATCCTAACACATCCACCCAACCGTTCATAAAATATACATGAAACTTTAAACAAATATACAAGTTTAGAATCACATCACGTTATGAAATAGCTTAATAAAAATGCGGCTTTCTTTCTAGCACAGGTAAGTGTTGTTGCTGTTGTGAACACTGAACATGACCACAGGTAAGTGTTGTTGTTGCCGTGAACACTGAACATGACCACAGGTAAGTGTTGTTGTTGTCGTGAACACTGAACATGACCACAGGTAAGTGTTGTTGTCGTGAACACTGAACATGACCACAGGTAAGTGGTGTTGTTGCTGTTGTGAACACTGAACATGACCACAGGTAAGTGGTGTTGTTGTTGCTGTGAACACTGAACATGACCACAGGTAAGTGGTGTTGTTGTTGCTGTGAACACTGAACATGACCACAGGTAAGTGGTGGTGTTGTTGCTGTGAACACTGAACATGACCACAGGTAAGGAAGGTGGATCAGTTCGTCTTCTTGCAGATTTCATAGTTTTTCGTTAGTATGCGCACTAAGGCTAAAAATCGCCGTACTAGAAAATGAAAGCGGCTCGCGAAAGTGACGTACTGTCCCGTTTTCTGTTTTGGGTCCGCTGACTTGCTGTCCTGGACACTTTAAATTAACGGTTTTCATGACGTTTTGAAACCTTAGAACTTGCTACTCTCCTAAAACCAGAGGACCCAAAACTTGCTGCTTTGGGTCCATTTCATTTGCAATATGAATTCCCATTTTATGCCAGTACGGCGATTTTTGCCCGTAACGCATACGGGCGAAAGGCGACGTAATTTGTAAGAGGACGGGCTGCATTGGCTCAGAGCTGCAGTTACTTGGTAAGGAGCAATATGTCCTGCCAGTGACCCTTTGTATGCCTGATAAAGATTTCGAATTGCCAGTGTCTGCTTCAGACTTGCTTGACACAGCAACTGCCAACTGCGTCAGCTGGACGTCACCATAAAGAGTAACTAATACATATCCAGTGGTTTCAATATCCAAGTGTAACGTTAATTCTTCGTTTAACCAACGTTATCGACGTTTATTTAATGTTGAACCCGTGTTACTCTTGGAATCTGTGCCCACTGGGTAGTCGTATATACTGGGCACCGTCAGTTGTTCACTGGTAATTTTAATACAAATACAATATTCAGTTTGAACAGATCAGTGAACAGTTTGTTCACTTTGTGTGACACGTGTAATAGTGAGATCACGCTTCATGACGCCCCTGAACTTTAATATTAGAATTCTTTGCTCCGAACAAATCGTTGATAATTGCTAGGCTACTGAGGAAGTCATTTAAATATTTATAACACAAAGAGCATGTCCGAAGGTTAGTTAGGTCAGGCACTGATGGTACGGTATTAAAATAAAAGGACCACAACCTGTTCTCTAGACTCACCTCGTGAATAATTTGCAGTAATTGAGTAGTCACAGCACGTGTTTAACCAGAGCTGTTTAACAAAGAGGAATACTGAACTTATTCTAAATGTAACTTTACTAATCTTTCCTAACAATAATAATAGATTAAACAATACTAGTATTACCCTAACAAATAATAAGTATACACTCAGACTAATTTTTATAATTACACACTCGCCACAGTAGACTAAACCATATGTAAACTCCGTGTGTAAGGTCAGGCCTGGCGTGTAATGTAACCTTACACTCCATTCACCTGGACTGTATGGGTCTCGAACCCCGGACCCCACGCGTATGAGGCCGTGAGCAGCCTTTAAGCAGTCTATGAGGACGTGGGTCCGTAATTCGTCTGGGCTTCAGTAGTAGTCAGGGAATGTTGAATATTTCAGTACGCAGCAGGATGCGGCTTCTGAAAAACTTTCCTTTTTAAGACAGCATTATCAACTACTAGGCTATGAGCACCGGGCTCTCACGCGTGGGGTCCGCGGTTCAAGACCCATACTGTCCAGGTGAAGGGAATGTTTATTTCCACGGAAGTGATGATGACAGTTTATTTAACCTTACAATGTAAGGTGTAAGGAAATTATCAGGGTAAAGCACTAAGCTATTACGATTACTTAGCACTTAGGGATACGAGGATAAGATTTAGAAAAGGCCTATTTGTCTATCCAGTACACATTATCAAGAATAAGAATAATAACACAATAATAATTAATGTTCACTTGGTTAATAAATAATGTATATACAGAATAGTACAAACACTGATCGCTATAAGGTAAGGTAATTATCAAAAGAAGGCACCAGACCGGGAAGGCTATGTAGCACCATCAAAGTGCGAAATAATCAGAGGGCGCTAAATATCACCAAGAATGCCAATACTGATCGCTATAAGTGGCGCGGGACTAGGCCAACACGCACACAATTCGTCTCCGAACTGGTAGTAATCACAGTGGTTATTAAAATAAATACAATTAGCAAAAAGATAATCCACGGGCACTGTTCCAAAATTATTTAAAACAAAAATAATATTTGTTGTCTAAATTCGTCGGTGACTCCAAAGAACATGCGTCATTTAAAAAAAAATATTCTCAACGCGTATGTTCATACGCACGTGAGATGATATATTTGTTTGAGAAACAAACATGCCATCTCACTAATTTTTTTCTTGTTATTATAAAATACAGAAATACAACATAAAACAAGGCACCGAAGCACCCCGAACATAAACATTGAACACACACAAAAACCACGATATCGGGAACAAACAGCCCAACCCGGGGAAAGAATAACAAGGCAGTACATAGAGAAAGAACAGAAACATAAATGGAAACGGGACGGAGGGGAACAAAAGAACACAGCACAATGGGGAAGTAATATACCCACATACTCGCAGAACAGAACCCAGAAAACACATGACACATAGTGTAACAAATACAAACGGAAAAAATACCTAAACCTCACACCCGAAGGCCGGGGGACACAAAAGAACACACAGACCTATACACACAACACATGACGTATAAGGTATACAAAATTCACAGAACAGAAACAAATATAAACAGAAAAAGCATCAGAGCGCCAAAGCATAACAAAACTACACACCTGGAGAACATGTGAAAATAAGAAAATAACAAATACAAACAAAAAACACATACAATCTAAACAAATTAAACACCTGTGAACCAGGTCAATAATAAACATATTTTTCCGGAAACATAAGCTTAGGATATTTCTGACCGTAAGCATGCCACACATTCCCAGGGATCCTGCGTCGGGGCACACCCTCACTCGAGCGACGTGGGCGACACATATACTTTGGAACCTCAACAACGAAACCCCCAATCACGAACGGGGGGCAGGAATCACGGCACAGGTCCAAACGGCACCGAGTCTCTCCGGCCGGCGTCCTTTTTCAGCATGAAAACTAAATCTCGATCCGCACCAGTGTCAACATTAGGGGCAACAACCTCCCATTCTGGAGAACCGGCACACAGAGGCGCAGGAGGGCACAGTGGAGCAACACCCGAAACACAGGCAGGAACAAGTACCTCACCACTCCCACCTGTCCCCTCCGCAGGCATGGCCACCATCACCGCATCCACACGGCCCACACCCTCACTGGCTGGAGAACCCACAGAGGCCACATCATCCTAGGAAACTGCCGCGGGGCACTGGGTTCTGCAAAGGGAAGGAAGAAAGGAACTATCAGGGGGGAAAGCGCCAAGCCATTACGACTGTATAGCACTTGGAAAGGGTCAGGATAAGGATTTGGGATCGGACGGGAGGCAGGAATGGTGTCCAACCACTTGGACGGTCGGGGATTGAATGCCGACCTGCCTGAAACGAGACCGTCGCTCTACCGTCCAGCCCAAGTGGTTGGACATTCTGCAAAGGGAGTAAATCATCAGAACTACAGTCGTCGATACTCAGAGGCACGGCAGGCACCGCCCCCGGCCGAGGCATGCCCTCTAAAACAGAAGAACCTGCGCCCTCGGGAGCCGGGACCACATCCACATGCGGGGCAGGACTTGGACCTCCACCGGGACACCCTCCACCACATGCAGTGCAGGCGACGGCCCGACACCCACCCACACCAGCTCAACAACAACCCCTGGGGCCACAGCAGTCATCATACGTGCACAAGCCGTAGAACCCGCCTCAACAGGCGGTGCAGCAGACAGACAATCAGGCACCTTAGACATATCACCCACTCCGTCGTCAGAACCGTCCAAAGGCAACAGGGGTGGAAAATACTCTTCGAGAAAAATATTCACTCTACCAGTCGCTCCCACGTGGTTGGTTGTCCCAGGTACAGGCAGCAGAGCGTGTAACCCAACAAAGACACTGATGACAGAACACTACTCTTCAGGGACATCGTCAGGGTGCAGGAGCCGTCAAGCATCCTAGCACAGTGCCCGGCAAGAACCTTGTTCCAACGAATACTTAACAGTACCAAGCCGTGCAAAACAAGAGTTTAACAGTTCGTCCTGAAACTCGAAAGGGGCACCACGCACCGCCACATGCGTAAAGTCGACACTGAGTTTCACCACTTTAACAGAACCGGGTTCATCTGGGAGAGGGTAAATACGCCCCTCACACCGCCCGAGAAGCGCCTGAAAGGCATCCTGGTGGTGGAACTTCATCACAGCACGGTTGCCCTGTAGCAGCTGGACGCCCACTAATTCTGACAACTGCACATACAGAACTTCCACCAGGGCGACACCAACCCAAATGTGGTCCACCGGCATCGTAAACGCCAGTCTAGCCGACGATGACCTCTTCACTGGAGGCTGATAAGTCCCCATGTCAACTCAACTGGCGCACCTTGCCCGCACGGGGCACAACACCCACACAGTCGTCACGGACACCCTCCTCGTACAGCCACTAGGTTGGAACTGACGAGCGCTGCCAATGACACGTCCACACCCGCCAGCAGGCGACGAGCCAATTCATCTCACTAATAGATGACATTCAGTTACACTGTTGTCTCTTTTTCAGAATGAACATTGATGTCGCATTCGACTTCAACAATCAGCGATGATTAACATCAGTGGTATGCCTTTGTTAAGTGAGTATGACCAATTGTTAGTTTACTCTCAGTGGCTGCATGTCTGGCATGACAAGAAGCAATAATATTGCCAAAATACCACGTTGCTCCCCAAACTCCAGAAATGACTTGTTGGTGAATCCAGGATGGTCGCACCTGGTCTAATACAAGGTAGCATATCAGTTGCCATCACGCATATAGCAACTTTTCTCTTGCAGGCTGCTCATCAGCCTTGCACAAATTTTTGTTGTGGCTGACAAGTTCTTCATAAGATTTCTACCTGTCCTCAGGCTAGGCTCGTCCACGGCCGAACCCAAAGTAGAATTCATAAATTTTAAAGTATTGCGTATTCAAAAATTTGCTTTTTCTCAAATATAATGTAATGTTATTTCATACAAGAATGTACTGAATAGTTAGGCCTAGCTTAGGTTAGGTAGTTAGATTCTGTTGGTCATTACTGGTATTTCCAATACGTGGATGAAGCATTTAGAACAACCCGTCCTCGACTCAAGCCCATTACATCCAGCGTTCGACCTGACAGACCAACCCGTCCTCGCAAATTCGTATAGTCAATATTGACTTATTAAATATGTGCATAGGTGACATACTTAACATAATAGTTTTCCCTTGAAAAGCTTCATAGAAAACACCGACCTTACCTAACCTACTTAGTATGTTAAGATAAGCATCTTATTGCCTCGTAATTACAATTATTACCTAGCCTATACCTATAATAGGTTAAGTAACAATTGTAATTACGAAGCTATAAGATGCTTATTTTAACATACTAAGTAGGTTAGGTACGGTCGGTATTTTCTATGAAGCTTTTCAAGGGAAACTATTATGTTTAGTATGTCGCCTATGCACGTAACTAATAAGTCAATATTGACTGTACGAATTTGCGAGGACGGGTTGGACAGACGCATTCATAAACTTTTGTATACTGTTCATTCAAAACGAGAATTTTCTCAAATATAAATGAATTTATATATTACCATATTGTGCATATATGGGCATAGGTTAGGTGTTTAGGTTCTGTTGGCGATTATTTGTATTTGTAGTATGTGGGTGAAGCATTTATAGCGTTGTGGTTCGAACAAAATTCGTCAGTGAAGCACTTGTTCCGGAAGTGTTCGAACGAAATCAGCTGTGAGTCGTGTGTAAGCCATTTTTCATTCATAAATAGGGGGTTTGGCGGGTGCATGGAATCACTTTTGGGTCTTTGTTTGGAGGACGGGCTGTTTAGAGAGGTGCGACTCGAGCAGAGGTCGTGAGAGAAGCACTGCTCGAGAAAAATACATACGTCACTAGTTGTGAGTCGTGTGTAAATTGCTTGAAATTTATAGGCAGTAGGTTTGTCGGCTGGATTAACTAGCAGTTGACGTGTGTTGTTGAGGACGGGTTGAGTATCTAGAGTTGCTATTCGAGCAGAGGTCAGTACTGCGAAGTAATGTTCGACAAATGTTCGAACGTCATCAGTTGTGAGTCGTATGTAAAAAGTTTTCATTTAAAATCGGGGGGCATGGCTGGGGGATTAACGAGTGTTTGGCCAATGTTTTGATGATGGGTTGCTCAATTATAGAACGTGTTTCAGCCAAATTAACTGCTCACAACCAAGTTTCAAGAGTCATTAAAACACATCTTGGAGGGTCTTAGTTTTCTGCTTCACTTTTTTTTGTTGGCTCTCGCCTCTGAACTGTTTACGACCTGAAATATACCACACTTGTCAAAGTCGTTAAATTCCTTAATTACCACTTTCTCGTTACGTCCAAAAGTGTTTATGTTGCCTTAGGCTTTAGTTGTTAATTGTCTCGTACTCGCCCGCTGGAGGTAATGATCAGGAGAGTGTTAAAGCCATTACTACTATATAGCATATGGAAGAGGGACGAGAATAAGAATTTAGGATAGTATAGAAGGAAGGAATGGTGCCCGACCACTTGGACGGTTGGGGGATCAAACGCCGACCTGCAAGAAGCGTGACCGTCGCTCTACCGTCGAGTCCAAGCGGTTGTGCTCGTCCGGAGTAGTCTCGTTAGGCTTTTTGCCTACGAACCGTCTTACACCTGTCTATCAGCTTAGTTTCTACGTGTCTCATTAAGTTTATTAATAAGAATGGGTGTACAGTTAAGTGTATGTCTGTGGGATTACATTCACGAACCAGCACGTTCTCTTGAATTGCAACAACTTAAAGAATGCAAAGTTCTAACCTAACTTGAAACGTATGAACTCAAGCAACCCAGGGAACCCAATCAAACCGGTGCGTTGATAACTTGTATGTTTGAGAGCCGTTACATTTCATGGTAATTTGAATGTAGTGAACATAACTCATAAAATTATATGCATTAGTTAAAAGGCCGGGTTGCCGAACATCGTTTTCTTATCCGAAACGCTCAAGTAAATGTAGTTAGCTGTATAATAGGGTAACTATTCCTGCACTTGGATACTTGATACACGTGTATATCGTTAATACCAGTGTGGGCCGGGTGCTACCTGTCCTCAGACTCGTCCAAGCGGCGACCAAGCCAAAAAACGCATTCATCAATTTTAATGTACTTGCATATTCAAAATTTGTTTTTCTCAAATATAAGGCAATACTATTACATACTAGAATGTGGTGAACAGTTAGACCTAACTTAGGCTCTGTTGGCCATTTTTTCTAATTGCGGTACGTGAATGGAGCATCAGGAGAAGTGACTCGAGCAGGGGACGTGAACGAAGCACTGCTCCAGAAAAGTACATACGAGATCAGTTGCGAATCTTGTGTAAAGCGCTTCTTATTCATTAACAGAGTTCGGCGGCTGCATTAGCGAGTATTAGGTGTTTGCTAATGAGGACGAGTTGTTCGGATGACACCCCGGTGGGTCTCGTTACACAGGCCGTCCTTGTTAACCTTGACTGAGGCCAATGGCTCGTTCATCCAGCCGCCAAACCCGTTTATAAATAAACAAAACGTTTACACACGACTCACAACTGATGACATTCGAACATTCACGAGAAGTGCTTCGCTGACGACCTCTGTTCAAAGCACAAAATTGTACAACCCACGTACGTCAAATGCAAAAAATCACCATGTAACAGCACCTAAACCCCCCTAACGTAACTTACGTTTATATAGAATTCTATTATATAATATTAAAATATAAATGTGTATTAAGATTCCCAATACGTTAAAAATTGATGAATGCGTCGTCGTGCGGGAGGGGGGGGGGAGCTCTGCCGCAGCTTAACGAGCCTGGCCTGAGGACAGGTTGCTCGGGTGACTCCCCTCTGGGCCTCGTTACACACACAAACAATAGACAGGAGCTGCAGGATGCCAGACACAAACAATAGACAGGAGCTGCAGGATGCCAGACACAAACAATAGACAGGAGCTGCAGGATGCCAGACACAACAGCCGGGAGAGGTCGTTTAATTTTCTCGAGAAAGCCATTTAACTTCAGTTTTAATCTCATTTAACTTAAGAGTTTGTCTATTCAGCTCCTGCCTTCAGCGGGTTATGCCTGACGAGATAGTAAAGATGGAAGGGGGCAGGGAAAAGGGAGGACGGGTGGTGGAAGAGGGTTAGGGAATAAAATGAGGAAGGGGGTGGAAGAGAAGGGGGGGGGGAGTCAAACGAGGGGACGAAATTGAAATGAAATATGGGGAGGGAGGGGGTGGAAGGTAGTTATGGAAGGGGAATGGTAGCAGTGGAAGAGAGTTACAGAAGGGGGGGGGAAGCGGGAGAGTGGTTGTGGATATAAAATCAATTATACCCTATTCTAAAAATCCCACCAGAAGTAAGGCAAGGTGGTGTGATCTAACTCCGAGGCGCTGCAGGTATAAAGCTAATTTTAAAGACTGAGTTGTTCCCCTGCCTGACAGTACCAATCTCAGTCACAATAACGTGCCTGAAGATGTAAAGACTAAGCCACGCACCAAAGATGCGGAGACGACGACCTTTCCGTCCGTCCTGGACCATTATCAAGTCGATCGACAATTATCACAATCGACTTGATAATGATTCAGGACGGACCGAAACGTTGTCGTCCCCTCATCTTCTGGTGTGTGGCTTAGTCTTCAACCCCCAAAGCTCTGCTACAATCTACACTAAAGTTTTCTAAGTTTCACGCAAAAAAACTTGCAATGAAACTGCCTCTATGGCCTCGTAACCACGCCTCCCAGGCATCCACGGGCCAGTAACAACCTAGGCCTAACTGCTGGGCATGACCAAGGACCCAGAGTCACCCAATTTCTCATGGGAAGCCTGGTGTCTGCTGCTCCAGGCCACTGGACATAATTTGTCAACTGTCAAACATAATGGCCCCAATCGTGACCGGCGCGACTCGGGACTCTGGGCAGAGGAAGAGGTAGGGAGAAAACGAATGTAAGAAAGGAGGGGTAATAAGAGAATTTTCTTAGTTGTTACATAAAGAACTGTTTATAGTTTCTATAACTAATGTTTTTTTTTTTTCAAAGAGTTCTCTGAACACACGTGTGTGTGAGTGTGTGTGTGTGTGTGTGTGTGGGGGGGGGGGGGGAGTTTCACGCATACATTGTGCTTGCATGGTTAAGCATTAGCACCACTTTTCGATCAATTACTTCAGCGTTTGTTAACCTGTGGTGGTGAATCCGTACATTTTTCATATTGCTTCCAGGGGCACCAGCTTGTAGAGTGCAAGTCTTTCGAGACAACTGACCTGTCATGTGATATCTTCAGGAGTACACTCTGGTGAACTAAAACATGTATTCAGAGGTTGCTAGGTTGTTGGTTTACATTCAGCTACTCTAAACAAAAGGTTCAAAGTAGCTATAAAAAGTTCAGAGGCTGTTGTTGTTTTGTTGTTTTAGATTTAGTTACTCAGAACGAAATGTCCATGTAGCACGGCCTATGGTGAGCCCGTGTTCAAAGGCTATAAATGATGTTTACAAGGAAAAATCTAGATATTTATTAGTGTTTACTCAACGATTCACCTAATCCCCTTAATCCCTAGGGAGCGGCGAAGGGTAGGGTGAGGTGATTGTTGCCTGACTCCGGCTTCTTGTTGGAAGTTTCTCTATATATATTTTTATATATAAAATAATATGCGAACAAGCCTGAATGGTCCCCAGGCATATATGCAACCGAAAACTCACACCCCAGAAATGACTTGAACCCATACTGCCAGGAGCACTATGCAACTGGTGTACAGGACACCTTCACCACTCAACCATCACGACCGTTCAAAAGATGACGGTAGCCGAAGCTGTTTACCCCATCATCCCGACGGCGCTCTGATGATTGCCTTGCCTGATTGCCTGATTCTGGGGTGTGAGTTTTCGGTTGCATATATGCCTGGCGACCATTCAGGCTTGTTCACATTTGTGTTTCTCACGTGTGTCCCAAAGAATGAGGCGATTTGATAAAATACTATGCCCAAGATTACCATCAGAGCGCCGTCGGGATATATATAATTATAATAATAAACTTAAAACTCCTCACCCCTGAAGGATTCGAACCCAGACAGCCAGGGCTCCTGCATGCACCCTAGCGTATCCAGTACTATACTGTTAGACCACACTGACTGTTCAAAAAGGTTGGAAGTCGGGAGACCCTTAACCCAACCCCCGACAGCTCTCTGTGGTCAATTTTAGGGTACAGATATTTTATCGAATCACCTCGCATGTTGGGGCCACGTAACACAAATGCGAAGCTTGAAAGGTCCCCAAACCAATATGCAACTGAAAACTACTCGTGCCGATTCAAGATGCAAGTTCGATCCTCGATGGTGTAAGTGGATGAGCACCATTCCTTCACTCCGTCCTCATATCCCAGCTTCTTCTCCACATTCATTTTGCAAGAGTTTCGTAGTCTTACTGGCTTTACACTTTGTTGTGGAAATAGTGTGAGCTTCTGTGCAAGGTTTCCTGCGCTCTACGTAGGACTGACTGTCCTAGGACATTCCAGTGTCCCTTACATACCGGTTTCTTAAATATTTAAGAGTGAAAATACCAGCAATTTCTTCCGGGGCGCCGTATTTCTCATCTTTCTATATTCTTGCGTTTCCTGGGTTGTTGGATTATTTCATGTTTCACTTGTTGTTCTCTTTATTCTTATCTCTATATTCCTTTACCATAATATTTGCATAATTTTGACCTTTATGGGAGTTCTCTCCACGACAATTTCACTTCTCGTGTCACTCTCCTCACAGAAATTCAATATCCAGATATATTCACAGTGTATTGGTCTATCTCTGTCATAGTTGATCTTGTATTACAAAATACATAGTGTTAGGCTTGCTGTGCCCCACGACTGTCCTAATATCTCTTCTCTTATATTTGTCGTTTGCTGCCGTTACCTTCATTGACTCTTTGTCTACTTTGTCGGTTCCCTTAAGTATTACAGACGGTGTGTGTGTGTGTACTCACCTATTTGTGTTTACGGGGGTTGAGCTCTGGCTCTTTGGTCCCGTCTCTCAACTGTCAATAAACTGGTGTACAGATTCCTGAGCCTACTGGGCTCTTTTCATATATACGTTTGAAACTATGTATGGAGTCAGCCTCCATCACACCACTTCCTAGTGCATTCCATTTACAAACTACTCTGACACTGAAAAAATTCTTTCTAATGTCTCTGTGGCTCATTTGGGTACTAAGTTTGCACATGTGTCCCCTTGTTCATGTTCCACCCGTGCTGAAGAGTTTGTGTGTGTGTGTGTGTGTGTGTGTGTGTGTGTGTGTGTGTGTGTGTTCTCATCTAATCGCGCTTGCCAGGACAAAGTGTTGTCATATCTACTTTTGAATTCAAGTTTTTTACTTGCTCCGTTTTCTCACACGTTCTTCTAGTATTTATGAATGCTCAGTAATCATTCCTCTTCCCTCTTTATTTTTGTTTGTTTTACTACACGCGATATTGATGTCCTGCTAGCTAGTGCTGCACGTTCTTGTACAGTAATACATTGGCTGTTGAAATTGTAATAAGATGTACTTGGTTAGATTTGTTAACCCCCCTTTATTTTTCTCTGTCAGCCTCGCTTATGCTGGCGATGTTGCTTTCTATGTGTCTATCTGGTGTCTGGGAAGGAACTATATCTATTCCCATTTTCTAAGCTGCTTTCCTCCTTACTGTAATGACTCCTGGTCCACTACAACCTTTCTTATCTTATTGCAATTTAATCCACTCCCAAAGTTTGCCAAGGTTTTGCTGCAGCATATTTGTTTTAATTTTGACTTGAGTGGCGAATTTACTGGGCGGCATCACTCATCCTGTGAGTGAACATACCGTCATAGCAGCATGTAGGTGATGCCTAATCACCTAATAGGAAGAAACCCCGCTGGGTTGTTCATCCTCTCTGCAGCACACTACATTCCATCTCGCATTTTTAGAACTGTTTGTAAACATTGCCATAAACGATTGCACTTTCTTGGGTATGTCACTCACATTAGGAAGAGCGGAGGGCTGAGCTCTTGAGGGGGACCATTCCTCCTACACCCCTCCACTCTAACATTTTCTAGGAGTGCAACTTTAATAACACACCAGCCGCTTTTACCGAACAATGTCACACGGTTTTTGGTTGAGTAGGTAAAGGGAATCTACGTTGCAATCTTTCTTCTGTCGTATTTTAGTGACCTTGTCATGGAACGCTATCAAGTTTACAATCATTAATTTTTCCCGCTCTGAACCTGAACTTGTGTGCAGAGTTTGTTGTCTCTCCAGGCGCTCCACTATTCTCTTTGTGATTGCTTTCTCCAGAACTTCGCAAGGAAAGCATATTATTTGTCTTGGTCTACAGTTAAGTGTCCACTTTCTTGAATATTGGGGCTACACTTGACTTTAACATTTGCGGAAATTCCCTGGTCTCTGATGTTTTAATGTAAATCCTAATTAATGGCGTACAGGTCCACAAGTTCCCTTGCAGCTTCCTTCAGGGGTCATGGTGTGTGTGTGTGTGTGTGTGTGTGTGTGTGTGTGTGTGTGTACTCACCTATATGTGTACTCACCTATATGTGTACTCACCTATATGTGTCTGCAGGATCGAGCATTGACTCTTGGATCCCGCCTTTCGAGCATCAGTTGTTTACAGCAATGACTCCTATCCCATTTCCCTATCATACCTGGTTTTAAAATTATGAATAGTATTGGCTTCCACAACCTGTTCCTTAAGTGCATTCCATTTTCCCACTACTCTCACGCTAAAAGAAAACTTCCTAACATCTCTGTGACTCATCTGAGTTTCTAACTTCCATCCATGTCCCCTCGTTCTGTTACTATTCCGTGTGAACATTTCGTCTATGTCCACTCTGTCAATCCCTCTGAGTATTTTATACGTTCCTATCATGTCCCCCCTCTCCCTTCTTCTTTCTAGTGTCGTAAGGCATAGTTCCCCCAGGCGCTCCTCATACCCCATCCCTCGTAGCTCTGGGACGAGTCTCGTTGCAAACCTCTGAACCTTTTCCAGTTTCATTATGTGCTTCTTTAGATGGGGACTCCATGATGAGGCGGCATACTCTAAGACTGGCCTCACGTAGGCAGTGTAAAGAGCCCTAAATGCCTCCTTACTTAGGTTTCTGAATGATGTTCTAACTTTTGCCAGTGTAGAGTACGCTGCTGTCGTTATCCTATTTATATGTGCCTCAGGAGATAGATTAGGTGTTACGTCCACACCCAGGTCTCTTTCGCGCGTCGTCACAGGTAGGCTGTTCCCCTTCATTGTGTACTGTCCCTTTGGTCTCCTATCTCCTAGTCCCATTTCCATAACTTTACATTTGCTCGTGTTGAATTCCAGTAGCCATTTCTCTGACCATCTCTGCAACCTGTTCAGGTCCTCTTGGAGGATCCTGCAATCCTCATCTGTCACAACTCTTCTCATGAACTTTGCGTCATCAGCAAACATCGACATGTAGGAC